>BLKR01001963.1:0-234263 GCA_011170035.1 Teleogryllus occipitalis
CAACTGTTATGTAGGTTTGCTCGCGATTTACAATCAATTACGCACAAATAGTTGTGTTTTGCTACTTTATGTTTTATTATAACTAATCTATGTTTAATGCTAATGTATCAAAAGGTTTGAGGATTGAGTTTGAGGGTTTGAGAAAACGTTTGAGGGTGAGGCTTTAGAACAACGTCATGGTGAGGTAATGGGTCGCATATTGTGAAGCATTGATTAAAGACCTTCGAAATGAAGAATTATTTGAGGATGGATGAGGAAACATTCAATTTTCTTTGTCGTTCTTCCTTCTTTCGAAATTCAGTCCTCTGATAGGGAAGTTTAAAAAATTATCTTCCTGAACTGGGCATTTTCCAAACACTATATTTTCCACTTCCCGGGAAAATGTGTCCTACAAACGTTAATTCGTTTGGTTTTACTTTTGTAGTTCGGATGGACAGTATTATATAAACATTCTAATTACTCGCACTCAGCAATTATGACTTTGGTTGAAGCAATACCCCTATATCGGACGCCATGTTACCAAATATGATAAAACTTGGAAGCCGGAGACTACATTTTATCCAAGAAATTTTATAAAAGAAATCTTTTATAAAATATTGGCTATTACACTATCATATTTCTTTTATAAAATATATTTGACAAAGATCTTTTACAGTGTAATACCGGCCTTTATTTACTTAACGTTAATGTTAGAATATCTCTACGTTCAATAAAATGCTGTAATCAAGTTTAAAGTCGAGAGGTGTGTGTATATATATATATATATATATATATATATATATATATATATATATATATATATATATATATATACGCAGATATGCATTAGGTGATACGTATTTATAATAGTATTCATTCATTTACTTTCCAAATTATTTTACCTTTTTCAATAAATAAAGTAGCAAATTAAACTAGATTTTGAAATAGAGTTCGCAGTGAAAATGAAATGTTTTAGCGGGATTACTGCTTTCCGGGGCATCTATAACTGTTTAATTTCTTAATTATTTATGAAGAGACTAATTATGATTTGTTTGGTTGTACTTGTAGGTCATCATTTAAAAGAAAATATAATATTTAAGAATGATTTGATAAGAATATCTTGAGATCGGTCAAAAATAATTTTATGTATTCGAAACACGAATTAGTGGTCCATAAACAAGACTTATAAGAACATTTAATCACAGCAATGCTAACTGAAAAACAAAACAATTTTAACAGGAATTGATAAGCAAATAAGTGTCCAATTTTGGCAGCGTCCATTGTTGCTGCCCACAGCATCCATTGTTGCGCTCATTGCCGACGCTTCTGAGGTTAGTGCTCTCTTCAGCTGCCTGTCCCAGTTGGGACTCTACAGCCAGGTCTTAGTGGTGTGGGATTTTTCTTATCCTATTTTTGCCTCCACTCCCCCGTACTGAGACGGGGTTTGGTAAACTAGGAAAAATAACATAGGGGTTAATACATTTTATGTTGGACAGGCTGTTTTATTAGGCCTTCAGGAAGACGGAAATGGGGGTGGAAAAAAGGATTTAATGTTTTTATTGATTTTTACTTTCTCGCACTTACTGCCGTAAGAAGAAAAGGTATTGTAATCGTGCATCAGAATACGGCGAATTTTCCGCAGAAAAACCGTCCCATCCTGGTAACGAAGAGTGAAAAAATTTATTTGCTAAATTTAGGGGGAAATCCTTTAACGCGTTTAGTAGCCAGAATTCATGTTTTGTGGATCATTGTTACCGAAAAATTGAACGATGGCAAAACGTTTGTCATCAGTCTTCCGACTGCAAACAACGCTAGGGGTTAAATTGTTCAACCGATTTTGTCCAAAATTGATAATACCCAATCAATCTTGTTGATATCACGGTCCCATTAATTCGAAACCGATATTTTAATTTTGGGAGGTACTTTACATAAAGCCCCAGAGATATTTTCAAAATTTTCTCATAAGCGGCGTCATCGGTTTTGATTAATTTTTTTTCCATAATCTCAAGAACGTTTAAGAGAATACTGTAAATCTCATGTTGGCGTCTGTCTGTCCGTCTGTAGTTAACACAAGCATCTAAACGCCGCACGTTCTTTTTTAGTCAAATCTGTGATACATGACTGTTTAAAATCATCTTTGTGAGAGACAAAGGTTATAAGAGTTTCTGTGGTATAGCAGGTAAGCGCATTGTTGGAGAAGCTTAGGCACGTAAGATTGAATCTCATCCACGGCGAATAATTTTTGCGGGTAGAAACAATTTTGCGGTTAATTGTATAGTTATAATCATTCGTATCCATTATAAATATCACATAAATCATGTGTTTTGAGGAGCCACTACTTATTTTAGTGTGTCAATGTCTTTAAGAATCACGTATAAATATGCCCCTATTGCGATTCTGGCTTCAGAACGTCTGCATGCGCGGCGGTGTTGAGTTCTAGCGTTATCGCAACTTTCATCTGTGACGTAATTCAACCTTGGCCATAATCGCCGAAAGATAAGACCGGGAACGACTTCCACAGAGGGTTCTAAAGACCACGGATCCGGTTGAAAATATTTCTTAGTAAAATGAGCTATGTAGTTGCGTGGGTTGTAATCGTTTGAATTCTTTTTGCGAATTTGATACTTTTGACACATGTAGAACATTCCTCTAATAAAAAATGTAAGTGCAATGAATATCACGTAAGTATTCTTTTCGTAATAAGTGTGCTTGGACAGCGTGTTGAGAAATATCTGTGATAGCACAGTGCGGTCGAGCCAGACCTACAGACCACAGGGATCCGAGTTCAAATCCCAGTAACGCTGGAATATTTTTACCTCCACGTGTAAAGAGAGTTACGTAATGCTGTAGGATGAAGTGTCGAAATTTTCACAGAAAACACGTTTTGTAAGTAGCTAGTTCGAAAAAAGTGGATTGTTGGTATTGTTATTTTATTTTCTATACACAAGGCTGTCAAAACGCTTGTTGTTTGAACCCGGAAAAGTGATTTTCCAAAAAACCTCTTTGTGAATCCGTCTTCGTGTGAGTAATTCTAGAGCCTAAAGTAAACACGATTTCCACCAAAATGGATATTCCTTGAACGATCTGCCTAATATTACGAATCTTTTAATTTTGAAGGTACTTTACACCAAACCCCATCATATTTACATAATTTCCTCAAAAAGAGCTCCAATTTTTCTGTAAATCTATTCCTCGAAGCACAAGATGTTTAAAGGTGGCATACGTTCAATTATGGGCGAACATCTGAATTTTCGAAAATTGCAAACAAATACCTATTAACATTGTCGAAAACAAATATTAAAGCTAGAGATTTTTGTTTCATGAAATCTTTGTTTAAAAATAGATATTAAATTAATGTAGATTAAACACTCCACTCTTTCCTAGTAATGATCCACTCTTCACTAGTAATGATTGCTGCAATTGAGTCTAACCGCTTCCTTATTCTTTGGAGGGCTACTGTTTTTTTAATTTTTTTTCCAACAGTATTATCTCAAAAGTACTGGATGAGAACAGTTGATATCTGGAGTTGAAGGGATGGTGTTAGCTCTTATTGTAGGCCTGGTTCCTTGTGATTCCAGTGAAAAATCAGTAACTGCACTAAAACAGCAGAAGCTTCCGCCAATTGATAATCATAAGTGAATCACCATGTACTGGGTAGGGAGGAGAACGAGTAAATCTATATGAATTGTCGCCTGCTCTTTCTTTCTCAGATAAACACTTGGATAGTTTATAAACATCAAATCGGAATTTTAGCGCCTTTGATATAATATTAAACATAAAAAAATCCCTTCCAGTTGTCTGCGTGTTAATTTTTAGTGTATCAAAATAGCCCCGACACCCGTATTACATTAGCCTCTTAAGTTGTATCATATTAGCCCTACAAATTTGAGGCTGCATATATCATGACACGATTAATATTATTGCATTATTTTAACGCAGAAAAGAATATTAATTCTTTCTTAATGATAACCTATTTTCAAAAATATCGTGTCATAAAAAATAACGAAGTAACATCAAAAGATTTATATCACGGTGGTAAAGTTTTGACTGGAAAAATTAGGCATTTTAGTTTTGATTTTTTCCCTCCCAAATATTGTTACATTCTGAGTGTTTGCTATATGGTCATTATAATAGAATATATTTCCTATCATTTGTCATTTTCTTGTTAATTTTGGACATAAATAAATAACAACTCTTAAAGTGTAATACATTACCCCAATTTTCTACTGTGTAATATTAGACCCGACTGATCTTTATAACATTGTCGAAAAACAATATGAACGCTAGAGATTTTTGTTTAATGAAATCTCTTTTTAAAAATAGATCTTGTATTAGGATAAAATGAACACCCTGTTTTTTTTTAAACTGCAAATGCTTCACTTTCTTTTCGCATCGGAAAGGAGTAGTCTTGTAGGTAGTCTTGTCGTGTACCTGGTGGTGATGGGGAACCGTGTCAGGTGAGTTAACTTTAAAGACCCGAGTTCGAATCCCGACGAGTAGAAAATATTTTCTGCTGCAGTAGGTCTTTTTTTTGTTTCTTTTTTGCAGGTTCAAATAGTCCATATTGAATATTGCATAGCAATTACGAATAATACGTGAAGATATATGATGTTGATGCAACACTTGTTTTGAACATAAAACACTTTCTACATAGTATGTATAGTAAGATAAACTTTATTTAGGTGAGTAAACTTAGACCATTCACTTCGATTCTCTAAATTAAAACTTGACGTAACCGAGAACAGTGTCGTCATAAGAGTTGTTATGATACATATATCCTTTATTTTTAAAATCTTAGGCCCCGAAACGCGCCTCAAATTAATTATTAATATAATAGCAATAGCTATTTATATAATATAATTTCATAATTATTTCCAAAGAACCGGAACGCCGTTCCGTCGCGTACCAACAGAAATCAAGCCTTTTATATACAGGATATTCGGGGAAGAAATGTCGAATCTTCGAAAAATAGCTGTTAAGACAATTTTAAGCTTATTTTGTCTAATAAACTACACGGATATTCCAAATGGCTAAGCCGCAATAAACTTTCAAAAGTTGGTTTGGATATATGTTTTCTAGGCAACTATTTGCGTTGTAGAAGCATATAAACACTTCATTAATATCTAAATTGTTTATGATTAACAAAATATATAATTATTCTGAGAAACTGGATCATACGAATAACGTTTACTACGTTATTCACACAGGAGCACATGAATCTCAAAAAAGTATTTAATAATATACTCCTTGCTGATGAATCAACGTTTTATTGATGATTTTAATTTTGAAAATTTCCATTAGTTTGGATGTTTAAATACAGGTATCACATGTAATTACATGTCTGTTAAACACGATAGCATTATATGAAGCAAGAAACATTGTTTTTCATTTGATCATTCAACTTCATCAATCACTCAAAATTACTTTAATTTTCTCTGCTTATCAGTTTTTTTATCTCAGATCTTCAATGAAGACATGAATCAAATAACATCGTAGATATTTGAGTGTATTAAAAATAATAACCTGAATAAATGCTTATATTTATTGAATTGGTTTTATAATAACCTGTAAAAACATGGATTTTCTGTTGGTTTTGGGGATGTTGAAAACATTCAAATAGTAATGGCAATGTTAAGCTGGTGACCTTTAACATTGTTTATTTGATATTTTTCTTAGGGCTAGTTTATAATGGTTAAACGTTTTCAAAGAGTGCACATTAGATACCTCGAATGGCCCGTTTCCGTTTAATAAACCGCTACGTTCTCGCTGTACAGATGGTCGTGCAAAATTTAAGGTTTTGATACATTCGTAGAATGGCGGCCAACAAACCACCTTCGAACTCTGACGATACTGAAATGTAGTCTGTGTTGGGAAGGTCATATCACTTGACCACCAAGTTCGTTCTATGTATTTTCACTGGGAAATGCTAGTGCATTGATATTTACTAAACTGTAAACAAACGCTAAATCTCTTTGAATTGTCATAACATCTGTTTTGCTTTCTTTTAGTAATATCAACTGGTTTTACCAAATACGTGAGTTTGTTATATTTTTACACGCTACAATTATTTAATTTTACAAGTATTTATTTTCAAGCATTTAGGAATTCATGAAATTTCATTGAAACGTTCGCCAATCTAAAAACCTTTTAAATGTATATTAAATATATTAATGTTGTTTAAAAATATGTATTAACAATGCGTAGATTTAGCACATAAAGCTATCTGATTTGAATATTATACAATGAAATCATCAAATTAACAGTTTTAGAAAGGAATGATAAATTGAATTGAAAATATTAACTTAAAGTTTATATACGTTTATTTAGAAATTTCTATACTTGTGTAAATATTGTCATGTGTGATTCTACTCATGTGATCTTTCAAAACACAAAATTGAATATTTCTATATTTGAAAACCTTAACACTACATTCATCCAATCCAGTGCAGTTTATAGCAAACAGCTAAGCAATATGTTTCCCTATTTTTTAATGATAATGGTTAAACAAGAGGAACAAATAGTTTCTGACTCTCGGTGTTAACAGGGGACTTAAAAAAATTAATAATACAGTTATTGTTGCTCAACATCCCTTTGATAGAAAAACAGAAACAATTGTTTGGGCGTAATGCACCTTGAAAAATATTTTTTTTATAATCAATTTCTTTCCTATTTGATAAATATATCAACTTGCAAATTGTAGGACTTAAAAGGGAATATAAAAACCAAATAAAAGTTATGCTCATACTTGCCGTAAAAATACGAATTTAGCATAATTAAATTGGCCACAGAATTTCTTTACAAGCAAGTGCATTTTAAGCGTATGTGGCAGGCAGAAGCGCGGCATTGGAGAACTGTTTTTTCAGTATGCCCATCCCACGCTATTCTGCTAGCGCGAATGAATTAAGCGCAAACAAATGGGGTCTAATAAGATGTTAATTTCTTATAAACAATTACATATATCTCGAGAACGAGATATAATAGCACCGAACGGATTCCGGAATTTTGCATCATATTTAAACGCCATTCAGATTAGACAATAAAAAATTTGCAACAATTGCAAATTTATAAACAATTTCCAAATTTTGCAAATCTAAAGGGGGGAGAGTCTCCCGATGTCCCAGAACCAAAAACAGTGAATTAACAATTTTGCAGCAATTTATAATTTTATAAACAAATTCGAAATATGCGTTAGAACGGCCGGGAAGGCTCCGCAAATTGTGTCTGAAATGAATATCTCAAAATAGCAGTTTGTCAGGAGTTACAAATCGATTACTTAAAGTTAGAATAATTGTTGCTAAAATGATAAATATTTACTGGTCTATAGACAATCATTCTGGACGGAAAACCCCGCTTAGAAATAGTTTTTTCGTCGTGGCGTACGCGCAGGCAAACTATCTCCTTCGGCAGGGAAATATGACGATATTTCCGTCTCGTACGTAAACGAACTAGCCCCCTCCCCCTGAGACAGCGTTCTTTCTGCCCTTTGGGATGTTGCACCAATCACAGACAACTGTGGTTCTACCTGCTAGCGATTGGTCAACGCGTCCCTCCCCCTGCCCTCCCCCAGGCCGAGGGGTGTCCAAGTTTGTCGGCGCGGTGTGGAAGATAGAATTTTGAACGACATTTTTTCTGAGGGAGAGGGTACGTTCCATTTGAGGTTTGATTGAATTAAATTGAATTGAATTGAATTCAAAATTGATGTATTAATACGATACGAGCCAAGGGAGGTTCTTCTTACAGGTTACAGATTTATTTCCTGAAAGAAAGTTCATCATCTATTGTTATATCTTATCAGTTCAATATCAGATACTATTCTCATCGAAGATTGCATAATTCTAAATTTCTCCTGATTTTTGGAAACTGGAGGGCATGTGCGGTTACAATCCGAGGGTACTCTCGGCAAAGTGATTTACACAATACAAGAAAACATTTAATAGAACGTTAACCAATGATTAAGTCTCAATGTTTAGTATGTATACTTCCCTTTGTTTGCCTAAGCATCTGCACAGCACTGCGTGAAGCTGCACTATGACTTATCATTACGCAACGAGCTGCAGCTATCTAATAGGAGAATTATATAATTAGCAATAAAATACAATTATACTACAATACATAAGAAGTGTAAATATTGAATGCCGAATGAAGCACTGCCTAACAAATACTAAAGTTTTACCAATGAAAGTTTGCAACTTCAGAAAAATCATGCCGAATATTTTCCAGTGACGTACCGTACCAAGAAAAATGTAGGAAAAAGATCTGAACTGCGAGAAGTCATCCGTTGGTCTCTCATTCGATCTATTGCGACATTTTTCTATATCATCTTAAACTTTAACCCTTTATTTCAGTTAATGGCCAGTATAAATAAACATATTAACACGTAATTAAAAGAAATTAAATATCAACTTTTTATTAATTAACCTTGGCGAAAGTACAATGAACCTTCATTTTGCTACGTGTTCAAAATGCTTTTAAATTTAGCCAGCCTTCATACTGCTCGTTGTATATATTTCGCAAATGTTCATTTCCGCCTGAGATATGGCATAATATTCTGGGGAAATATATCTTATAGTTCCCAGCTTTGTAGATGACACAAAACAATTGTACGACTAATAAATAAATCCCACCCACGTGATTCTTGTAAGTGTAACCCCAGTGATTCTGTTTATTAATCTAGGAATTTTCCATTGCCTTTTCTGTTGATTTAAGAATCAGCGATTTTTGTTTAAAATGACTTACTTAAGGGCAGAAACATATTTTCAGAAGACGCCGATGTCTTGTTTTGCTTCTGGACATAAATGTAACTTCATTGTCTGTGCACGACTTCTAGAATTTAGTGTGAAATATAGTTATTCAAATTATAATTCTCCATGTTGTCGCGGAAGTAAGTATCATTCCTTGACGAAGGACATGATAAGAGATAAGAGCCCAAATTTATTGCTTATTAAACTTTAAAAATAGGTTTCATTACATCGGAGCGAATATTTTTGTTAACATTTCTTGCAAAAAACGCTCATTTTGTTCTGTATTCAAAATTCGAGTAGTATATGGCTTAAGAAAGGGATTACATAATTTTGAAAACGTGCACTCTTCTCCCCACAAATAAATGAAGCTACAGTTGTAAGCTCAATCTAAGAATACTAAAGTATAAACAAATCATTTCAGAATAAAAAGAAATATTTTACTGGAACGTGGATTCAATGCCTACTGACGAGGACTTCTAAATAACATGAAAATATTGAAAGCAGTGTCAAACTTAAGATATATAAAGTAGTGACATACCGAAAATGTAGAACTAAGGATAATCTAACAGAACATATCGTTATCTTAATAGAAGAAATTAACATATTTAAATGTCCGAGTACGTATTTTTGGTGTTGAACATTGATTAAACTTATAGGAATGGAAAATAACTCCCCAGAATAAATTTATCGTATCTACACACTCACACTAAAATACTTACCAGCTTGTTTAGTTGATAATCAATACTTATTTTCTTTTCTCATATATCAATTCCTCATCTTTTATTGTTACCACCTTAAGTGAAAAATGTTAAGGTAGTAATTCAGCAGCAATATTCCGTTAGTAAAGTAGTAAGTCCACCAATATTCTGTTCAGAGAAAGATGGGCTCTCTCCACACGTGCGTCATTGCATTTCACGTGTCCTCGTGACATATGACGTCCGCAGCGCGCCCCTCCAAACGATGCGCAGTGCCACGAGGCAAGGCGCGGCTGTGACGTCAGTAGGCCGACCGCCAAGTGGTGGGCCGAAACACGCCCGCGCCCGTCCTCGCCCTCGTCCTCGCCGCCATCCCTCACCCCCACTCGCCCTTTCCTTTTCCGACCGTTCACGTCGGCTCCTCGATCCTCCGTTCCCAATACCTACGTCGGTTCCATCCCCCCCAACCCTATACACCCAGCTGTCCCCACAACCCCCACGTTCTAGCAGCTCCCACCATCCCCTTGACTCACCACTTCCGTCGCACCCCACCACCACCGTCTCCGTCGCACCCCCGTCCCCGTCGCTTCCCCCCTCCTGTCGCTTTTGATTGATTGATTGATTGATATTTTCGTGTTTCCGGGCGCGTCAACTGCTTTGGTCACTAATCTCGTTAGTGTAGTTCATGTTTTTTCGCGGGAGATGGCGTTGATCTTCCCCCGCTGGATGGCGAGATCCGGCGCCGACCTACCGTCGGATAGTGGGGTTTCCCTCCAACCAGGACTCTCCCACCAGCGGGGCACCGCCCCAGCCGAGACAAGCTCTAAGTTCCCGACCGACCTCCCGGAATATGTGGTAGTGTAGTGCCTGTTAGTGTAAGTGTGAGTGTACGGGGAGAGGATAGAACAAAGAAAAGGAAGGACAGATCGCGCCCGGTCCGTGGCCCGTTTGGTAGGGTACTGCTCCGGCATTCGCCAGGTGTTGATCGGAGAAACCACGGAAAACTACCGATCAGAGCAGCCGGCCTCTAGAATTCTCATCCAGACAGCGATTGTAGTCAACCTAGCTGAAAAGCTAGTGTCGAAAATCCTGCCGTCATTGGGAATCGAACCTAGGAGAGACAGACCTCCCGGTCACAGGCGCTGCAGTGACATCAGTTGATGCACTGAGCTACCGCTCCCGGTCCTCCCGCCGCATTTACCACCCCGTCACCCCCACCACCCCGTCACTCCCACCACCCCGTCACTCTCACCACCCCGTCACTCTCACCACCCCGTCACTTCCACCACCCCGTCACTCCCACCACCCCGTCACCCCCACCACCCTGTCACCCCCACCACCCGTCATCCCACCACCCGTCACCCCACCACCCATCACCCCACTACCCCTCACCCCCACCACCCCTAACCCCCACCACCCCTCGCCCCCACAACCCCATCACCACCACCACCACCTCCATCGTACCTGCCCCCAATGCCATCACCTTTCACTACCACACCAACCCCCTAGCACCTCTGATCACCACCATTTCGCCATTACCATCCCCATCGCTCTCTTACACCCACACTCGTCCACCGCAACCCCTTTGCTCCCATCACCCCCGTCCTCTCCACAACCCTCGTCGCGCCCCCTAAATCCATCGCACCATTACCCCCTTCACCCCAACATCCACGTCGCCCTTGCCACCCTCCAAGCCCTCATCATCCCCGTGCCCTCACCCAATCCCACCACCCCTCAGCTTCCGAATACACCGAATCCTCTCTCCGTTCCTCCCTCTTCGCGTCAGTTGCTACCACCTCCACCATTTATTTCTCAACCCTCTCACTGCTTTTGACGCATCTGCCCCCGCCGGCTGTCTGTGTGGCCGCCGCAGCGAGGCGGTTGTTGACGCGGGCAGCCCATGTGCCGCGAAGTCACGGGGCGTTAGGCCACAAAGGGCCCGCTCGCGTGCGTTGGGGGGGGGGGAGGTGGCGACGGTCGCGGATGGTCAAATGCGCGTCGCACCTGCCAGGAGTCCGAGCAAACTGTAGAGGAATTAATACCTTAAAGGTTTATTTTCTTGGAAAGTCCTTGTACAAATACTGTTATTATTTAAGATAAACTACAAATCGATACCTTGAAAACAAATGGTTTGCCTGAGTGATGAATGCGTCACGAAATTTTCTGAATGTTGCTCAGTTCTAATTGTGCCCTGGGTAATCATGAGTGTTTGTTCCTTTCCTTTGTGGGTGGCGAATAGGGCCTTATTCATTCGCAGTCGGAAAATCAGCTTACACTTTTATTAGTGGTTAATAAACGGACTTACCTTATGGAGTGATAAGATTAACATATCTTGCGGAATGATAAGTGTAAGGGCCGCAAAAAATTTAGGAACCACTTCGTTTACTTATTTCATGTGCTCTAAAAATAGTTATTTTTAAATACCATCATGAACAATTAATTTTAGTTGTTTTTTTGTTTCTGGGCGCGTCAACTGCTTTGGTCATTAGGCCCGTTAGTGTAGTGCATGTTTTTCTCGGGAGATGGTGGTGATCTTTCCCCGCTGGATGGCGAGATCCGGTGCCGACCTACCGTCGGCTAGTGGGGTTTCCTTCTAACCAGGACTCTCCCACCAGCAGGGCACCGCCTCAGCCGGGACAATATCTAAGCTCCCGACCGGTCTCCCGGAATATGTGGTAGTGTAGTGCATGTTAGTGTAAGTGTGTGTGTAAGGGGAGAGGATAGGACAAGGAAGAGAAAGGGCAGATTGCGCGCGGTCCGTGGCTCGTTTGTTACGGTACTGCTCCGGCATTCGCGTGGTGTTGATAGGAGAAACCACGGAAAACTACCGATCAGAGCAGCCGGCTGCTAGAATTCTCCTCCAAGCAGCGACTGAATTCGACCTCGCTGAAAAGCTAGTGTCGACAATTAGTTTTAAAAAAGTCTTTTTTGCATGAACTGTGCTTGAAATAAAGGTAATTTATACTTTTTTCTCAAAAAAGCTCCAAATTATTCCTTTATTTTTTTAATAGAGCAAGATAACACAAAAAAGGGGCAGGTCTCATGATCATTTAAGTTGAGTGTTCTAGCACCAAAACTTTAATTTAAGTCGTCAAAGCTGCGAAGAAAGTTATTAGAATCGGAAACTTGAAAAATTGGGTTATTAGGAATTGCTTCGAAGTCAGCGTTCATGTCAATCTTGGTGTGTATTACAGTAAAAAATACTTTCAAATTTAACAATTATAAACGTACTCTCCTATTTTACATTTAATTCCGTGAAGTAGTGTGTTTAATCGATTCCTTTTGCATTCTCGTCACTAGCATTCAATGGGTCCTACTAAGGTGCTGGTTTGCAGAGACGTGTGAGAAAAACAAACAAGGGAGTAGCGTTTCTGATTGGCATGATGCACACAAGCCACACCCTCTTCTTCCCGTCCTCCGTTCTCAAAGGGATTTCTTCTCCCCTTGAATGCTGTGTTTGTTGGGGTGGAGCCTCCTGATGTCCTTGAGGAGCAAATGTTGCTGAACGTGCACTCCACACCTAATGATAACGATAGTATATTCCACTCACGTACAATAGATGCCACTCACTGATGGCTTTCACGAAATTAAACAATTTTAATTGCCTCAACATTGTAGTAGAAAAAGTTACACATTTTGATGAAAAAAGTAATTGTTGCTAGACACTTTATTTGACATAAATGTAATAAAGAAATCATTTCATTTATAATGTGGGTTTTAGATAATGTGATTTCCTGTGTTTCATTAAGTTTAATAAAGGATTTGCACACGAAAGCCAAAATATTATAATTATATAAATTTGCAATATATTCATTATATTTTTACGTAACTGTTACAAATTTAACGAGAAAGTCGGTGCCATGTAGTTACACCACTAATTTCTTACAAAGTGAATATTAAAAGTAATGTATTGCCGAAATGCTCGAATTTTATTAGAACAAGGAATACGGATGATCCACAAACTTCTCGGTAGACATTTTTCATTAACTTGAAATACTCTCGCGTTATAAATTATACGTTATAAATTTATCGCTTTTCTTCGACAGGCACTTAACGTACATTCATCCAAATCTGATTTCATACGTATTGACGCGGGTTTAAACCGTGAAAACGTGAATATTACTAGTGGAAATTCGGTTTTTGCATTTATACGCGTCATCCTTGGGAAAATTTGGGGTGAACTTTAACTTGTTAATCTTGTAACATTTATTTGAAGAACTTTAAAGAATATTTTCTAATAGGAAAATTTTGGCGTCCAATTTTGGGAACAATGGCCGAAAATGGAGTGATTTTTATTTTTAGTTTCAACATTGCGAAAACGATCAGAAGACGTAGGAGTGAAATGGAGGGTGAATGAGGGAGGGTGAATGAGGGAGGGTGAATGAGAGGAGGGAGGGTGAATGAGGGGAGGGAGGGTGAATGAAGGAGGGAGGGTGAATGAGGGAGGGAGAGGAATGAGGGGAGGGAGGGGGTGAATGAGGGGAGGGAGGGTGAATGAAGGGAGGGAGGGTGAATGAGGGGAGGGAGAGTGAATGAGGGGAGGGAGGGTGAATGAGGGGAGGGAGGGTGAATGAGGGGAGGGAGGGTGAATGAGGGAGAGGAGGAGGAGGAGAAGGAGAAGAGAAAGGGTGACATTGATATTACGAGTAAAATGATTTATAAATAAAAATATAAAAAGAACCATTTTTTTCTTTTTCTTCCCATTTTTGGGATAATGGCTTAAAATAAAATGTATATTTAATACGCTAAAGGTTATAACATTTTTTCGTTACATTGAATAATAGCAAAAATTTCCAGCGTTTATTTTATGGAAATACAGAGGCGTCCAGAGAGATGCAACAATTGAAAACATAGAAATATCGAGTTTTTTGTGATCATAATGAGCTAAAGTAATACTTTTATTAATTTTCATGTCTTTGTTTAATTTTAAATAAATCTGTTTGCCACAATTTTGATGACCAAAATGTATGTGCTTTATTGTATTCCATTAGTACGATTACTTCAATATTTTCAAAATTAATCTAACTGAAGTGAACAAAATTGGTTTGCAGTAAATAACTCAAAAAATCATTGTAAGCTAGATGAAGGTTGAAGAATGAGCTGATAAAAAAATGTTACATAATCAAGTGTTTGGGCTAAGATCATGTAAGAATATGTGGTAAGCTGGTGTAATATACTGAGGAATCATATTTCTTATGTTGTTATGGAATTTATTTTGCCACTGATATATAATACTAAAGATTGCCAACATATTCAGCTACGGTATAAACTAGAAACATTCCTTCTCTTCAGGCGACGAACGCACCAAAAATCTCGTGCAAGTTTGGAGTTGGACCTTGCTGTTCAAAAGAAATACAAATATGAATAATACAAATTTGAATTTTACTCTTGAACACGTCAATTAATACTCTTTGGTTCTTCCTCCAGTCTTGAGTTTCCTTTTCTTCTAATTGTATAATGATTTTCCTCACTATTAATATGCAGTACATGCATACTGTTTGGCGGATATTGGAATGAACGACCGAATTACCATCACGTTTTCTACACCCACCTTCGCTCATGACTTGCTCTCGCAAATATTATTCATATAAACAATATATTGTAAATAAGCTTCATTACAAACACGGTGAAACATTTTATTAGATGTATGCGTTATACGTTGTAAAATATTGACATTTATTCGCTCTTCGCTTTTCCGGGTGCAATATATTTACAGTATATATTTTATAAATCCCCGGAAGAGAAACTGCAGAGTGTTTTGATCAACGTGGGATATTAAACGAGCTTTATTTCATGCTTAATGAATTATGTGGTATTTAATCATTTGATAATGTAATATTCCTTTCATTTGGTAGGACAATACTTGCTCGGATTTCATCTGTTGTGGTTTGAGTATCAGTTTCTGTTTTCATTAAAAACCTGAACTTTCATTACAAATCGCATTCATACCCGAAGCAGAGGTTCACCTTGTTTGAAGTCTGTCAATACTTGATGAGCAGATCTGAACCGAAATACCAAACAATCTGCTCCACGACAGTGATTTATGACCATGTCTTTTATTGTCAATTAAGGAGAGTACTTGAAGTAGAAATGGATATTTTGACACGAAGATTTAAACAAAAACTGTACAAAAAATGAGGTGTCAAAAGATCACATGTGTAACTTAGTGAATCTTAAACGCCTGAAAAAAAATCCGAATTCTGAATTATTGACAGAGCAAGACAAACTCGCATCACGTTTAGAATCATAATACCTTGAAATCACGCCTGAACGTGATCCATAGAAATAATACTTTGGAATGTAACGATATCAGAAGGACAATTGTTTGGAATAAAATGAATAAATTGGAAAAAAGTAGATTGAGGTGGGGCGTGGCCCCTATGCCCCCTTTCCGGAATCCGCCGCTGTTCAGTAATTCGCTTTGCCTACCCTTAACATTTGTTCACGAGCCGCCACTGCTGGGTAGCAATCTGTGTGCACCCTCCGCGGCCCAGGAGAGGGGTGCACGCGCACTCGGGTGTAATTAATGGGGTGAACCCCCGCAAACGTATACATTTTTATTTTGATGTTGTGCATCACTTCAAAATTTTTTAATGTGGGTTAAAATTAGTTTAAAATTAGTACAAAATTGTGGTATTTTAAGTGTTTCGATATCATCGATTTTCATCGAGTGGGTGTGCTAATATAACGTTAAGTTAGCACACCCACTCTTATACCCTGTTTTTTTTAATGTTCTGCATCGGTACAAAAATTTTTAATGTGGGTTAAAATTAGTTTAAAATTAGTACAAAATTATGGAATACTCTTTTTTAATTTTCTGATAAGTGGGTGTGCTAACTATACGGACATGGTGTACGGGGCTGTGGAGCGCGGAGGTGACGGAAGAGATACGCAGGAGGTGGTGGAAAAGTCCATTGCGATGGAGGTGGCCATTGCGGAAGTTGGGTGTTGCGAATTTTTGAACGTGAGTATAATATCAGCTTCCATGATTCATTGGTGTGTTCAAAGCGAAAGGCGGGAACAACTTATTTGAACTAGTCTTCATTATATTTTGAAATTTTCAACATTTGAAAATACTGTTAAAACAGTTTACAGCGTTGGCAACGCCCCAATCAACTAGTATGTGAAGTAATGTAATTCTAAATGAGTTGTTGGTTGTTAATGATTTCGGACGCGTCAACAGATTAGGTAATTTGTCCCGCACGTGTAGTGTATGTTTTTCCTCGGAAGATGGTGGTGGTGGTGGTGGTGTACTTTCCCCGCTGGATGGCTAGATCCGGAGCCGACCTACGGTCGGCTAGCGGGGTTTCCCTCAACCAGGTATCTTCCACCTGCATGGCACCGCCCCAGCCAGGACAGGCTGTAAGTTCCTGACGGGTCTCCCGGCATGTCTGGTAATGTAGTGCAAGTTAGTGTGTGTGTAATGGGAGACGATAGGAGTAGGAAGAGGTAGGAAAGATCGCGAGCGGTCCGTGGCCCGTTTCTTAGGGTACCGCTCCGGCATTCGCTTGGTGTTGATCAGAGAATGGATGTTAGTGCATGTTAATGTGTGTGTGTGTGTGTAAAGGGTGAGGATAGGACGAGGAAGAGGAAGGAAAGGCGCGCGCAGTCCGTGGCCCGTTTGGTAGAGTACTGCTCCGGCATTCGCCTGGCATTGATCGGAGAAACCATGGAAAACTACCGATCAGAGCAGCCGACCGCTAGAATTCTCCTTCAGACAGGGACTGAATTCGACCTAGCTGACAAGCTAGTGTCGAAAATCCTGCCACCGACGGGACACGAACCTAGAACCTCCCAGTCAGATGGACTGCCGTGACATCAGTTGATGTCCTGAGCCATCTCTTCCTATCTGACTGGTCTTGAGAGTGAAATAGAAGGCGAACATACTACTTCTTCATTGATTTCGCTTCTTTTCTCTCGGTAGAAATCCGTGTGCGCCCTCCGCGGCCCAGGAGAGGAGTGCTCGCGCACGCGGGTGTAATTAATGGGGTGGGTGGGGCTGTGGGGCGCGGAGGAAACAGAAGGAGGCAGAAGTGGTGGTGGAGAGGGCGTTGCGGAAGTTGGGCGTTGGGCGTGGGCGTCAGAACACGCACCCGTATCCGCACACTTCGTGAGAAATCCCGTCAAACAAACACACGGAAGCGTATATGTCCCTGCGCCTGTCAGCTTTTCATGCACAGTGGGTCAAAAAGGCGACAGAATTGCATTTAGCCCCGTCTCGGAGACGGAGAGATTTCGAGCAGTTTTAGTTCACGGACGCGAATAGTTAGAAACATTGTTTTTTCACACTCGTTTTTCTTTGATTTCTGGAAAAAAGATATGCGATTTTGCTTGAAGGTTTACGAAATGCTGACTCGGAGCGGTAGCCCAGTGCATTAACTGATGTCACTGCAGCGCCTCTGACCGGGAGGTCCTAGGTTCGAGTCCTCACGGCGCGCCGCGGCGGCAGGAGTTTCGACACTCGCTTTTCAGCTGGGTCGAATTCAGTCGCTGTCTGGAGGAGCATTCTAGCGGCCGACTGCTTTGATCGGTAGTTTTCCGTGATTTCTCCGATCAATGCCAGGCGAATGCCGGAGCAGTACTCTACCAAACGGGCCACGGACTGCGCGCGCCTTTCCTTCCTCTTCCTCATCCTATCCTCACCCTTTACACATATACTTACACTAACACTACCACTAGCACTACACTACCACATATTCCGGGAGACCGGTCGGGAGCTTCAAGCTTGCCCCGGTTTGGGGCGTTGCCCCGCTAGTGGGAGAGTCTTGGTTAGGGGGAAACTTGTCTAGCCGACGGTAGGTCGGCGCCGGATCTTGCCTTCCAGGGAGGGAAGATCACTGCCATTTCTCGAGGAAAATCATGCAATGCACTTACGCGACTAATGACCTAAGCTGTTTTTGACGCGCCTGGAATCACTAACCAAACAATCAACCAACCGAAATACGGCGATACAAAACTTTCTGTATTAAATTTGTATTTTTTTTATAATATGAGTTATTTGTATGTACCGTTGCCCATCCACAGGAGCGTATTTGTGTGTACCGTTGCTCAGCTACAGGAGCATATTTGTATGTACCGTTGCCCATCCACAGGAGCGTATTTGTGTGTACCGTTGCCCAGCCATAGGAGCGTATTTGTGTGTACCGTTGCCCGTTTTCCAGCCACAGTAGTTTAAAGAAAGGCGCTTTGCCGTTGCGCGTTGCCGGCCTTGAGGCGCTGGGCCTTGGAGCCCTTCCCATTTTGCGGAGCCGATTGATTCATTAGATATCCCTGGCGCGCCATCTGCTAAAGTCATTAGTCCCGTAAGTATGGTGCATGCTTTATCGTGGGAGTTGGAAATTATCTTTCCCCGCTGAATGGCGAGATCCGACGCCGCCCTTCCCGTCGCCTTGCGCGTTTTCTCCAACCAGGTATCTCCCACCAGTGATGCACCACCCCAGCCGGGACAAGCTCTAACCTCCCGACTCTTCTCCCTACACATAATAATAATAAATTTATGTAACTGCAATTGGGTATAACCCGGTGGCAGTTAATTACATAAATGAGATAATGGATGTCATGCAAATAATATAATAATGGTAATAATGCTAAAATGATAATAATAACAATAACAGTAATAATAATATAAAAACTGCTGGTTCTTAAAACATTAAATTACATGAAAAAGGAAAGAAACGTCTATCATTTAAAGCCGCACTGAGTGTTTATACAATAAAGACCGCTCTGCACTATCCTTCACTTCACTTCACACTTCACTTCACACTTCACTTCGCACTTCACTTCGCACTTCACTTCGCACTTCACTTCGCACTTCACTTCGCACTTCACTTCGCACTTCACTTCGCACTTCACTTCGCACTTCACTTCACACTTCACTTCACACTTCACTTCATACTTCACTTCACACTTCACTTCACACTTCACTTCACACTTCACTTCACACTTCACTTCACACTTCACTTCACACTTCACTTCACACTTCACTTCACACTTCACTTCACACTTCACTTCACACTTCACTTCACACTTCACTTCACACTTCACTTCACACTTCACTTCACACTTCACTTCACACTTCACTTCACACTTCACTTCACACTTCACTTCACACTTCACTTCACACTTCACTTCACACTTCACTTCACACTTCACTTCACACTTCACTTCACACTTCACTTCACACTTCACTTCACACTTCACTTCCCACTTCACTTCACACTTCACTTCACACTTCACTTCACACTTCACTTCACACTTCACTTCACACTTCACTTCACACTTCACTTCACACTTCACTTCACACTTCACTTCACACTTCACTTCACACTTCACTTCACACTTCACTTCACACTTCACTTCACACTTCACTTCTTCACTTCACTTCACTTCACTTCACTTCTTCACTTCACTTCACTTCACACTTCACTTCACACTTCACTTCACTTCTTCACTTCACTTCACACTTCACTTCACACTTCACTTCACACTTCACTTCTTCACTTCACTTCACTTCACTTCACTTCACTTCACTTCACTTCACTTCACACTTCACACTTCACACTTCACTTCACTTCACTTCACTTCACTTCACACTTCACTTCACTTCACTTCACTTCTTCACTTCACTTCACTTCTTCACTTCACTTCACTTCTTCACTTCACTTCACTTCTTCACTTCACTTCACTTCACTTCACTTCACTTCACTTCTTCACTTCACTTCACTTCACTTCACTTCACTTCACTTCACTTCACTTCACTTCACTTCACTATAACTAAAAACATTTCCTTCATTTTTCTGCTCTACATTGCACGACACTGTGGTAGTGTAGTGCATGGAGTCAAGGATGTGTAGTAAGTGGTCAGAAAAGGACGAGGAAGTGGAAGGAAAGATGTGACCCGTTAGTTAGGATACTGCCCCGGCATTCGTCAGATGTTGATCGGAAAAAACTCGGAAAACTATCGATTAGAGCAGCCGATCGCTAGAATTCTTTTCAAGACAGCAACTGAATTCGAACCAGGTATGTTGCTAATAACAAAAATCGTCTGACTCGTAACCTAGGACCTCCCGGTCAAAACAATGGCATCAATTGATGCCTTCTGCCACTTACGTCGTTTGCGTAGGCGAAGTTTGGGCGTTGAAGTGCCGCATAAGGCAGTTGGAAACTTGGAATGGCACTTTGGAATTCTGAATGAACCATCATTCTATCCATACCCTTCACGAATTCTTCTCTTTCGTGGAGACGCCGCGACCTAGGCAAAGTTACTGTTTCGGTCGTCATGCGGCAAGATGATCTGGGCAGGATGATATTTCATGGAAATACGTACGCTCAGAAGTTAGACGTTTGCAGTATAACAACCGACGTTTTGGTGACTTTGCCTGCGTCGTATCCAGTTCAAGAAGCTATTTAGATTTCTGCCGCGGAAACCTACGTTTTCCATATCCCCATCGCCTATTTGAAACAACATTTTGGCTAGCAGACTTTTAAAAGGATTTAAAATATGAGGTGGGACTCCTCTTTCTTATACGGGCAAAGGGTTTCAGGATATCTACTGATGTCATTGTAGTGCCTCTGACCGGGAAGTTCTGGGGTTCGAGTCGCGATGGTGGCACGCTGACTAGCTACATAGCTACGCCGAATTCAGCCGCTGAGCGGAGAAGAATTCTAGCAATTCAGCCGGCTGTTCTGAATGGTAGTATTCCGTGGTTTCTTCGATCAACATGAGGCGAATGCCGGAGTAGTACACTACCAAACGCGCCACGCACCGCACGCGATATATCCATCCTCTTCCTCGTCCTATCCTCACCCTTTATTCACACACACACACACACTCACGTGCACTTCACTTATTAGGAGGCCAGTCGGGAGCTTAGAGCTTTTCCCAGGTGGGAAGGTGCCAGGCTGGGGGAGATACCTGGTTAGGGAAACCCCGCAAGCCAGCGTAGGTTGCAGGCCAGCGCGGGGAAGGTCACCGCCATCTACCGGGGAAAACATGTACTACACTTACAGGACTAAAGACCTTAGCGGTTGATGCATCCGGAATTCCTTATCAACTAATTCATCAGCTTTTTTCTTTTAACATTTCACAAAGTTTGTCCATTAAAACTGAATCGAATGGTTTTATAAATTATATAAATGATAAAAATATTCAGTGATCTATTATATTCTTTGTGTTTTTTAAACAGGCGTACTATAAATACAGTCGATCAAGATCTTCCTTTGTGGAAGACATGTTAATTTTTATTAGCAAATGGTTTGATGTAGCATTAACTCTTCTTGTTAATATTTCAAAAACATTTTCGATTTTAGAATGATTATTGAAGAAAGTGTGATATTTCAAAGTTTACAATTCTGTGCTAAAAATGAAGTCGTTTTCACTATTCTATTACATTTTTGAGGTATTACGCTCTTATGAATACAGAAGCTTTTTACATCACTGTCTGCCTGCCGCCGTTGAGTTTATTTTTTTATTTTTTACATATGCTATTCATAACTGTTTATAGAATATCAATATATTTATCCATCTTTCTTTCTGTCCGTCTGTCATTGCCTCTTTCTATTTACCTTCCACCGACTATTAATTTTTGTACGTATAATTTTAAATAATTTAAGGCCTACATTTTTTTGCTTATATTTTACGCGTGTCACTTTCATGTGGAAACGCCTATTGCTGCTTTTGTACTTGCTGTGCAGTGCGAGCGTCAGCTGTTTTGTCTTCCGCACCTGCGAGTGGCGCTGCGACGCCCACGCGTCCTGTGGCCTTTCGCGAAACCTCGCAAGTAGCGACGCTCACGCGCCCCGTGGCATTTCTCGAAACCTCACGAGGCTGTGCTCGTAGATCATCGCTCGGTGTGGGCATTCTTCAATAGCAGCTGCGTATAAGCGACTCTGACAGTTCTCTCGCTGTGGTACGCCATGAGACCTGCTCTATAGCAATCATCTTGCGAGGATTTCTTTACTTTTTTGCAGCTAGGGTTCAGCATTGCCGCTCATCCGACTCGCACGACGTCGCGGAGGCGATAAGGTTGGGCATTGTCAAAAGTTATAAACATGATATCAAGACATGGCGTACCCTGTCAGTAAGTGTTAATGTTCTGAGATTTAATTAATCTGTCATGTAGGTGGTTTCATGTGCGTAGTAATGTGTGGCAACAGCGCATTGAACTGTCAGAGTAGCTTAAACGCTGCCGGTACTATAATAGTAGTTCAGCGTCCATTCATGGTGGGAATACATATCATGGTAGGTTCCAAGGAGGTTATAATATATGGGCATGGCCGACCTTTCCCATTGCGGAAAATGAAGGCAAACCTCTTGGAAGCTCTGTTAGGCTACCCGCTAAACACTTGGACCAAAAAGCCTGAAATCTACCTTTCCACCCTTATATTTTATTTATTCATGTTTTGATATTTCCGCAAGGAAGATGTTTTGTACATAATTATTTACAATTAACAGACAGGAATATTTAGAGAATAAAGCAAAACAGACCTGGTAAAAATATTAAATCTCCTCAAAATTCATTAAGTGGCAGGGGAAATATTTTTAAAAATTGTTTCGTTTATTGTGTAAAGCTAATTAGAACTTAATTTATGTTCTTGATGACATGTATTCTTGAAACACAATTGTACCTTTCACTTCATGGGTGTGAAAAAATACAATATTTTAAAATAGAGATTGGGGAAAAAAAGAAAAAAAATCAGCAGTGAACACATTCTGAAGGCAGGAGCTTTTGCAATGTGTTGCATTCAATACGCAAGGAGCTGAATTTCATGTCATAAATTGATCCTGAGAAAACAGTTAATCATGTTTCAAATTTGACAAAAAAATTATTTAAGTTAGTCTGCGTGGAAGGAGCCTGAAAATTTAAAAATTTCTGAAAGAAAATAGAAACCAACTGCCAGAGCAAATCCAACAATAAGTTTTATTTCAAATTGCCTTAAACATAAGCGTTCAAGCTTCAATAATGAAACTGAGGTGAAATTCATAGACAAGAATAAAATTATAAATCTGCTCAAATTTAGTTTTCCTGAAGCCAAATCAATTTAAATATATTTTAAAACAAATATTTTTCAAATACAAATTCAATATTTTATTTCAAAAACAATAAATATGTATAATTAATACAACATTTTTTACAGATCTAACGAATAGGTAATTCAAAGAGGGAACACATTTAATTATTTTTCATGAGTAAGGTAAACGAACAATACAAAATACTTCTTCAGATGAATGGTTTGATTTATTTGAATGTTCATATTTGTGACATTACTATTAAATTAAGTAAAATAATTGTATAAATATATTACTTTTTCTTCTTACAAAGTAAGGGCGGGAAAGTAAAAAGTATTGTAATTGGTGAAAAATAGTGAATTTTCGTCCCATTCGTTAGATACTCACCTTGAGAAATACACCTCCAAAGAATTCATTTCTCTGGGAAATAATGTTTATTAAACTTTTTTTTCGGGAATAAAAATAAATAACTCCCGGTACAATGGAACGCATCGACATGGCTTTTTGCAATTTGGAAAAGATTGTACTCATGGTTTAGGCGCTAGCAGTGTCCACGGACGGACGGACGGATGGACAGACGGACGTTTTGCTTCCAGTTGGTTTTTCGGCATTAAGGACCCACAAAATAGGAATTCTGGCTACACCACGTGTTAGATGATTTTTATCTCTTAATTTAGCAACTAGTTTTATGCACTTTTTCGCCACCAGAGCCCGGCAATGAATTTTTTTCCGCCAAAAATCCGCTGTTTTTTCGCGCAGCATTACATAACTTTCTCTATACAATGTATATTACTCCGTATATACTTACGTATACGAGAAACTAAAAGATATGCCAATGCATATAAATCACAGCTTTAGTTATAAACGTTCAATGTTGTTAAGTTAGACGAGTTGTAGGTATTGTGTTAATCACCGGTATTGTGTTAGGTATGGTGTCAGGAAGCAAATTGAAAACGTTAGCTCTTGGTGATAAAATTAGACCAACTGAAGAATACGAACAAATGTAGTTGCACGTAACATATTTTAGGTGATATAAACTACCTATTCCAAACTATCTATTCCTTTAAACTACATATACAACCTATTCCAGCTTTGACCGATTGCGTTTTTTTTAGAATGAACAGTTGTTATTAAAAACCTGAATAACCCAGAAATCTGTAGAAGACGGAAGAAAGTGTTGAACCCAAACGATTTCGGCTAGACAGGTTTTACTGTTCAAGTTTTCTCATTTTAAAGAACCAATTTATTGACAACTGGTACCGAAATTTAATAATTAAACAGTACAACTAAATCGCAAGGTGCACACAACATCATCTACAAATCAAACCATGCCAACCAAACAAATCACACTTGACAACCAATTCATCTATGATAGATGATACTTTCTTTTATTTCGTGCACAAATGTTATATTTTACCTTTACTTTACTTATTCAAAATATGAATTTAGAATATTGTGAGATAATAACTGAAATAAATGAAATTTAACGAACGAAAAAATAAGTAAACTATCCAGATCCCTATAGACTCCTGGATTTTTTAAACGCAGTAAATCTACAACAAGGGACTGTCAACTTCATGAGTAGATGGAGATTGATCGACTTTACTCCCCCACCTCGAAGAAATGCGTACGAAGAATTTTTTCGCCTTTGAAAATCCAAAGGTTCGATTGAATTTGAAGCCACATACTCCCGTGTAAAAGTACGATATGCTAAATGTTATATTACAGAAGTTGAAAATGCAGGTTATAAGAGAATAAATGCTAGTATGTGATAGTACCCATTATTACATACTCACTAAACAAAACCAATTAAGTTTAAATGAAAAAACTACAAAGTTTAAGCTTCCGTTAGCATAACAAATTATTCAATGCATTATTGAGATTATTGTAAAAGAAAATAAATAACTCAACTCATTGCGATAACAATTTCAGAGAAGACCCACTGTGATACGCGTGGATGCGCGGTAGATTTATACGGAGTACGTGAACATATTATAGTGGATAAATTAGAAGAAATAAACCACTTGGTTGAAAAGTTAATTCTTTTGTGTCTTATGTGATATAACACCAACAAACCGCAAAACACTAATAGTGCTACATAATGAAACAGACTTTCTCGTATTAATTTTCTATTTTTTTTTTTTTTTTTGGTTTGTACTAGTTATTCGGACTTGCCAAATACTCTTGCATCACCGACCAAAGAATATTTTATTAATTTTTCGGTTTCCTAATATTAGAACCAAAATATTACTTTGAGAATATTAATGAAGAGTAAAACCTTGCACTTAAAGACAATTTTCATTGATAAATTTGGAACCATTTTTAAGAAAATTGCGTTTGAGCGTTGCTGTAAATGCAAAATTAGAAGCTCTTTTTCACAAAACCTTTTTCAGTTTTCGAAAAACTTCATGAAAATTCAATTGAAGCAATTTAACTCACAAATGCAATAGTTTATAAATTGTTATAAATGTGCTTATTAACGAAGTGAGCGGTATTTAAAAAATTCATTTGTGTAATTTTTGACAAAACAACAAAAATGAACAAATTATATAAAACGGTGCAATTACCACTATTCGTTGGGACAGTTTAAAGAGATAATGTTGAGCCGTTTAGAGAAAATGGCGTTGGAACGTTTCTGAAAATGCGGAAATTTGAGATCATTTTCACAGAAAAGTGTTCAGATTTCGATAAAATTTATATAACATTATTTACATTACATGTACTCATAATGGTAGTAATGAGAACACGTCCTCGCCAATGTAAATATTACTGACGGGGGAGACAAGCCGAAAATAATTACAATTTTTCAATTATTGAAAAAACAAAAGAATAGAGTTTATGCCATCTTATAGAATACATTTACTATCCTTACTAATAATTCAAAAATAATTGGAGTCGTTTTCAAGAAAATTTTGTGTTTGTTAGATTTTAATATTGCGAAACCTATTACAAGTTTCAAAAAGTGTTCGTGATCTTAATAAAAGATATATGGAGAAGAAATTTTCCTTGAAAGAAAAATCTCTAACTTCAATTTTGTAGTTGTAGGAAGACGCTGAAAGCTCCGAGCCGAAGCAGATCGACTGGGGAATATGTTTCTTGAGGTGTGCACAGCGCAAACTACACTCCAAATGTAGCGTACGCCCTCTTAACGTCCGTATCACAGCGCCGTCCGCTCGTTGTCTGTGTGTGAGGGGGCGCTGCGCGAGGCGGCGTCCACCCAGTTGGCGGCGTCCCCGGGGCACCAGACGGACGCGCAGAAGAAGAGGTGGGCGCGGCCGCGGTTCACGAAGCCGCACCTGCAGTCGGCCACGTCCACGATGGCCGTCACGTTGGGGTCGTTCACGACCCACCGCAGCGACCCCACGGAGCGCAGCCACTGCCGCCCGCCCAGGGTCACGCGACGCGCCCTGCGGAACGCACAAATACGGGTTGTTTCAACATTCCGAGAACGTCAATTGCTACATACATGAGTTCCCTAAGTGTAGTTAATGATTTTGATCACGTAATGTGGCGGTGTTCTTTCCCCGTTGGATGGCATGATCCGGCAACGACCTACATGACTGTTTGCGGGAGCTTCCCACCTTCTCACTAGAGGGAGCTCTCGATTTGTCTACCAACATGTGTGAGTATTGTGCTTGACAGTGTAAATGTTTTGGAGTGTTTAAGTAATGAGTGAGAATACGGTAAGGAAGAGAACAGAAAGATCACTTTGAATTAAGCTGTTCAATTTAGTTGATGACATGAAGACAAAGAAATTAGAGAATGATTAAGGATACAAGGGATATCAACTACAAAACTTTTTAAACCATATTTAAAATTATATTCCCCCAAAAGTGTTATTTATAATATAAAATATATATTATTTTAAACTTTGTGGGTGATATCTTGTAAATCTTTAATCATTATGAATGACCACATTATCTCACTGTAATCGTGAAAAATACGGACACATGATAATAGTAATTGCATTGCATGGAAACTGTCCAAACAACCAAGAAATTATTTTGTAATATTAAAGGGAGGGGAGCCCCCTCGCACCACTAGAATGTAAAATTCGGTGTCGATGACGCTGCAAGTCGGCCTGCTTCTCTGTTCACGTATATCCCACGGGGGCATCACCTCAGCCAGGACACGCTTTAGGCTCACGGCTGCCATAAAGATGGCGGTGACAGGGATACAGGCCTGATCATTGCAGGATACGGAGAATAGCAGCGGATAAGAACGGAACTATTGTGTAATAAGAAGAAGTGATGTGTTCCGGCCTTCACTTTGAAAACAACTGTAGTTATGATGATGATGATGATGATGATAGTAATAATAATGATAATAATAATGGTAATACTAATAATAATAATAATAATAATAATAATAATAATAATAATAAGTTCTACTATGACAGAGAAATTATTACAGATAAAACTATTCATCATAACTGACTAAACATAACTTTTGTAGACAAACGGCAAAAGATTGGCTATCTGATTGACATAACTGTTCCACAAACAGCTAATCTTCAAACAGCACATGCAGAAAAAATAACAATATATACAGAACTAGCAGCTGAAATCAAGGCACTATAGCATCTCCAAAATGTTTATATTGTTTCTCTGGTCATTTCGTGCAGAGGAGTTATACCAAATAACATCCATAAAAATCTGGAACTTATTCAAATACCAAAATATACCTATAAAATTATGCAAAAATCGATCATCTTAAACACGTGCAGGATTGTTCGAAAATTCCTAAATTGCGACGAAACATGAATTGGCCTGGGTCTTGGTTATTAACCCGACACAAAGTGAAATAAAAATCCGGTGAATACCGAGAAAAACAATGTATAATAATAATAATAATAATAATAATAATAATAATAATAATAATAATAATAATAATAAATTCACGGCAAAGTTCCTAAAGTTATCCATAAACCTCACGTTGAAACACCATCCTCACTACAATGGCTATCAATACTGCTCTAAAATATTGCATGAACATGCCCGTGGTTGACAAATGATGGAAAGGCTGGGTTCAATTTGCCCTTTCCTGCCACAATAAGGAAAGGTGAAACAACTGAATATATAATGGCTGGATGTTCCTCACTTGCCGACTTCGCATACTTGGGAAGACACAACCAACTAGCTATTATTGTCTATCAACAATTGACTCTCAAGCAAGAAATGTTAAATAGTGGGGCTCCGCCGTATTATAAATACAACCCAGCACTTGTATTGGAAGAAAATAGTACCATCATTTATTTGTACAGACCTATAATAACAGATTAAACTGTGGCTTTCGGTAGACCAGATGTAGTTTTGATTGACAGTAACAAGAAAGAAGCTATGCTTGTTGATATTGTTGTACCATTGACATACAATCTAAAGAAAACAGAATCCGAGAAAGCTTCTAAGTATGAAGATCTTGGTCTATAAATAAAACAATGTGGAAACTACAGAGTGTAACAACACATCCACTTTTTATTTCGACTGAAGGTGTACTAACAAAAAAAAATCAGGAAAAACTAAAACGATGATGAACCTCAATGAATCCTAAATTGACAGAAAGCAGTGACCCTGCATACATGTCATAGAACGCAAATTCTTGAACTAACACAAAAGAGGCTCCCATATCGGTCTTGGGGATCAGAGTGAACTCTCTCTCCTCAGTGACCGAGCCCTTTCCTTATCGTGGCAGGAAGGGGCCAATTGAACCCAGCACATACTGCTGATAATCGCAAAGAGAGAATAATAATAATAATAATAATAATAATAATAATAATAATAATAATAATAATAATAATAATAATAATAACACAAACATAATATCTGAGTCGGCGGTTGTCCATCAGGCCCTAGCTGCAAAGTCAGAGACGATAGAGAAAGTGATCCCATACTACAAGTTCAAGCCGGATTCAGTTGTGGAGACGAAACGGTGGATGCTCTTGTGGAATGTTGCAGTCACCACTGATCGTAGGGTCGAAGCCAACAGAACTGACATAATATGGGTCGAAAAAATTTTCACGGACAGGGATTATAGTCGACATAGCTATCCCTATAGACCAAAATATAGCTGCTTCCATTCCCAAGAAGAAGCGGAAATATCAGGCCTTGGCTATTGAACTGAGTGACATGTGGCGGTTAGTATCTGTTGAAGTAGTTCCTGCGGTTTTCTCTGCAAATGGACTGGTCTCTGAACTAACTTCATCGTCCGCAAGGCTTGGCCTTAACAACTGGCACATTCATACAATGCAAAAGGCTGTTCTCCTGAGTATTGCACGCATCGTGATGAAGTTTTTATTGATATAACATCACCTGACTTCCCCATCAAATTCTCACCGCCCGAGTTTGCAAGCGAAGCAGGCATCTTGGTTCTCTAAGTTCCCGGTGTCGGCTGTATGACACCTCGCTAGGCGAGTGTCTTCAAAATGAAATATAATAGTAATAATAATAATAATAATAATAATAATAATAATAATAATAATAATAATAATAATATAATTTAAAGAATTCCCTCGCAATTAATCTAAGTTTTGCCAGCTAGCGGTGTACCAGGCCTGGGCAAAAGACAGATTAACGATAAGCTCATTCCCACACTAGACTTTCGAAATGTCAAAAACTTCATAAAAAATTATTTAAAATAATATTACAAAACGTAATACACAAATACAATCATGTGTTCAAATTTCTGATAATGTAAATGTCAAAGACAATTCAGATATTTTAAAAAAATTGTGTATTTTTTGAAGAAAAAAGGAAAACTAAATGTGGTATTTCTTTCATGTTATTCAATCGATTTAGCTATCCAAAAAGAAACTTTAAAAAAAATTGAAGCCCTTTTTGAGAAAATGACTTTTGGGCATTTCTGAAAATGTGAATTTTTGAGTTTATTTTCACAGCTTACTTTTAATTTTCCGAGAAACTTCGTAACATATCATTTGAAGCCCGTGGTCTCATAAATTCAATTCTGTACAAAAATTGCCAATGATGTAAATATTAACGATGTAAAAATTATTGTAAATATTGATCTGGGCTGTCCGGGTGACGCCGCGTCGAAGGCTCGGGTGCCGACGTTTCGACCGAAATATCGCGGTCCTCTTCAGGGCTGTACTGCGCCAGGATGTTGGGCGCTCTGGTTTATATAGAGAAAGGGGCAGGCTGTGATAGGCCGAGGTGTAGTCCAATCGGGCGTGACTAGGTGAAAGGAGGCGAGGGGAAGCGGACGGACGGAAGCGGTCCGTGGTCGGACGGCGTGGGGCGGACCGGTAAGCTCAGGGGTCGGACTGCGTGGTGCGGTCCGGGCGGGCGGCCTCCCGCGACCGCGCACTCCGCAGAGGTGCAATCCACGCATCGTGGAGGCGTAATCCCGCATTCCCGTTGATGTTCTGAGGATGTTTTGCGATTTCTAAAGCTTCCTTTATCCGCCTTGGCCACCACCTATCCTCTCTCGCGAGCACCTCGGTCTTGTCAAACAGGAAGTCATGGCCGGTTTCCCATGTGTAGAGAGCTACCTCGGAGCGGTGTACCTTCTTAAAATTGAAGTCTCGAATGTGCTCGCGTAGTCTCTCCTCTATGGTTCTTCCTGTCTCCCCGATGTACGTGTGACCGCAGCTGCAAGGGATGGAGTATACTCCGGCGGCTAGGAGCGGTGGAAGCTGGTCTTTGACACGCATTAACGTTTGGCCGAGTTTCTGGTGTGCCTTGAAAACAGTCTTGATCTTGAACCGCCTCAAGAGTTTTCCTATCCTGTCCGTGACGCCTTGTATGTATGGGAGTGTGGCAATTCTCCTGTTTTCGGTGTCGTGGAGGTCCCTTGGTGTAGGAGGGTCTTGCGTAAGTTTCAGAGTCCTGTTGATGGTGAATTTGCTATACCCATTTGCGGTGAAGGTCGCTTTCAGGACTTCGCGTTCAGTGGGGAGACTGTCTTGGTGGCAGATTCTAGTTGCGCGGATGGCCAGGATTTTTAAGATGCAATTCTTCGTCGCTGGGTGGTGGTGCGAATCGGCATGAAGATAGCGGTTCGTGTGGGTACGTTTTCTGTAAACTGCGTGCCCCAGGGTGCCATCGTCTCTTCTGTTAACCAAGACGTCCAGGAAAGGTAGCTGGCCATTCTTCTCTGTCTCCATCGTGAATTGTATTTTCGGGTGAGCACTATTGATGTGGTCCAGGAATTCCTAATGTAAATATTAACGTGAAATAGATGTCAAAAAAACATTTGTGTCAACTTTGAAAAAACAAGAGAGTTAAGAAAGATTTAAGTGATGTCATCTGGGAGACTACGTTCTAGCCAAACACAACTAAACATTAAAGAAAAAAATTGTGCAGTTTTTGAGAAAATCATACTTTTGATTTTTTTTATATTGCACATAGTTCACTCAATATTGTGCGAAAACGACAAAAATTTTCAAAACGGCATGCATAATCTTCCAATTTATTCTTAATCTGCGATATACGTCACCCATTAGGGTTCCTCTGCTACAGATTTGGCACTGTACTAACTACTGAACACGTCAAGTGAAACCTATGTCCTAGATGTTCTAGCCAAACCTTTGCATAAGCAAACACTATAATTATTTATATGTCATTTTGTTCATAATGAATACACGTCTATTTATGGTCACTAAGATGAGAATCGAAAAGTGAAAGTGAACACTTTTCCGTTCATCAATCTCTATGTCGGATATCTCAACTTACTGCGAGCCGTCGCCCAACCAAGAGCGAACCGCTTCCTCGCTCAACTCCTCGATGTGGTTCCTCTCCACGTTTAAGTTAACCACCTGAAAGAGAGAGAATTTGTTTTTCAGGATCACAAATCCAAACACACAGCGTCATAACTCGTCCATCACTGAGCCACCTTTCAAAATTCGTTCATTCTATCATACAAAATAACTTCGTCTCTCATACGTTCAGAGACATAATGCAAACCTGCCGATCGAGGGATAAGTTATGTCCAAATAATATATTGTTAAATAATTACCACCAACAATATTATCACTAATAATTTCCAACAAGTGGACTAAAACAAAGAGTTAAAATACAATAGTAAATCTGACCTGCGGCCACGTGGCGTCGAACACTGGCAGCGCCACGAAATCGTTGCCCTTCAAGTACAGCCACTCCACGTGACCAAGACCTTCCAATTGACTTCCATTGAAGGTCGACAGAAAGTTGTACGAAAGGTCGAGCACCTCTATAGACTTGACTCCATTGAAAAACCCAGCTGGAACGGTGAGTACGTTATCGCTCAGATCCAGCAGCTCCAAGTTACTCAGGTCAGCAAGTAAATCGTCGGGGACTGACGCCAACTGGTTTCCTCCCAAGTCAATGCGCTTCAAGTTCTTGAGACCGGAAAATACTCGTGGAGGTAGCTTTTCAAGGAGATTCGATTGCAAATAGATTTCTGTGAGATTTAAACCATCGAATATTCCATTTGGAAGGTATCGCAGATAATTTTGATTCAGGTTCAAATGCTCGAGGCTCATTAGTTCTGAGAAAAGCCCTTGCGGAATCTTCTTTAACTTATTTTGCGCTAACGAGATTTTTAAGATACTATAAGGGTACCGTTTGGAAAATGTGTCATTTGGGAGTGTAGAAATTTTATTCATGTCCAGAAGAATAGTCTCAATAAACCCACCATCAAAGGCACGTGAAGGAAGCGTTGTTAGCTTATTCCTTGACAAGTCCACTAACCTAAGATATAGACTGCGCTCAAACACACCAGGTGGGATGCTGGTAAGACCCGAATGAACCAAATAAAGCCGACTTAGCGAATAAAGATTTTCGATGACGTGTTTCGACAACTCGGTCAACTGGTTCCAGGACAGATCGATTTCCACAGCCACGACGCAGTCAAAGAGTGGGCCCTCTAGACTGCGTAACTGGTTGTGGCTGGCCAAGAGTGTATGTAACCCACACGGCGACGGTAGGAAATCGAGAGATTCCAGGCGGTTCCCTTGCACATAGAGAAAACTCAAATACAACATGTCTCGCAGCTCGTCACTGGAATTCGTGATGCGGTTGAAGGACAAGTCCAACGTATGCATCCTTGGATGGAGCGGCGGCGATCGCGGGATGGCAGTGAGGAGGTTGTGAGATAAATTTACACTCCTTACATTTTCACCCAAGTTTTCTGGCAGCGACACAAATCTGTTGTGGGACAGATTCACATCGGTGATGAACTCGTCGCACAGATCATCTGCCCGGATAGTGGTGCGGTTACGACTCGAGCAATCTAGCCATTTAATTCCGGGCAACTCGTGGAAACAGTTGCACTTCTTGTCTGGGTTGAGTGTCCCAGGCAGTGGCTGAGGTGGAAACGGCGTGCACTGGGGAAGATGTGTCTCAGATGATGACTGCGAAGGTGTCTGAGATGATGACTTCGGAGTTTTCTGAGTCGAAGACATTGGAGGCATTTTGGAATATTGCGAAGTCGTCTGTGTCGATGAATCATTTGAGATATCGGAGAGCGCCTGTAGTGGCGGCTGAACCTTTGAGTCCGGCCGTGAATGAGTTTGTGTCGTTGGCGCCTTCGGCAATATCACCTCAATAGCTTGAAGCGTTTCCCTCAGCGGTAGTGACTCCGCTCGTAACTGCAAAGACATGCGCTGGGTCTTCCGATTATTCACCAGTAAAGGCGGCCTTACTCCGTCGTGAACCAACGCGGCCGCTGCCACGGCAGTCTCCGAGTCCAAGTGACTTGGCGACTCGGCAGACTCCGAGTCCAAGTGACTTGGCGACTCGGCTGTCTTCGAGTCCAAGTGACTTGGCGACTCGGCAGTCTCCGAGTCCAAGTGACTTGGCGACTCGGCAGACTCCGAGTCCAAGTGACTTGGCGACTCGGCAGTCTCCGAGTCCAAGTGACTTGGCGACTCGGCTGTCTTCGAGTCCAAGTGACTTGGCGACTCGGCAGTCTCCGAGTCCAAGTGACTTGGCGACTCGGCAGTCTCCGAGTCCAAGTGACTTGGCGACTCGGCAGTCTCCGAGTCCAAGTGTCTTGGCGACACGGCAGTCTCCGAGTCCAAGTGACTTGGCGACTCGGCTGTCTTCGAGTCCAAGTGACTTGGCGACTCGGCAGACTCCGAGTCCAAGTGACTTGGCGACTCGGCAGTCTCCGAATCTAAGTGACTTGGTGACTCGGCAGTCTCCGAGTCCAAGTGCTTGTCCGCGGACAAGGCAGTCTCCGAGTCCGATAATGACTGTGTCTGTGAAGTTGGCGGCATCGACGATATCACCTCAAGAGACTCTGAGGTCACCTCGCGTAGCTGAGACACCGCTTGCAATTGTTCCAACGTAAGCTGCGGTTCCAAGGCTCTCCCGACCAAAGGCTGCTTCACTACCTCGTGACTCACCGCGGCAGCTGCCGTGGACAAGGTAGTCTCCAAATCCAGTAGTGACTGTGTCTGTGAAGTTGGCGGCTTCGACGATATCACCTGAAGAGAGTCTGGGTTCACCTTGCGCAGCTGCGACAGCGCTGGCAATTGTTCCAACGTAAGCTGCGGCTCCCAGGCTCTCCCGGGCAAAGGCTGCTTCACTCCCTCCTGACTCACCGCGGCAGCTGCCGTGGACAAGGTAGTCTCTATATCCGGTAGTGACTGTGTCTGTGAAGTTGTCGGCTTTGACGATATCACCTTAAGAGACTCCGGCTTTACCTCGCGCGGCTGAGACAGCGCTGGCAATTGTTCAATCAAATGCTGCACCTCCAAGGCTCTCCCGAGCAAAGACTGCTTCACTCCCTCGTGACTCACCGCGACAGCTGCCGTGGACAAGGTAGTCTCTGCGTCCGGCAGTGACTGTGTCTGTGGATTTGGCGGCTTCCACGATATCACCTGAAGAGAGTCTGGCTTCACCTCGCGCAGCTGAGACAGCACTGGCAATTGTTCCATGATATACTGCGCCTCCAAGGCTCTCCAGGGCAAAGGCTGCTTCACTCCCGCTGCCGTGCACAAGGTGCACGCCGCCGCCAGCACGCTCTCCCAGGCACGCATCTCGGCACGCGTCAGGCGAGGGAATGGCCGTCCGCGGGCGGCGGCTGCTTCACCGGTGCGGGAGTGGGCGGGGCGGCGTGGCGCGCCGGGGCCGCGCCAGGGGAAGCCCCGCAGCCGGGAAGCGGCGCGCGCTGCCGCAGATTTGGCGGTGGCGGAGCGCGACCATCAGACACGGACAGTGGCCTCTGCGGTTGGTGCGTTAAACAACAATCAATACTTGCTATTCTACCTGTGATTGTGGCTATGCGATATAATACATAGTTCACTGATTTCGGGCTAAGTGATGGCTAAGTGACTTCGTCCCGTAAGTGTAGTACATGATTTTATCGCGACAAGTCACGGTGATATTCTTGTCCTGGTGGATGAGAGTCCTGGAGAATGGAGATCCGGCGACGACCTACCCGACGGGTTGCGAATTTTCTCTGGTGTAGGTAGCTCCCACCGTCGGAACTAGCCCTAAGCTCCCGACTGGTCTGACGTCATAAGTGGTTGTGTATACGTTCATGAGTGTGTGTATGTACGTTCTATGGTGTACGTGGGCTCGTAAACAAACTGCAGAGACGTACAACGCGGGAACTATGTAGACAAAGATTTTTTTTTTTTGCCGGGTGAAACAAGGTTGGCAATTTGTGAACTTCTGGACAAGTGTCTAAACAACAGTTCTGCAAATTGACATAGTTTTAAAATAAAGATAGAATAAGTCCATTAAAACAAAAATGTATAGTGTGTCAGGTGGCAATAAAACAAACATATATATTAAGGTATATCCTTACTGATTTAATGACTTCTTAATTTTTGGTTCGTTTCTATATGACTTACTTACGAAATGTTGCTTTTTTAAAAATTCTGTTTTTTTAATATCTTAAATATGCTTTCAAATTATATGTTCTATATCAAATTTCATGTTACATGACTGTACCGTTTCATTGTTGTTGTTTTTAGGTATCTGAATTTTTATTCACGAAGTTGATTACCATCTATTTTCGTTTCATAGCTTTTTTCGATTTCATATTATATTAGACATTACATCGTTTTGTGATTTTTTATCGCATTTAAGAAGCCTTAAATCTGGCCGCTGAATTGCCTAAAATATATTGAGTATGTACTACTTTATTTGACTAGCTGAATTCAAAATAAAATTCAAATATAAAAATGCTACTACTATTACAACACATTGCAAGCTTTCCAGGTTGTTTGATTCGAAATATTGAAGATTCTACATATATTAAAGTCTGGGTATTCCTCATGTTAAAAGAAACACGCATTCTCCCTGAGGATTACATGCAGACGACGCGTTGATGTAAAATTGCAGTCTACGTCTCAGCTGGCTTACACTAGCAGGAAAAGTTGTTCGACTGCTTCGCTGTTTGGTTTTTCTCTTTGTCCGCGTGAGTCGTGCGTGGTGGTGGCCGCAGAGGAAGGAGGTGGCTGATGCCCAAACCTGGCAAGGAAGAGGAGATGCCAGGCGAGGCCACCGCAGAGCTGACGGTTTGCATTTGCGGATTTCAGCAACGGACGTTCGGCTCTGTGGTCAGCTCGTTCCGGTACCTTCGTAAACGTGCGTGACCTAAACCTAGCGGGGGGGGCAGCTATTCGCGGCTCCGTTGTCCTTTAAAATGTATTTAGATTTGGCGCATTAAATATTGATTGATTACTATTTGCGGGCGCGTCAACTACTAAGGTCATTAGAGAAATACATAGTGTGCAACGTACGAGCATCGTAATCCAAAGCAGGCATTAACTGATGACTATTTGGGAATTTGTTACGGAGGGCAAGGAAATACGGGGTGATAATTAAAACACCCAGGCATCGAATTGCATCACATTGGTGGAAGCTGGTCGACAACCGAGGCAGTGGCTTATTGAACATTATGCGGCGTAACGGCGATTGTCGGACAATGATGTGGTATCACCGAAGACCGGCCAAGAAATGCTAGCGCAGTAGCTCATATGGAAGCAGGAGACAGTGCCGCCCGCGGATACACTAGGCAAACATTCATTTTCTCTGGTTGTTGCGGCCGGCGCGAGCCGAACGACCCCGAGCGACGCCGGACGCAGCCGAAGAAACTGCAGCACTCGGCATCCACCCGCAGGGACACTAGTCTTTCAAGAATCTGGTTTTTAGTAACATGTTAGTATATCGTAATTAGGGTCAACGTTACTAAATTGGCACCAAAATAGGAGTTAATAAATACGAACAGTCATGTACAGAGAATCTTTGTAATAAGGTGCTATTTTTTGTTACTACAGTTACAGCGAAATCTTATCTCGCTGGTAGCGAGATTCGGCGCTGACCTACGTTGGCTGGCGGGGATTTTCCCCAACCAAGTACCTCCCATCACCTGGCACCGCCTATAGATTCCTGGATTTTTTTAAATGCAGTAAATCTACAACTAGGGACTGTCACCATTATGAATAGATGGAGATTGATCGACTTTACTCCTCCACCTCGAAGAAATGCGTATGAAGAAATTTTTCGCCTTTGAAAATCCAAAGGTTCGATTGAATTTGAAGCCACAAACTCCCGTATAAAAGTACGATACGCTAAATGTTATATTACAGAAGTTGAAAATGCAGGTTATAAGAGAATAAATGCTATCATGTGAATGTACCCATTATTACTTACTCACTAAACAAAACCAATTAAGTTTAAGTTAAAAAACTATAAAGTTTAAGCTTCTGTTAGCATAACACATTCTTCAATGCATTATTGAGATTATTGTCAAAGAAAATAAATAACTCAACTCATTGCAATAAAAATTTCAGAGAAGACTAACTGTGATACGCGTGGATTCACGGTAGATTTATAGGGAGTACGTGAACATATTATAGAGGGTAAATTAGAAGAAATAAACAACTTAGTTGAAAAGTTAAATTTTTGTGTCTGATGTGATATTACACCAACAAACCGCAAATATCTAATGGTGCTACAGAATGAAACAGACTTTCTCGTATTCATTTTCTCTTTTCTTTGGTCTGTAGTAGTTATTCGGACTTGCCAAAATCTCTTGCAAGCTGCCAAATACTCTTGCCTCACCGACCAAAGAACATTTTATTATTTTTTTTTTTTCAATTTTTCGTTTTCCTAATACTAGAAACGAAATATTACTTTAAGAATATTAAAGAAGAGTAAAACCTTGCCTTAAGATACAATTTTCATTGATAAACTTGGAGCCGTTTTCTTAAAGAAATTGCGTTTGAGCGTTGCTGTAAATGCGAAATTTGAAGCTCTTTTTCACAAAACATTTTTCAGTTTTGGAAAAACTTCATCAAAAGTAATTTGAAGCAATTTAACTCACAAATGCAATAAAGTTTATAAATTGTTAGAGATGTGCTTATTAACGACGTGAGAGATATTTACAAAAATACATTTGTGTAATTTTTGAAAAAACAACAAAAATGAACATTATATTAAACAGTGCAATTACCACTATTCGTTGGGAAAGCTCAAAGAGAAAATTTGGAGCCGTTTTGAGAAAATGGCGTTGGAACGTTTCTGAAAATGCGGACATTTGAGCATATTTTCACAGAAAAGTGTTATATAACATTATTTAAAGTACATGTACTCATAACGGCAGTAATGTTAACAAGTCCACGCCAATGTAAATATTATGGACGGGGGAGACAAGCCGAAAAAAATTACACTTTTGCAATTTTTGAAAAAACAAAAGAATAGAGTTAATGCCATCTTATAGAATACTTTGAGAACTATCCCTACTAATAATTAAAAAACCATTGGAGTCGTTTTCAAGAAAATTTTGCTTTTGTTAGATTTTAATATTGCGAAACCTACTACAAGTTTCAAAAAAGTGTTCGTGATCTTAATAAAAGAACTAAATATGGAGAAGAAATTTTCCTCGAGAGAAAAATCTCTAACTTCAATTTTGAAGTTGTAAGAAGACGCTGAAAGCTTTGAGCCGAAGAAGATCGACTGGGGAATATGCGTTTTGGAAAAAATCCTACGTATGGTTTAGGAGGTAGTGGGGTTCATGGACGCTCGGACAGCCGGACGTTTTGAAAAAAAATCCTTTTTCGGTACCTGGGCAGCCCAAACCATTTATTTCTGTTCAAATGTCAAAATCGATTTTCTGCAACATTATGTAACTCTCCCTATAATACGTATAATACTCCGTATACACATACGTATACGAAAAAGTAAAAAGGCTTTCTGTGTTGGTCATGAAACTAAATTTTTTTCATTTTATTGTAATTATGTCCCATGGAAATTTAATAAACTCTTGTATTTCAAAAAAATTATACAAAAATATGTTATTTAGGAATATTTTATTTGGAGAGAACACGCAACTTTTAGTCATACGTAAAGAGTACAATCTTTGAGGAATTTGAGAACCTACGTTTAACAAATAAAATCTTTTTTGTATATTGCCAATAGTACCTAATAGAAATAATGGTGAATCTTGTATTTGTAATGAATATAATATTATTTCATTGACAATTAGAAATGTACATACTTATAAAACTGGAAAACCTTTCTTAACATTGAAGTAGCGTTTTCTTGAGGTGTGCACAGCCCAAAGGACACTCCAAATGTAGCGCAGTACTCCCTAAGTGTCTCTCACGGCGCCGTCCGCTCGTCGTCTGTGCGCGAGGCGGCGTCCACCCAGTTGGCGGCGTCCCCGGGGCACCAGACGGACGCGCAGAAGAAGAGGTGGGCGCGGCCGCGGTCCACGAAGCCGCACCTGCAGTCGGCCTCGTCCACGATGGCCGTCACGTTGGGGTCGTTCACGACCCGGCGCAGCGACCCCACGGAGCGCAGCCACTGCCGCCCGCCCAGGGTCACGCGACGCGCCCTGCGGAACGCACAAATACCGGTTGTTTCAACAATCCGAGAACGTCAATTGCTATATACATGAGTTCCCTAAGTGTAATTAATGATTTTGATCACGTAATCTGGCGGTGTTCTTTCCCCGCTGGATGGCAAGATCCGGCAACGACCTACATGACTGTTTGCGGGAGCTTCCCAACCTTCTCACTAGAGAGAGCTCTCGATTTGTCTACCAACATGTGTGAGTATTGTGCTTGACAGTGTAAATGTTTTGGAGTGTTTAAGTAATGAGTGAGAATACGGTAAGGAAGAGAACAGAAAGATCACTTTGAATTAAGCTCTTCAATTTAGTTGATGACATGAAGACAAAGAAATTAGAGAATGATTAAGGATACAAGGGATATCAACTACAAAACTTTTTAAACTATATTTAAAATTATAAATAATTAATGCGATAATATTCCCCCAAAAGTGTTATTTATAATATAAAAAATATATTATTTTAAACTTTGTGGGTGATATCTCGTAAATCATTAATCATTATGAGTGACCACATTATCTCACTGTAATCGCGCAAAATATGGAAACATAAGAGTAATTGCATTGCATGGAAACTGTCCAAACAACTAAGAAATTATTTTGTAATATTAAAGGGAGGGAGCCCCCTCCCACCACTAGAATGTAAAATTCGGTGTCGATGACGCTACAAGTATTGTGTAATAGATACGTGCAAAGAAGAAATGATGTGTTCGGGCCTTCACGTGTAACAACACATCCCCTTTTTATTTCGACTGAAAGTGTACTAACAAAAGAATTCAGGAAAAAAACAATAAAAATGGGATTACCTCAATGAATCCTAAATTGACAGAAAGCAGTGTCCCTGCATACATGTCATAGATCGCAAGTTCTTGAACTAACACAAATAAGGCTCCCAAATCGGTCTTGGGGATCAGAGTGAAATCTCTCTCCTCAGTGACCGAATCCTTTCCTTATCGTGGCAGGAAGGGGCCAATTGAACCCAGCACAAGCTGCTGAGAATCGCAAATAAAGAATTGGTTGATTGATTGATAGATAGATTTTTTCGTGTTTCCGGGCGCGTCAACTGATTTGGTCATTCGTCCCGTTAGTGCAGTGCATGGTTTTTTCTCGGGAGATGGCGGTGATCATCCCCCGTTGGATGGTGAGATCCGGCGCCGACCTACCGTCGGCTAGGGGGGTTTACCTCCAACCAGGACTCTCCCACCAGGAGGGCACCGCCCCAGCCGGGACAAGCTCTAAGCTCCTGACCGGTCTCCCGGAATATGTGATAGTATAGTGCTTGTTACTTTAAGTGTGTGTGTAAAGAGAGAGGATAGGACAAGGAAGAGGATGGAATGATTGCGCGCGGTCCGTGGCCCGTTTGATAAGGTACTGCTCCAACATTCGCCTGGTGTTAATCGGAGAAACCACGGAAAACTACCGTTCAAAGCAGCCATCCACTAGAATTCCCCTCCAGACAGCGACTGAATTCGACCTATCTGAAAAGCTAGTGTCGAGGAAAGAGAGAAAAAGAGAGAAAAAAGGTAATAATAATAATAATAATAATAATAATAATAATAATAATAATAATAATAATAATAGTAATAGTAGTAGAACGTGTGTGAAGTGTTGTGAACCCTCACTGGTATTTCATTACACCAGACGCCAAATAAAATATGTAATCCGATAACGTATCTTTTGGAAAAAAGTAGTTGCCACGCCCAACATTCGTGTATTACTAATTACAAGTATAATTAGTGCCTAAATTTTAAAATATTCCTTAAAATATAATGCAATTTATTTTGAGGTCAGCGGTATAACCCCAGCCATCAGGTTCTGTGGTTCATTTTCACACTTCAGTGTAAGTGGGTGAAAGTAATGAGTGAGGATATGAAGTGGAAGAAAATAGAAATATAACTTGGATTTAAGCTCTTCAATTTTGCGCGAGACGAGAAGATAGGAAACAACACAGATTAACGATAAGTACATTCCCACACTAGAATTTCGACATGTCAAAAAGCTTCATAAGAAATTAATTAAAATAATTTTACAAATAGTAATATACAAATACAATCATGTATAGAAATTGCTGTTAATGTAAATATTAATGACTATTCAGATATTTAAAAAAATGTGATTTTTTAACGAATACTAAAAGTGGCATTTCATTCATGTTATTTAATCGATTTAGCTATCCAAAAAGAAACTTTGAAGAAAAAATTTGAAGCCCTTTCTGACAAAATGACATTTGAGCATTTCTGAAAATGTGAATTTTTGAGTTTATTTTGACAGTTTTCTTTTAATTTTTCGAGAAACTTCGTAAGATATCATTTGAAGCACGTGGTCTCATAAATGCAATACTGTACAAAAATTGCCGATAACCTAAATATTAACGACGTGAAAATTATATCAAAAAGTACATTGGTGTAAATTTTGCAAAAACAAGAGAGTTAGGAAAGATGGAATTTATGTCATCTGTTAGAGTACGTTCTACCTTAACACAACAAAACATTTAAAGAAAAAAATTGTACAATTTTTGAGAAAACCTTGCTTTTGATTTTTTTAATATTGCACACAGTTCACTCAGTATTGCGCGAAAACGACAAAAATTTTCTAAACGACATGCATAATCTGCAATTTATTCTTAATCTGCGATATACTTCACCCACTACGGTTCCTCGGCTACAGAATTGGCACTGCACTAACTACTAAACAAGTCAAGTGAAACCTATGTCCTAGATGTTCTAGCCAAACTTTTCATAAGCAAACCCTATAATTATTTATATGTGCTTTTGTTCATAATGAATACGTCTATTCGATTCTCACTGAAATGAGAGAATCGAAAACTGAAAGTGAACACTTTCCCGTTCAACGTTTAACTTTCCCGTTCATCAATCTCTATGTCCGATATCTCAACTTACTGCGAGCCGTCGCCCAACCAAGAGCGAACCGCTTCCTCGCTCAACTCCTCGATGTGGTTCCTCTCCACGTTGAAGTACACCACCTGAAAGAGAGAGAATTTGTTTTTCAGGATCACAAATCCAGACACGCAGCATCATAACTCGTCTATCACTAAGCCAGGTTTCATAATTTGTTAATTCTATCATACAAAATAACTTCGTCTCTCATACGTTCAGAGACATAATGCAAAACTACCGATCAAGGAATAAGTTATGTCCAAAAATTATATTGTTAAATAATTTCCGTATGTGACAGACCAACAGCAAATTAAATTTTAATGTCAAGAAAGACTCAGTCTTCCACTGGGTTAAAAATCACAATTAAAATATTCCAATGTTACCACCAATATTATCACTAATAATTTCCAACAAGTGGACTAAAACAGAGTTAAAATACAATAGTAAATCTGACCTGCGGCCACGTGGCGTCGAACACTGGCAGCGCCACGAAATCGTTGCCCTTCAAGTACAGCCACTCCACGTGACCAAGACCTTCCAATTGACTTCCATTGAAGGTCGACAGAAAGTTGTACGAAAGGTCGAGCACCTCTATAGACTTGACTCCATTGAACAACCCAGCTGGAACGGTGAGTACGTTATCGCTCAGATCCAGCAGCTCCAAGTTACTCAGGTCAGCAAGTAAATCGTCGGGGACTGACGCCAACTGGTTTCCTCCCAAGTCAATGCGCTTCAAGTTCTTGAGACCGGAAAATAGTCGTGGAGGTAGCTTTTCCAGGAGATTCGATTGCAAATAGATTTCTGTGAGATTTAAACCATCGAATATTCCATTCGGAAGGTATCGCAGATAATTTTGATTCAGGTTCAAATGCTGTAGGCTCATTAATTCTGAGAAAAGCCCTTGCGGAATCTTCTTTAACTTATTTTGCGCTAACGAGATTTTTAAGATACTATAAGGGTACCGTTTGGAAAATGTGTCATTTGGGAGGGTAGAAATTTTATTCTTGTCCAGAAGAATAGTCTCAATAAACCCACCATCAAAGGCACGTGAAGGAAGCGTTGTTAGCTTGTTCCTTGACAGGTCCACAAACCTAAGATATAGACTGCGCTCAAACACACCAGGTGGGATGCTGGTAAGGCCCGAATGAACCAAGTGAAGCCGAGTTAGAAGATAAAGATTTCCGATGACGTGTTTCGACAACTCGGTCAACTGGTTCCAGGACAAATCGATTTCCACAGCCATGAAGCAATAAAACAGTGGGCCCTCTAAACTGCGTAACTGATTGTTGCTTGCCAATAGTGTATGCAACGAGCATGGCGACGGTAGGAAATCGAGAGATTGCAGGCGGTTCCCTTGCACATAGAGCAATTTCAAATAGAACATGTCTCGCAGCTCGTCGCTGGAATTCGTGATGCGGTTGAAGGACAAGTCCAAAGTATACGTACGTGGATGGAGCGGCGGCGATCGCGGGATGGCAGTGAGGAGGTTGTGAGATAAATTTACACTCCTTACAGTTTCACCCAAGTTTTCTGGCAGCGACACGAAGCTGTTGTGGGACAGATTCACATGGGTGATGAACTCGTCGCACAGATCATCTGCCCGGATAGTGGTGCGGTTACGACTCGAGCAATCTAGCCATTTCCTTTGAGGCAACTCATGGAAACAGTTGCACTTCTTGCTTGAGTTGAGTGTCCCAGGCAATGGCTGAGGTTGCAGCGGCGTAAACTGGGGAAGATGTGTCTCAGAAGATGACTGCAAAGGTGTCTGAGATGATGACTTCGGAGTTTTCTGAGTCGAAGACATTGGAGGCATTTTGGAATATTGCGAAGTCATCTGTGTCGATGAATCATTTGAGATGTCGGAGAGCGCCTGTGGTGGTGGCTGAACTTTTGAGTCCGGCAGTGAGTGAGTTTGTGTCGTTGGCGGCTTCGGTAATATCACTTGAATAGCTTGAAGCGTTTCCCTAAGCGGTAGTGACTCCGCTGGTAACTGCAACGACATACCCTGGGTCTTCTGATTCTTCATGAGTAAAGGCGGCCTTACTCCCTCGTGAACCACCGCGGCCGCTGCCTCGGCAGTTTCCGAGTCCACGTGACTTGGCGACTCGGCAGACTCCGAGTCCAAGTCCTTGTCCGCGGACAAGGCAGTCTCCGAATCCGGCAGTGACTGTGTCTGTGAAGTTAGCGACTTCGACGATATTACCTGATGAGACTCCGGCTTTACTTCGCGCGGCTGAGACATCGCTGGCAATTGTTCCATCATATGCTGCGGCTCCAAGGCTCTCCCGGGAAAAGACTGCTTCACTCCGTCGTGACTCATCGCGGCAGCTGGCGTGGACAAGGTTGTCTCCGAGTCCGGTAGTGACTGTGTGTGTGAAGTTGGCGGCTTCGACGATATCACCTGAAGAGACTCCGGCTTTACCTCGCGCGGCTGAGACAGCGCTGGCAATTGTTCCATCAAATGCTGCACCTCCAAGGCTCTCCCGAGCAAAGACTGCTTCACTCCCTCGTGAGTCACCGCTGCAGCTGCCGTGGACAAGGTAGTCTCTGCGTCCGGCAGTGACTGTGTCTGTGGATTTGGCGGCTTCCACGATATCACCTGAAGAAAGTCTGGCTTCACCTCGCGCAGCTGAGACAGCGCTGGCAATTGTTCCATGATATGCTGCGCCTCCAAGGCTCTCCAGGGCAAAGGCTGCTTCACTCCCGCTGCCGTGCACAAGGCGCACGCCGCCGCCAGCACGCTCTCCCAGGCACGCATCTCGGCACGCGTTAGGCGAGTGAATGGCCGTCCGCGAGCGGCGGCTGCTTCACCGGTGCGGGAGGGGGCGGGGCGGCGCGGCGCGCGGAGGCCGCGCCAGGGGAAGCCCCGCAGCCGGGAAGCGGCTCGCGCTGCCGCAGCTTTGGCGGCGGCGGTGCGTGACCTTCAGACGCGGACACCGGCCTCTGCGGTTGGTGCGTTAAACAACAATTAATACTTGCTATTATACCTGTGATAATGTCTACGCCATATAATACATATTTCATTGATTAGTGATTCCGGGCGCGTCAACGGCTAACTGACTTTGTCCCGTAAGTGTAGTACATGATTTTATCGCGACAAGTCACGGTGATATTCCTCTGCTGGAAGGGAGACTAAAATGTATGCAATTACTAAAAAAAAAATATTTTGTCTAAGACCGCTTCAAATTATTTAAACAATTTTCATTAATAATGTAGAAAATATTGGGTAAGGACCATTTTCGACAAATTCTTAGTATTTTCGAAAATTGCAAAAATTGCTAATATTTAACAATTGAAAACTACAAAACTGAAGACAGAGATTATAAACATCATCCTTATTATCATCATCATCTTCAAGGTCTAGGCCTAACGGCCTGTGCACCGTTTGTGCACTGTTTTGGTGCACCAATGGTGCACCGTTTTTTTGGTCTTCCGTGATCTCATTATCAAAGGAGTCGATATTTCCGTCCCTTTTGAGGAATACGCTGCACTTCTATTCTATTTAGATGTTGGGTCCAATTTTTTTTATACTTTTGGATTTGATCGAGGACTGATACAACTTTTAGCTCTTTTCGGATATCTTGATTTCTTTCGTGATCAGTTTTCGTACAAACTTTTACTGTCCTCAGAAACTTCATCTCTGAAGCCTGTATTCTGCTCATTTGTTTTTGTTTCAAAACCCAGCATTCGCCACCACATAGCAGGATTGGTATTGTCATTGTCTTATTGAATTTTAACTGTGTGTCTTTTCGAGTGTTCTTCCCGAAAGTTCTTATAGCTCCACACATTAGCTAGAATCGCGTGAGTTTCTTCTCTAAGTAGTAGTTTACTATGTAGCTTCACTATTAGCACGTTTTGTTGAACCTTCCTTTTGCTTGTAGCGGTAGTAGAGCTTAGGGTGAGTTTCTATTTTATTAGCAATACAGAGAAATCAAATATGTTCGTTCCTTTACCGTTAAAAATAAGTTTTCTATAATTCGGCAACGAAAATATCTAGTTTTTGAAATGTTAATCTCTCGCTTTTTAAATTTATTATTATTATTATTATTATTATTATTATTATTATTATTATTATTATTATTATTATTTACTATTATTTTTCATCTTTCAACTATTAATAGTTAAATTGTTGGGAAGGGATTCTGCAACTCAAGAAAGTGTCCGCAGAAGATTTTCTCCCCCATACGTCACATACAGTTTTTGAATATTTTTGACTAAATAAATGAATAAATAAATAAATAATTTTGTCGTGGTTGTTGGATACATCGTTTCGTCGATAAATGAAATTGGTTACTTGGTTCAAACCTGATTTTCTACCACTATCTTAGATCCGATAGAAAGATGTCAGATTATAAAGAAAAAGGTTTAAAACTTCTAAAAATCTATCTAATCTTCTCATCTAATAAAATCATCTGTAAAACAGGTAATGAAAAATATTTTGAAAGAAACTAGTCATTTTCGCGTATATTTTCTTTAAAATTAATGCAATGCAATAAAAAATATCAAAAATGGCTTATTTTTTTCTTTTTTTCGATAGATAGAGCTAAATACTTTAAAAAAATTGCACAGATTGAATTTTAGTTTAACTCTCGGAGTTTTTTGAAAATTGCGTGTTGGCAATATTGGGAGACACCATCAAATTTTTAAACGTCGGCGAAAGTGAGTACGGCCAAACGAGTAAGTAAACTACAAAGCTAGTTAACTCCAACGGATGGACGTTTGAGTCTCAGCTCGAAGAAAAAAAAAATTGCCGGTTAGAAACAGTTTTGCGGGTTCATTTAGTAGCATAATATTGGGGAGCCGTTCAAAATAATGTGAAAATATGAGCTGTTGTGGCACCACCAATATCACAAATTAATTCATACAAAATCAGATGATCTGTTACACTTGATTTAAAGAGAACATTAAAATTTTCGTAATTTGTGAGACATCCAATCTTTAGAGGATTTGAGAACTTGTGCGCAAGGGAATAAATTGGTTGAAAATGTAGCTAATAGAACCAAATAAAAATAATGATGATTCTTGTCTTTGCAACTTGTAAAATATTATTTCATTGACTATTACAAATGTACATACTTATAAAAACTAGAAAACCTTTCTTAACATTGAAGTAGCGTCTTATTGAGGTGTGCACAGCACAAACGACACTCCAAATGCAGCGCAGTACTCCCTAAGTGTCTCTCACGGCGCCGTCCGCTCGTTGTCTGTGCGCGAGGCGGCGTCCACCCAGTTGGCGGCGTCCCCGGGGCACCAGACGGACGCGCAGAAGAAGAGGTGGGCGCGGCCGCGGTTCACGAAGCCGCACCTGCAGTCGGCCTCGTCCACGATGGCCGTCACGTTGGGGTCGTTCACGACCCGGCGCAGCGACCCCACGGAGCGCAGCCACTGCCGCCCGCCCAGGGTCACGCCCCGCGCCCTGAGCAAAAGGGAATTGGTTGATTTTTATGTTTTCGTGCGCGTCGATTGATATCGACATTAATTCCGTAAGTGTAGAGCATGTATTTATCATGGAAGGTGACGATGTTCTGCTGCTGGGTGGTGAGATCCGGCAACGACATATGACGGATAGGGGGGTTCTTCCACATCATCTCACCAGGTATCTCCCGCAGCGGGACATCCCTCCATCCAGGACAATCTCCAAGCTCATGGCTGTCATATACATGGTGGTGAGTGGGATAGAGACCCGTTCATGGCAGAGAACGGCAAAAGGAGAAGCGAGTAAGAACGGAAATATTGAGTTATATATATTATATGCTAAGGATAAATAAAAATATTTTCCGTGCCTTTGCCAATAGCGTATATTGTCGTTGACAAAGTTTATTGTACTGCGTCTTTGTCCGTGGGTCTTTCCAATGGTATTAATAGTTTTTCTTCTTTTCCCTACGGCAATAGCCGTCATTTATAATTAATTTACTGCCAGAATGTATACTCGCATACCGAAGTGCATTTTGTTTTTCCGCAGACAAGACAGAAACAACAAAATTAGAAAAAGGCACTTTTTCTCCGGACCGTATTAGCTGGCGACGGTATTGGTCAGATGCTGAAACACATCAGCACAGTGCATTCTCGGATGTGTGATCGGGCCCTCTCATTCAAAATAACAGTAGTTCCTAATTCTAACATGTGCAAATATATAATGATCGGGTTACTACGGTTTTTATAACGTGGCACATCAGGGCCTGTCTTCACAGTGGCAATATGCCAATGCATTTCATGTCTTTAATGCCACCGTGAAGACGGGCCCTGACGTGCCACGCAATGAAAACCAAACTATAACTAAATATAATAACAACAACTATAAATATTAGACATTCCGAGGTCGGATTAATCCAACGATTGCCAACTAGCAGTGTACCCAGCTATGTGCTGTTTTTTATTTATTATCCACGCGTGAGGGCAAGAGAGGCAGATGCCGAGCATAAAGTATTCCTATAACTTTACCTAGGTTACTGGACCGGCTGAAATCTTACTTTCGTCACTGAGCTACACAAACGGGTTTGTATTAGCAAGCCACAACTTAATTTTTGCCCCGGGCGGGAATCGAACCTGCAACCATCTTAAAGAAAGCTAGCACACCAACCATGAGCCACCCTAGAGATTATAATAAAAATGATGATGATGATAATTATAATGATAGTAATAATAATAATAATAATAATAGTAATGACAAGAGCCAACATTACTGATCGAAATTGGTTACGTTAATCTCACACCGCGGTAGTCACACAAATGATTTCACATTTATCTTTGCTAATAGAGACGCTCACAGGCTCTTTTCTTGTGAATACACTTAAAAAGAGTATTTCTTTCACGCGACAAATAAAATTGTGTGATTCTATAATTTCTTTTAGAAAAAAAACATAGTTGGCACGTCCAACCCCGGCATATTGCTAATTATATCATCAGTTCCTAGATTATAAAATCTCCTTAAATTATATTGCAATTTACTCTGAGGTCTGCGTTTTCCCCCAACCATTAGGTTCTTCGACTACAGCATTGGCACTGTATGTGACTACTGAACACCCCAAGTGACCCATTGTCGTAGTGACAACTAATACTAACTGCAAGTGACAACTACCCACTGTCGAAGGTACTCTAGCGAAAAGCATGGGTAAGCAACGTAATTATGTGCATGTAAACTCGAATTATTTATTATTAATTGTGTACGTGGACACTGATATAATAGAATCGAAAATTAAAAGTGATTAATTAATGTAGTTAAAATAAAAAAAAAACAATTATAGTTTCCACAAATTCTAAAATTTTCTAGAAATTCAAGTATCTCTTGCATTTAAAAATATGATCTATCAAGTGTGAATAATTCATAAGGGTTCATTTAATGATGGAAAAAATACTAATGGTATGCACTTAAAAGACCTAAATCTAACTTTCCCGTTGAACAATCTCTACTCACTGTGAACCGTCGCCCAACCACGAGCGAACCGCTTCCTCGCTCAGCTCCTCAATGTGGTTCATCTCCAGGATGAAGCGCACCACCTGCAGAGGGAGAATTTTTTTTCAGTATCACAAATCCAGACACACAACGTCATACTTCGTCCATCACTATGCCGAGTAATTCGTTGATACAATGCAGAGTTTCATACTTCGTTCTACCTATCATATCAGGTAATTTCGAATGTCATACGTTCAGGAACATATTGCTAATCTGCCGGTCGAGGGAAAAGTTACATCCAAATAAAATATTTTGAAAGATCTCCATATGTGATAGGCCAACGACATATTAAAGTTTCAGGTACAATGAGAACTAATATTCCACGGGATCAAGAATCACAATTACTCTCAAGAATAATATTACAATGTTATCAATATCAATATTAATAATAATCCAACTAAAATAAAAAAACTAATATATAATCTGACCTGCGGCCATGTGGCGTCGAACACAGGAAGCTCCTTCAACTGGTTGCCCTTCAAGTACAGCCACTCCACGTGATCCAGACCTTCCAATTGACTTCCGCTGAAGCTCGATAGGAGGTTTGATGAGAGATCGAGCACTTCGATGGACTTGACTCCATTGAAAAACCCATCTGGAACGGTAGTGAGTAGGTTGTCACTCAGATCCAGCAGCTCCAAGTTACTCAGATTAGCAAGTAAATCGCCGGGGACTGACGCCAACTGGTTTCCTCCCAAGTCAATGCGCTTCAAGTTCTTGAGACCGGAAAATAGTCGTGGAGGTAGATTTTCCAGGAGATTTGATTGCAAATAGATTTCTGTGAGATTCAAACCGTCGAATATGCCATTCGGAAGATATTGCAGATAATTTTGATTCAGATTCAAATGCTGTAATTTCCATAATTCGGAGAAGAGCCCTTGCGGAATATTCTTTAACTCATTTTGTGCTAACGATATTTTTTTGATAGTATACGGGAGAGTTTTGGAAAAAGTGTCATTTGGAAGGTAAGAAATGATATTTTTGTCCAGAAGAATTGTCTCTATACTCCAACCGTCAAAGGCGCGTGCAGGCAGCGTCGTTAGCTTGTTCTCTGACAAATTCACAAACCTGAGAAATGCACTGCGCCCGAAGAAGCCTGGTGGGATGCTGGTGAGGCCCGAATGAACCAAGTGAAGACGTCGCAGGTTCAAAAGGTTTTCGAAGTCGGTTTTCAAGAGCTCGTTCAGCGGGTTCCAGGACAGATCGATTTCCACAGCCATGAAGCAGTAATAGAGTGGGCCTTCTAGACTGCGCAACTGATTGTGGCTGGCCAAGAGAGTATGCAATGAGCACGCCTTAGGTAGGAAGTTGAGAGATTGTAGGTGGTTACCTTGCACATACAGCAATCTCAGGTAGGACATGTCTTCCAGCTCGTTGCTGGAATTCGTGATGCGGTTGAAGGACAAATCCAACGTATGCATACTTGGATGGAGCGGCGGCGATCGCGGGATGGCAGTGAGGCGGTTGTGAGATAAATTTACACTCCTTACATTTTCACCCAAGTTTTCTGGCAGCGACACGAAGCTGTTGTGGGACAGATTCACATGGCTGGTGAAGACGCACAAATCATCTGCTCGGATAGTGGTGCGGTTGCGACTCGAACAATCTAGCCATTTCCTTCGAGGCAACTCGTGGAAACAGTTGCACTTCTTTCCTGAGTCGACTGTCCGAGGCAGTTGCTGAGGTGGCGCTGGCATGTACTGGGGAAGATATGTCTCGGACGATGACTGCGACAGTTGCTGGGATGATGACTTGTGAGTGGCCTGAGTAGAAGACTTTAGCTCACCTGTATTCTCAGGCGGTTGGGAGTGTGTTTTCGGTTGAGGAGGCAAATCTTCAGATATCTGACTTGATAACTGCGAATGCGGCTGCGTCTCAGAGTATCGTGTTTGCGCTGGCAATTGACGAAACAAACTCTGAGATTTCTGATCCTGTACGGGCAATGAATGCTTCACCAACTGGTGCTGCGTCGTGACCGCTTCCGTGGACGAGTCAGACTCTGAGTTTGGCAATGACACAGTTTCTGACGTTGGTGGCGTTGGCGAAAAAAGCTGAAGCGTTATCTCAGGCGAAAGCGATACCCTTCCCATTAGAAACGTCATAACCTGGTTCGTCTGATTAAACTTAATCAAAGATTGCTTCAATCTCTCGTGATCCTCCGCTGCCTCTACCGTGGACAAGACAGTCTTTGAGTCCAGCAATGACTTATTTTGTGGCGTTGTCGGCTTTATCGAGATCACCTGAAGCAGCTGAGACGTATTTTCGGGCCGTTGGGACTTTTCTTCCGGTTCAGGAGGCGAATCCACAGGTATCTGAGTTAGTAACTGCAAGTGCGATTGTATCTCAGAGTTTAGTACGCGATCTGGCAATTGACTGAACATACGGTGGGGCTTTTGATTCTTCACATGCAATGATTGCTTAACCCTCGTGTGTTGCTGTGCGACCGCTTCCGTGGACGACGCAGTTTCTGAGTTTGGAAATGACGCAGTTTCTGAGGTGGGTGGTGTTGGTGAAAGAGGCTGGGAAGTTATCCGATGCGGCAAGGACCCCTTTCCCAGTTGAAGCATCAAACCTGTAAGTTTTGGATTCTTCTCGAGCAAAGACGGCATTGCAACCTTCTGATCCACCACGCCGGCTGCAGCGAACAAGGCAGTCTTTGAGCCCAACAATAACTGATTTTGTGGCGCTAGCGACTTCCTCCATGAATCCACAAGAAGCTGAGACGTGTTCTCGGGTGGCTGGGAGTGTTCATCCAGTTGAGGAGGCAAATCTTCAGCTATCTGACTTGAAAACTGCGAGGAGTGCTGCGTCTCTGAGTATCGTATTTGCTCTGGCAATTGACCCAACATACGCTGGGGCTTCTGATCCTTCACGAGCGTAGAGTGTTTAATCGCCTCGTTATCCGTTGCGCTCTCTTCTGCGCTCACGGCAGTGTCTGACATCGATAATGATCGACTTTGTGGCGTTGGCGGCATCGACGATATCACCTGAAGAGACTCCGACGTCACCTCGTGCGGCTGAGACAGCGCTGGCAATTGTTCCATCATACGCTGCGCCTCCAAGGCTCTCCCGAGCAAAGACTGCTTCACTCCTTCGTGACTCATCTCGGCATCTGGCGTGGACAAGGTTGCCTCCGAGTTCGGCAGTGACTGTGTCTGCAGAGTTGGCGCCTTCAACGATATCGCCTGAAGAGACTCCGGCTTTACCACGCGCGGCTGAGACAGCGCTGGCAATTGTTCCATCATATGCTGCGACTCCAAGGCTCTCCCGGGAAAAGACTGCTTCACTCCGTCGTGACTCATCGCGGCAGCTGGCGTGGACAAGTCCGGCAGTGAGTGAGTTTGTGTCGTTGGCGGCTTCGGTAATATCACTTGAATAGCTTGATGCGTTTCCCTCTGCGGTAGTGACTCCGCTGGCAACTGCAACGACATACGCTGGGTCTTCTGATTCTTCACGAGTAAAGGCGGCCTTACTCCCTCGTCATCCACTGCGGCCGCTGCCTCGGCAGTTTCCGAGTCCAAGTGACTTGGCGACTCGGCAGACTCCGAGTCCAAGTCCTTGTCCGCGGACAAGGCAGTCTCCGAATCCGGCAGTGACTGTGTCTGTGAAGTTAGCGGCTTCGACGATATCGCCTGAAAAGATTCCGACTTTACCTCGCGCGGCTGAGACAGCGCTGGCATTTGATCCGTCATCTGCTGGAACTCCAGCGCTCTCCCGGGCAAAGGCTGCTTCGCCGCGGCCGCTAGCGTGCACAAGGCCGCCGCGCACGCCGCCGCCAGCACACTCGCCCAGACACGCATCTCGGCGAACGTGATCGGCGAGAGAATGGCTACGAGCGAGGCGCCGTGGGCGTCGGCTCCTTCACCGGCAGTGGTGGGGGGCGGACTGGTCCGCGCGGAGCGTGCAGGCCGCGCCGCGGGAAGCCCCGCATTCCAGGAAGCGACGCGCGCTGCCGCAGGTTTGTCGGCGGCGGAGCACGACCTTCAGAACCGGTTGCGGTGGCTCAGGGCATCAATTGATGTCACTGTAGGGCCTCTGAACGAGGGGTCCTAGATTTGAGACCTGACGGCGGCAGGATTTTCGACACTAGCTTTCCAGCTATGTCGGATGTAGTCACTGTCTGAAGGAGAATTCTAGTGGACGGCTGCTCTGATCGGTAGTTTTTCGTGGTTTCTCCGACCAAAACCGGGTGAAACCCGAAGTAGTGCCCTAACAAACCGGCCACGGACCTTGTGCGATCTTTCCTTACTATTTCTTTTCCTATCCTCACCCCTTACACACACACCTACACTAACTTTCACTACACTACCACTGCAGCAGATGCAGCACTGTGAGGTGCCATGCTGCGAGTGCGACTACATACGGGGATCAGAACGGGTTTCAGGGGATTGTTTGCCTTTTTGTTGGATTTTTCGAAGTGCAGAAGCGTGCCGACATGCACAGAGAGCGACTTGTGTGAGGTTGGTGAAAGTAAGCTCTTAATAGTGGGTGGCGCGCGGGAAGACAGCATTTAAGGGCTGCGCCTTGGTGGCGAGATTGAAAATTTGATTGCGAGATTGAACAACCACACACGCCGGTTTCGGGAACTTAGAACTTGTCCCGTCTGGGGTGGTGCATCGTTGGAGAGAGATACCGGGTTGGGGAAAACCCCGTTAGCCGATGGTAGGTCGGGGCCGGTTCTGGCCATCCAGCGGGGGTAGACCACCGCCCCCTCCTGAGCAAAAACATGCACTACACTGACGGGACTAATGACCACAGTAATTGACGTGTCCGGAATCACTAATAATCAATCAATCCATGAAATGACCTTCAGACCTGGACAGTAACTTATACGGTTGGTGCGTTTAATAACAATCAACATTTCTGTGTTTACCGGTGATGCGTGACTACCGGTTACGTTCCATAGTGGATTGATTCGTGATTCCGGGCGCCTCAACATCTTAGGTAATTTGTTCTGTAAGTGTAGTGTATGTTTTATCGCGGTCGGTGGCGATGATATTCCTCTGCTCAATGGCAAAATCCGGCGCCGACTTACCCGTTGTCTTGCGGCTTTTTCACCAACCAAGTACCTCCCTCCATCGGAACAATTTCTAAGGTCCAAACTGGTCTTCCGCTGTGTGCGGTAATGTAATACATATAAGTGTACGTGTGTATGTAAGTACGTTCTATGGTCTATGCGACACGTAAACAACGTGTAGGTGAAGTCCGCGTAAACTGTGTAGATAAAGTAAATCAGTTTTTTTTGGGAGGGGGGGGGATTGAGAGGTTGGTGAGTTGAGAACTTTTGGATAGATATCTGCTCAAAACTTCAGCGACCGAAAGATATTTTCAGAATGAAGATAGAACAAAAGTCCGTAAAAAAAGAGAAAAATGTCCTAAGGAATGAGATAAAAATGAAACAAACATTAGTTTTAACATTAGTTAAATATCACTTCAAGTTATATGCTTTACGCCAAATTTGATGCCACATGATGGTACTATTTGATTGTTACTTTTATATTTCTGGGTTTTCACTCACAAAGATAAATTTCCACCACTTCAGCAATAAAACTCATATTGCCGAGTCCTAGTAACGAAAAAGTGGATAAATCATCATCAACTCCAGTCCTACGCAGTCTCCTGCCAAAAATCCGTCCCTTTCGCCTTCCTTACGTTCTCCACCCCCCACCCTTATTTCGAACCCTGTTGCCTCTTCCTCTGAACCTACTCCCGTTTCTCCCATTCCCACTACCAATTCGTCTTCATCTGATGCCCCATCTTCCTCACAACCTGTCACTGCCCGGACACACTACAACCTTCGACCACGCACTCGAGGTAAAAATGGAGTAAATATATAGCAACTACAGTCAGATGCAGCAGAAAAACATTCGTGTAGGTACTTGCAAAATATAAACATTCTTCACCATAATGTTCAGTCCCTTTCAAATAAAACTGAGTTTATCGAGGCAGCTCTACAGAGCGATCTAAATCAAACGGACGTTCTTTGCTTTACAGAACATTGGTTATCTCCTAATGAACTTAGCATTTTCCAAATTCCAAACTTTTACCTCGCAGGCTTTTATTGTAGAGAGAGAGAATCGCATAAAGGTCCTACGTATGGTGGTTCTTGTATTTACGTTAGAAATAATATTGATTCTATCCCCTTGGCAGAATTAAATGTGTATTCCATTGAAAATATTTTCGAAATTTCTGTTGTATATCTTACTTCACTAAAAGTGATAATACTTTGCATTTACAGACCTCCAACAAAGAGAACTGCAGATTATATTTTGTTCTTAGAAAACCTGGAGATAACACTTAACAAAGTCAGCAATCGCTCTTTTGAATCCATTGTTGTATGCGGAGATTTTAACATTGATTTTCTGGTCGAATCTTGCGAGAAAGAAAAGTTTCTCAATTTAATTAATTCCTTCAATTTAGACATTACAATTAATGTACCTACACGAATCACACAAAATTCGATGAAGGCAATTGATCAAATTATAATTAACAAAACTACTACTCGATATGAAGTTGAAACAAAAGATTTAGGATACAGTGACCACGATGCACAAATTCTTACCATTATAAGAAATGCGATCACTGACACAATAAATAATACACGTATGACTAGATTGTTTACTAAAAGTAAAATTAAATTATTCATAGACTACTTGATGCAGGAGTCATGGGAAGCGGTTTATAATACTGTTGATACAAACGAGAAATATAATTCTTTTTTTTCAACTCTTTCAATTCATTTTAACACTTGCTTTCCTCTTCAAAAACGAAAATTAAATATTTCACGGAAAAGCAATTCTTGGATAACACAAGGGATTAGGACATCTTGTAAAAACAAGCGAATTCTTTCTTTCATTTCTAAACGTCATGACGTATCTCAAGATTTCCTTATCTACTTTAAAAAATACAAAACATTGTTACGAAAAGTCATAAGGCAGGCAAAAATCATGAAAAACGATCAGGATATTTTGAACTCAAATAATAAAACAAAATCAATGTGGAATATAATAAAAAATACTACCAAATCAACTAGAAAACCCGTAGAGAATGTTGTTTTAAAATATAACGATATAAATGTCAACGATCCGGCAACAGTGGCTAGTCTCTTTAACCAATACTTTTCGAGAATTGCTGCCGATCTCACTAAGGGTCTTCAGGCACAAAATTCAAAAACAGACAGTGCACCCAAAATTTTAGACACAATGTTCGTTTCCGAAACTTCTTCCTATGAAATTCTCAAAATAATCAGTAAACTAAAAAATAAATATTCGTCCGGTTTAGATGAATTCCCAGATTCTTTGTTAAAGACTTGTGCGTATGCCATTATACACCCGTTAACTCACATATTTAATGCATCTTTATGCACTGGAACGTTTCCAGATATTTTCAAAACAGCTAAAATTAAGCCGCTCTTCAAAAAAGGCAACAAAAATGAAATTCAAAATTATCGGCCCATTTCTCTTCTATCAGTTTTTTCAAAAATATTAGAGAGACTTTTTTACGTACGAATGGAAACCTTTCTCACTAAACACGACGCGCTTTCAGATTGCCAACATGGATTTAGAAAATCAAAATCAACGGAAACAGCTATATTTTCTTTTCTTAAAGATGTCGCCTCATCATTAGATCAAAACGAGGCACCTATTGGATTATTTTTAGATCTCTCAAAAGCTTTTGACATCATTGATCATGACATTTTACTTTCAAAATTACCTTCATATGGAATCCGTGGTATTGCTCTAGATTGGTTATGTTCGTACCTTAAACAATGATCTCAGAAAGTTGAAATACCTTACTGGAATGATGGAACATTACGTACGCACCTTTCCGACTCTTTGCCCATTGCATGTGGAGTTCCTCAAGGATCGATTTTAGGCCCTATTCTGTTCCTACTTTACGTAAACGATATGCCCTCGACGATTCGAAACGGAAGAACGGTTCTCTTTGCGGATGATACGAACATCCTTTGCAATAAAGAAACCGTAAATAGTACAATATCAGATGTTTCAAATTGGTTCCGAAATAACAAATTAATAGTAAACGAAAAGAAAACGGTTTTAATGCAGTTTTCCATTTCAAATAAACAATTCTGTGCTCCATTGAAAATGAACAGTGTACCATTGACTCATGTTAATGCAACAAAATTTTTAGGTCTCTCAATTCAGTCAAACCTTAAATGGAACGTCCATTTAAATGAATTGAACACATAATTAAGTTCATTATGCTACGCGTTCAGAATTCTTGCAAATTCAGTCAGCCTTCATACTGCTCGTTGTGTATACTTCGCGAATGTTCATTCCCGCCTGAGATATGGCATAATATTCTGGGGAAATACATCTTATAGCTCCCAGACTTTTAGATTACAAAAACGAATTGTACGAATAATAACCAAATCCCACCCACGTGATTCTTGTAAGCCTATCTTCATTAATCTAGGAATTCTACCATTACCGTGTCTTTTTATTTACGAATCAGTGGTTTTTGTAAAAAATGACTTGCTTAAGGGCAGGAATATATTTTCAGAAAATGCCGAAGTCTATTACTATAACACTCGACGTAGAAATCATATTCATCAGGTGACAGTATCAACAGCTCATTACAAAAAATTCACATACAATACATGTACATTATTTTACAACACTTTGCCAGATGACATTAAACGATTAAATTCAATAGAAAAGTTTAAATCACAAGTGAAATCGTTTCTGCTGCATAACTGTTTCTATACAATTAGAGACTATACTGAGCATCACAAGAAAAGTAACATTAATTTTAACAATGATACATAATGCATTAATTACCATTTGGACTGTATAAATGAGTATAAACAACCTGTAACAACTATTGTAACACAGCTTCCGGGTCAATGACCCCCATCTCGATCAGGTTTTTCGTCCAGTTTCCCTGATCCATTGAGCAAATGCTGAGATGGCCCCTTGTTTTGCTTCTGGACATAAATGTAACTTCATTTTCTGTGCACGTCTTCTAGAATTCAGTGGGAAATACAATTATTCAAATTATCGTTTCCACGTTGTCGCGGCAGGAAGTAATAAGAGCCAAAATTTATTGCTTATTTATCCTTGAAAATAGATTTTATTACATGGGAGTTTTTTTGTTTTTTTTTTCTCCCTTTCAAAATTCAAAATTTATTGCTTATTTATCCTTGAAAATCGATTTTATTACATGGGAGTTTTTTTGTTTTTTTTTCCCTTTCAAAATTCAAAATTTATTGCTTATTTATCCTTGAAAATCGATTTTATTACATGGGAGTTTTTTTGTTTTTTTTTCTCCCTTTCAAAATTCAAAACTTAAGTAGTATATGATTTAGTGTAGGGATCACAGAATTTTGAAAATGTGCACACAATTCACTTTTCCCCATAGCCCGTCATACGCAGTTTTTAACTGTTTTTTGACGTAAATAAATAAATAAATAAATCCTGTTGCTACGTTTAGAAATAAAATCTTCTAACACGTGGTGAAGCAAGAATCCATGTTTTGTGGACCTTTGATACCAAAAATTCGATTGACAGCAAAACGTCTGTCCCTCTGTCTGTGAACAAAGCTGCGGCAAAACTGTTCATCCGATTTTCTCCAAAATTGACATTCTGGTTAATGTCGCAGCTCCTTGATTTGGAACCGGTATTTGCATATTTAGGAGTTCTTTATTTGAAACCCTTGGAATATTTTTCAAAATTTAAAAAAAAATGACTCCAATTTCTTTTATTAAATTTCGTTGTTGGATAGTGTGAAATATGTTTAAGAATATGGTGTATTCTCATGTTCGTTGAAAATTTATATTTTTCGCAAATTGTAAAGTTTAAATTTTTTTGCGTCGTCCTACAACTAAAACAAAGATAGGGATTCTTCCCTGAATTAAATTTGTTGTTTAAAGATAGATGATGAAATAAGGCCACGAACAATTTTTCGATAATTTGAGTACTTTTCACGTAATTTAGCAGGAAATACAGCCAATTTTAATTTTGTTTAAACAATTGTTTTACTAAAAAGGGCACAATTTAATTTTTCAACTTAGCATAAATGACGCTTAAGAGAACGGTGCAGAAGTCATGTTCGTTGAAAATTCTGGTTTTTGAAAATTGCACAAATTCAGAAAATTTTTGGCATCTTTCTAGAACTACAATTATGAAGATAAACATGTTTACTTCCTCGCCCTTAAAAAGGTACTTCTTAAGAAGAGAAAGTTATGGAACGCTACAGGAAAAAATGGCGAATTTTCGGCCGAAAAACTCTTGTAGTCGGGTCCTGCTAATGAAAAAGGGGATAAATTCAGTTGCTAAATTTAACTAACACATAGTGTAGCCAGAATCCATGTTTTTTGAGTCCTTGATACCGAAAAATAGAGTGACAGCGAAACGGCTGTCCGTCCGTCCGTCCGTCCGTCCGTCCGTCCGTCCGTCCGTCCGTCCGCCTGTGAACAACGCTCGCGATTAAACCGTTCAGCCGATTTTCTCCAAAATTGATATTTTCCAATTAATCTGACTGATGTCTTGGCCCCTTGAATTTGAAATCGATATTTTAATTTTGGGAAGTACTTTAGGTAAAGCCTCTGGAACATTTTCCAAATAAAAAAATGGCTGCATAATTTTTTATTCAATTTTGCTGTTGGGTAGTGTGAATGACGTTTGAGAGAATAGTACAGGTCTCATATTTGTTAAAATCCCGAATATTTCGAAAATTGCTAAAATTCAAAAATTTTTCAGCGTCTTCCAACAACTTCAATTTTTGTCTTAATGAAATGAGTTCATCAAAAACAGTTCCTCAAAAGACGTCACGTTCAATATTGCAAAAATATGAGTATTTTTCGTAATTTTAGATGAAACGTAAGCGGTTTTAAAACCATTTTCAACATTTTTCTCAGAAACGGCTTGAAATGTCTTTCATTTTTATTTTCGTTTGTATCACAGTAAAGGTAATGGTGGTGGTTCTATTCTCGGCGCACTCTGCATTTTCAGAAATTTGGAAATGCAAGTTCGGAATTGTAAATTCGAATTTCGCGCTCTTTGTTTCAGGTGATGCCTTTTCCGAAAAGAACAACACAGAGGTTTCAAAATTCTTCGAATTCATTCCATTGTGATGATGATTGTATGATATAGCTAATATTTTTATGAAAGGAAATAGATTTTTATGAAAGGAAGGAAGGTAATAAATTTTAACTTAGAACTAACAAACACACTACTATAAAGAAGTGGTAATCGCTGATTATGGTATAAAAAATTGAAAGGTCAATTCAAATGTAATCAAGATAGGCTTGTGTGCAATTATTCTTCCTTTTCTGTATTATGTTCTGTACGTTCTGTAACATTTAAATTTATGTTCATTTCATTTCTAAAAGTGAGAAATGACTACTCTTTCTGACAATAGAAATAAATGCAAATAAGTACGAGAGGCGATTCGTTTTAATTAGACTTTTTGTAGTTAAACTGAACTTTTATGCGGAAAGTAATGTTAGAAAGTTATGGTAGACATTACAATATTTTAATATTTCGTAAACATTTTCAATCATGCGAGACAGTATGTGCTGTTTTAGCACCTCTAGTTCACTTTCACGCTATCGCTACTGCTGTAGAGACAAAGTTATGTAATGCTGCCCGAAAAAATGGTGAATTTTTGACAGAAAAACTCCTATTAGTGGTCTCTGGCAACGAAAAAGTGGATATATCCAGATGCTAAAGTTAGAAAAAAACGTCTAACACGTGGTGTAGCCAGAATCCATGTTTTGTTGGTTCTTCATACCGAAAAATCGATTGACGGCAAAACGTCTGTCCGTAAACAACGCTAGCGACTAAACCCTTCAGCCAATTTTCTCCAAAATTGATATTCCTCAATTGATCTGACGGATGTTGCGTTTCCTTCAATTTAAAACCGATATTTTATTTTGGGGGCGGGGGTACTTTACATGAAGCCCCTGGGACATTTTGAAAATGTTCAAAAAAATGTCTCCAGCGTTTCTGGTGAAATTTTGTTCCTGGATTGTCTGAAGCACGGTTTTTAGAATGATGCAGATCTCATGTTAGTTCAAAACTCTGATTTTTCAAAAACTGAAAAAAATGAAATTTATTTCGGCGTCTTCCTACAACTACAATAATGAAGATACATTTTTTATGAATGAAATATGTTCATCAAAAACAGATCTTCAAATAAAGTCATGTTCATTTTTTTGAAAATATTAGTATTTTTTATGTAATTTGTCGACAAACATAAGTCGCCCGCAACAAATTTACTGCGCTTCGTGATGTACAGTGCAATGTTTGTGCTATACAGTTGGATGCTACGAAAGTTAGAAATTATAAATTATTTCATATTTCATTTATTATTATTATTATTATTATTATTATTATTATTATTATTTCTTAAAAATGGCACAAACGTATTTCAATAAATTTGGATCTTAGATAGCCTAAAATTCGTTTAGGAGAGTGGTGCAGGTCTCTTGTTTGTAAAAATGCCTGATTTTTTGAAAATTTAAAAAATTTAAAATTTTGGCAATCTTCCTACAACTACAGTTGTGAAGATATATATTTTTCTTTATGAAATGTGTTCAGCAAAAACAGATCTTCATAAACGGTGATGTTGAATTTTTCGAAAATGTGTATTTCTTGTGTAATTTGGCGTCAAACATAGTCGCACGCTTCGAATTTACTGGGATTTGTGAACATATTTGAGATGTGTTTGGAAGATATTGCTATTCTTATAAAAGGAAGAAGATTAAAGTAAGGAATTAAATTTAACTTAAAACTAACAAATTACTTCTTTACTTCAAGAAATTTCGATCACTGTGGTATGTTTAATTTGTAAAAGTTAGAAATGACTACCTTTCCTGGCTATTGAAATAAACGCAGGTAGGCACGACAGGCTCTTCGTTTGAATTGGTTGGGTTTGGATTATTATTAGTATATCGGTATTATTTCTTATACTTTATGTGAAAGAAAAAGTGACAAAATTGAGTGTCTACGATAAATTTTTACGAACATTTTAACTTTAGGGTAGAATTTACAGTCAATACTTAACGAACAAGAGCAACAAGAAGTTACTCAAAATGAAAAGTCACTTAAGGAGGCTTGTATTTCATAGACGTCTTTCATGGGAGCAGAATTCCGTGTTCCTTGAGATATAGGAAATGTTGCAACGTTTCATTTCCGTCAGCTGAACCAGTGGTTTTAGTTAATTTCCGTTTTTTCTTTGATCGTGACTATAACCTCTGACAGTATACTCTCTGACTGTAACAGTGTTTTTGTTGTGACTCGTGTGTTTTGTAACTATAATACGTACGTTACACTCATTGTACATTTTTAATAAACAACTAAGGATTCAGCCCTTAAATTCGTAGTATTACCTTCCCTGCCTTGGGGAACAATGCAGGGATGGAAATTAGAGAAATTCATTGTTGAACAGCGACAAGATACGATACTGAAATATGAAATTCTTTTGAATTTTTCTCCCTGATGAACGTTGACAAGAAACTATTCTGAGGCTTCTTTTTATTTATTTATTTATTTACTAATTTATTTATATTTTTTATTTAAGTCAAAATCAGAAAAACTAAACGTGACGTACTATAGGGAAATGTATTCTGTGGACGTTTTCTTAAATTCTGGTCTCTCATCCTTCACCCATACACATGATGAATTTTGAATGCAGATGAAAACGAAGCGTTTGTTCTATAATTAGAAATGAGAATTTGGGGAAATTTCTTAGTGTGAAGACGTATAGAGAAGCACTTAGCATTACATATTTAGACAAGGAGTAACGTGTAATTCATGTAACATGTAATTCGTTCTTCATATAAAAGAAAATGAACATTTAAGAATGAATATCTTCGAGACATGGCAACAAAAATATGGTACTACTCCCATTTTCGGCGAACTGTCAATTTTTCAAAAATTGCAAAAAGCTAATACTTCAGAACTACGAAATTGAAAATACATATTTATGCCTTAGACACAGTCATCTGAAAAAATTCTGATCATAAAAAGAAGTTATGTACAATTTTTTGGGAAAACGAGTTGATTCTGCGTAATTTGTATCTGAAATTTATGCAATTTAAAAAAAAAAACAATTTTTCTGAAAACCACAGCAAATTTTTTCTGGAAATTTTCTCGTCATATGTATGGAAAGACAGTAAAAATATGGTACTTGCATCATTTGCGACGAACCATACGTATTTTCAAAAATTGTAAAACTTTCATATTTTAAAATTATAAAATTAAAGTTAAAGATTTTGCCTTACATGAAATCTGTTCTAACAAAGTAAATCTTTAAAACAGGTCATGTACAGTATTTCGAAAAAAAACAGACGTTTTCTTTGCATTTTTCCATCGATAGAGCAAAAGATTAAAAAAATGGCGCAGGTCTAATTTTTGTTGAACTCTCTGAATTTTCGATAATTGTATTTTGAAAATATTGGGCGATACTATTAGCCTATTAAGTGGCAGCGAAAGGCAGTACGGACAGCGATTACGTGATGTAGCAGTAAATCCCATGGCGAGTTAGCCAAATAGAGTTCGATTCTCGGTTCGGAGAAAAAAATCGATTGCAGACATTTTTGCCGGTTCATGTAGTAGTATAATATTGAGAAGACGTTCAAACTAATGCGAGAAAATATGTGCTATTGAACCAGTTTCATAAATTAAGTCATAAAAACAATTTAATCAGATACTTCAGTCGACTCCGGTTATAGTGAACTCGGATATAGAGAACCCTCGATAATAGTGAACTTACGTCACTAATCCGTTTCACTTAAATTACAAGTAAACGTAAGATGATTCGGTTACAGTGAACATGAACCTCGACTATAGTAAACGTGGGAAATACAACGTTCTAGAAATTAATTCCCTCCTGAAAAAAAAAACAACAAAAAAACATCGCCTCAGAGCCACAAATTCCAACACTAGGCAGCTTGAAAAAAATATCGTCGGCCCTAACGTCATAATTGAAGCAGTCTCCTCTGATGTGAAGGTAGAGGAACCGCAATGGGCACCTTACTGATGACTTTATGCCTCTGTTTTACTGTGGAAACAAAGATCGTGTCCTGCGTTGAAGACGAATGAGAAGATGAATAAAGACGATGATGATAAAAATTCAATAAAGATAATGAAATTTTCAATTGGTGCTGTTGAAGTATTTTGCAGAATCTCTATGTTAATAACATCAATGGTTATGGAGAAATTTATTTAATTCTGACATAATCGGATATACTGAAACTCGGATGTAGTGAACCAAGTTGTTAGGATCACGATATGTTAGTCCTCAGAAGTTCACTATAACTGGAGTCAACTGTACGTAAAAATCAGTTACGTGCGATTTGAAGAGAACATTAAAATTTTCGTCAATTGTATGGCATACAATCTTTAGTGATTTAAAAATCTCTGCAGAAGTGAATAAGTCGGTTGTGAAAGTTGCCAGTAGCACTAAATTAAAATAATGGTGATTCTTACATATGTAATGAATAAAATAGTATTTTATTGACTTTCACAAGGTTTGACACACTTTTCACATATATAAAAATATAAACAACTTTCTTGGCCTCAGAATAGTGTTTTATTGACGTGTGCACAGCACAAAGGACACTCCAAATGCAGCGCAGTGCTCCCTAAGTGTCCATCACGGCGCCGTCCGCTCGCTGTCTGTGCGCGAGGCGGCGTCCACCCAGTTGGCGGCGTCCCCGGGGCACCAGACGGACGCGCAGAAGAAGAGGTGGGCGCGGCCGCGGTCCACGAAGCCGCACCTGCAGTCGGCCTCGTCCACGATGGCCGTCACGTTGGGGTCGTCCACGACACAGCGCAGCGACCCCACGGAGCGCAGCCACTGCCGCCCGCCCAGGGTCACGCGACGCGCTCTGGACAAAAGAGGGTTGGTTGGTTAGTGATTCCGGGCGCGTCAACAGCGTTAGTCATTAGTCCCGTAAGTGTAGTGCATGTTTTCCTCGAGAGATGGTTGAGATTTCACCCGATGGATGGCGAGATCCGGCGCCGACCTACCGTCGGCTAGCAGGGTTTCCCCCTAACCAGGACTCTCCCACCAGCGGGGCACAGCCCCAGCCGGGACAAGCTCTACGCCTCCGACCGGTCTCCCGGAATATATGGTAGTGTAGTGCATGTTAGTGTAAGTGTGTGTAAGGGGAGAGGATAGAACAAGGTAGAGGAAGGAAAGATTGCGCGCGGCCCGTGGCCCGTTTGGTAGGGTACTGCTCCAGCATTCGCCTGGTGTTGGTCGGAGAAACCACGGAAAACAACCGATCAGAGAAGCCGGTCGCTAGAATTCTCCTCCAGACAGCGACTGAACTCGAGCTAGCTGAAAAGCTAGTGTCGAAAATCCTACCGAACTTCTGGTGTAGTGAATGGATTTTATCACGTAAAGTAACTCAAACCTAGGACCTCCCGGTCAGAGGCGCTGCAGTGACATCATTTGATGCACTGAGCTACCTCTCCCGGTGCAAAAGAGGGGATTGGTTGATTATTGTTGAGGTGTAATTAATAGATTTTTTCACGTAATGTGGCGGTGTTCTTTCCCCGCTGGATGTCGATATCCGGCGCCGACCTACATGACGGTTTGCAGGGGCTTCCCCATCATCTCACCAGAAGAGCGAACTATAAGCTCCCTTTTGTCTCCCGACTTCTGTGGTAGTACATTGCTTGTAAATGTAAGTGTAAGAGGGTGCAAGTAATAGGTGAGGATATGAAAAGGAAGACAAAGGAAATATCACTCTGGATTTAAGCTCTTCAATGTTGCTTGAGACGAAAAGACAGAGAAAAAAGGCAAAGATTAAGGATAAACTCATTTCCACTATAAAATTTGGGGATTTTGAAAAACTTCATAAGAAATTGAAATATATATAGTCAAAAAACAGTAAAAACTGTATGTGACGTGTGGGGGAATATATATATTTCACGATTTCTTGAGTTTCAAAAACCCTTGCCAACAATTTAACTATTAATAGTAGAAAGATGGCTAAAGTTTAAATAATAATAATAATAATAATAATAATAATAATAATAATAATAATAATAATAATAAATTTTAAAAGGTCCGAGATTAACATTTCAAAAACTTAACATTTTCGTTTTCGACTTATAGAAAACCTATTTGTAACGGTAAACGAACTGCAGGTTTGATTTTTCTGCATTGCTAACAAAATAATAACTCACCCTAAGCTCTATTACCACCACAAGCAAAGAAGGAGCTAAAAAAACGTACACATAGTGAAGCTACATTTACGTCCAGAAGCAAATCAAGGGTCCATCTCAGCATTTGCTCAATGGATCAGGGAAACTGGACAAAGTACTTCTAAAAAGTAATTGTAATTGTAACTGGACATAGTAATTTAATAATAATTGTAAGCAAAGTAATGGTTTAAAGTAATTGTTCTCGCAAATACAATTGTGTATACAAATTGCTGGTAATGTAAATGTTAATGGCGTGAGAGAGATTTTAAAAAATACATTGGTGTATTTTTTAAGAAAACAATACGGGAATATGTGAGAGTAACGTTTTTTCAAGTTAATCAACCCATTTAGCACTATCCCGTAAACAAATGTAAAAAAAATTTTGGAGCCTTTTCGAGAAAATGGATTTTGAGCATTTCTGAAAATGTTTATTTTGAAGTTCATTTTCACAACTTTTAAGTTTTTGAAAAAACCTCGTAGCATATCATTTGAAACACATGTACTCATAAACGCAATGCTGTATACAAATTGCCAGTATTGTAATTAATGGCCTGAGAGAGATGTCAAAAAATATACATTAGTGTACATTTTGAAAAAACGAAATAATTAGACACAATGTCACAGTAACTTTGACACTAACTCTACCAAAAGTTGTAAGAAAAAAATTGATCTGTTTATGAGGCATTCTTGTTTTTGATATTTTTAATATTGCACATAGTTCATTCAATATTGCGCGAATATCCTAACATTTTCAGAACATTTAATAGATCGTACAAATTCTAATATGTTAAAATTTCTGTATTTAACTTTCCCGTTCAACGATCTCGATGTGTGACGTCTCAACTTACTGCCAGCCGACGCCCAACCAAGAGCGAACTGCTTCCTCGCTCAGCTCCTCGATGTGGTTCTTCTCCAGGTTGAAGAGAACCACCTGCAGAGAGAGAATTTGTTTTTCATGATCACAAACACAGCGTCATAACTCGTCTATCACAATGAGTTTCATAATTCGTGCACAAAGACGAAAAAAAAAACTTTAGACACCCAGTCTAACAGTTGCGTATTTGAGCGGTAGAATTTTCCCGAACTTGCGTAGTCGATTTTTGTTAGGTTGCCCCATCTGAAAATCTTATGAATATTTAATGTAGCCTTCCAATCATCCTGTCATAAAATACTAACTTCATGAATCATACGCTGGGAGAGATATTGCAAATCTGCCAGTTAAGGGATAAGTTACGTCCAAATAATATATTTTAATGATTTCAATATGTGACAGACCAACAGCAAATTAAAATGTAATGTAAAGTAAGATCTAATCTTCCACGGAATCAAGTATCATAAATACTCTCAATAATTTTACAATGTTACCACCAACGATGTTATCACTAATATATCAACCAGAATACTAAAACAAAGACTTACAATACAATGGCAACTCTGACTTGCGGCCACATGGCGTCGAACAGTGGCAGCTCCTTCAACTGGATGCCCTTCAAGTACAGCCACTCCACATGGTCTAGACCTTTCAATTGACTTCCGTTGAAGGTCAATAGGAGCTTGAGGAGAGATCGAGTCCTTCTATGGACTTGACTTCATTGAAAAACCCACGGCGGCGGCGGCGGCGGCGGCGGCGGTGTAGGAGGATGTCGCTCAGATTCAGCGAGTAAATCGCCGGGGACTAATACCAACTGGTTCCCTCCCAAGTCAATATGCTTCAAGTTCTTGAGATCGGGAAATAGTCGTGGAGATAGATATTCCAGAAGATTCGCTTTGGCAAACCGATTTCTGTCAGATTCAAACCATCGAATTCGGAAGATATCGAAGATAATTTTAATTCATATTTATATGCTCTAAATTCCATAATTCTGAGAAAAGCCCTTGCTGAATCATCTTTAACTTATTTTGCTCAAACGATATTTTTTTGATAGTATGCGGGTATAGTTTGGAAAAACTGTCATTTGGGAGGTAAGAAATGATATTCTTGTCCAGAAGAATTGCCTCTATATTCCCACTACCAAAGGCACGTGCGGGCAGCGGCGTTAGCTTGTTCTCTGACAAATTCACACGACGGCGGCGGCGGCGGCGGCGGCGGCGGCGGCGGCGGCGGCGGCGGCGGCGGCGGCGGCGGCGGTGGCGGCAGCGGCAGCGACGGCGACGGCGGTAGAGGCGGCGACATGCCGCGTACATATTCAAATGAGGAAGGGATTCATTAGGTTGTTGCAGGTGAACTGACGTAGTATAATCAATAAAGAAAGAAAGGTTTGGGATCTAGTTTATGCCTGTGATCCCAACATAGTGTGACATACCAATATGTCACTGAATATCGTACAACATTTATTATAAATGGCGTCAATTAAAGGGAATAAATTATGTGAATATGCTAGCATAGCAACGGTAAGCGAGCCGTCATCAAGGTCAACATATTCATGCAGTGACAATCGCGAAGACGGCTAATTAATTCTATATAGAATTCTGGGATTGGCCGAAAAAGCAGTGACAGTCGTGAAGACGGCTAGTTCGTTTTGCAAGAAATTTAGAGATTGGCTAGGTACGAAAGTACATCAAATGTTATCTGCAAATAAACAATCGAAATTATGAACCGAGCTTTGCAGGGCTGAAAGAATACGAGAGACATTCATTCTGACTGATGCCGTGCTCATGAACGGATCGTGCTCCAATTAATGTTAGGAGTTTTTTTTCTTTGGGGACTTGTAAGCATCTACTAGGGAATGGATATTGAGAGAACATCAAAATTGGAACTCTGAGTGTGACAGTGGAGCTTAAGATATTTCATGTGAACGAGTTGGAGGGACATTGAGGGCTTGGGCGAAGTTGTCAGTGATTGGACTGGAATGTTAGCAGCAAATAGTTTATTGATCTGATGAACGGTGATTGAAGTGTGCTTTCGAGAGAAGAAGAGAGAAGATGGTGTCTGGACCTGAGGACGGCGGCGTCGGAGATGTTTAAAGATGGTCCAAAAGCGCGCGAAGACATAAGGTTGGAACGGTCATGACAAACGTTTAATTTTATATTGGGTAAAGTTATACAATACCAAAATTGTTTTAAATTGTTTAATAAATTTCCATGTTTTTGTGAAATGAATATATGATTTTTCATTGAGCCAATTCTAGCAATGAAGTAGCAAGATAGAAAGATATTTGCTTTTCAGGTTCCTCGACCGAGTTTGTTTGAGTATATTCAGATTATTTCAAATGGCGCACCAACTGGGGCTGAATTTCTTTTAAATCAGTCAGATTATTTCAATAGTGATAGGGACCGAGTCGTGGCTAACTCAGGAAATCGGAAATCCAGACATTTTTCATTTTCATTAGAAGATCTTTAAGAGGCATAGAAATAGTACAGGGGGCGGAGTCTTCATTTGCGTCGAAGGAGACATAAATATTACATTAGATAGTGTCAGCATAGAGTTTGAAATGATGGTAATACTACTTCAGGAACCATATTAGAAATTATTGTATGTTACGAGCGATAGTTACGAAATTTTGTAAGACATTATACAGAGAACAGGAAATGAAAATGGTCATCCTATTGTTAGCGTAGGCGACTTAAATATTCGTAGCGCAAACTGGGAGGGAACCGTGAGCCAGGGGAAAGTTCAAACACTTATTAACAGACTCGTTTGTGATATGGGGTTAGCTCAGGTAGTATGTTGCGTGATGCGGCAGTACGGGATTTTGGATGTTTACCTAATTATCCCAAAAGAACTTTTCGTATCATGTGAAGTTGTTGAGGGAACTAGTGATCACAAAGCGGTACTTCTTGACTGACACGAAAATATTCCAAGGAAAGGTATTACGATAGGGACAAAAGTATGTCGGTTCGAGAAAGCAACTGTAGATGGGCTTCATGCGTTTCTTAGATAACAATACAATCTTTTTCTGAGACCAGGAAGAGGTATGGAATAAATGTGGTGCGAGTTCAAAGACATTATAAACGAAGATTTGCAAAAGTTTGTTCCATTCAAAGTTCTACAAAATAATCCGGATCCAGAATACTACAATTCAATAATGAGGCAAATGAAGAGGATATCGAGAAAGACATGTAAAAACAGAAAACGTAGTACCAAGTATGAATATTTTTCGAAAATGTTCAAAAGTATTGGAGCGTAAAAAGAAAATTGCTCAGGAGACATATTTAAAGAATATTCTAGACGGAAAGGGAAATAACTGGACAGGATTTTATAAGTATGTTCGTAGAATAAAAGGAAGGTATTACGATAGGGACGAAAGTATGTCGGTTCAGAGAGGATATTCCAGCTGTTCGTGAAAATAGAACACGCTTATCACAAACGATCGGTCAAAAGCAAACGTATTTAATAAGTACTTTAGTTCAGTTTTGAAAAGCAACATGAACCATCCACTAATTCAAAGGTCTTCGGTTACAAATCAGTTTAATATTGAAGTAAAAGTTTTACGGAATAAAGTAAACATCTATTAAAATGGTAATTCAAGGGATTCAGACGACAGTCCTACAGACTATTAAGTTAGAAGGGGGCAATATTACCATACCTAATGAAAATATTTCACGTGTCCATGAACAAATCAAAAGAACCTGAAGATTGGAAATTAGCTTTTGTCGTACTAATCTTTAAAAGTACGGACAAAAATCATGTAATTATAGGCCGGTAAGTCTAACGTCAGTTGTCTGCAAACTTATAGAGCCTCTAGCTGTGAGCTACATTAAGCAAGAATGGGAAATCAAAAAATGGGTTTTTCATTGCCTACATGGGTTCAGGAGTGGTTACTCATGACGCAGTAGTTATAGATTTTGCCAGAGCGTTCGATGTCGTTCCGCACGATCGACTTGTACAGAAATTAATGAATTCACACATCAATCCCAGGGTGGTGGCGTGGATTAGCGTATTTCTGCTAGATAGGAAACAGAAAGTTCGAATTGGGCAAGAGTTATCTTGCGGTGAAAGTGTTACATCGGGAATAACGTAAGGAAGAGTCATTGGGCCTCGTCTATTTCTAGCGTTCGCTAATGATTTGTCAGCGCTGTTAATGTCAATTGTTCGGGTATTTGCGGACGATTGCATAGTATATCGCATTATAAATTCGGAAGATGATGAAAAAATTCTGCAGTGGGATCTTGATGCGTTATATTACTCGACGGAAAATAATGGCATGGCCTTAAATAGCTCTAGAAGTAAATCCATCTCTTCTGACAGGGGTCATAATTGCAGCGAAACAATTTGCCATTTAAATAACAACATTATTCCGAGAGTTTCTTAGTGCTACCACCGAGAAATCCATTTTGACAGTAAATTAAGGTGAAAAAGTCACGTAGATTGTGTTGTAGAGAAAGCGTAGAAATCTCTTCACTTTGTAATGCGCAACCCCAAAAAGAATACAGTAAACGTAAAGTAAATTGCATATTTATTGCTTGTTCGTCCTATAATGGAACATGAAGCAATTTGTTGGGATCCGCACAAAATTATGCAGTGTAAGAATTTGGAAAAGACTTAGCGTAGGGCAGCTATATTTACTTCCATAGAAAAGAAAATAGCAGGATAGGATTCACTCGAAAAGAAGCAAAAATTGGCAGTATACACTCTTTGTATAAATTTTATAGAGCTCATCCAGCTTGGAAAGATATTAAACGGCGACTAAGTATTTCTACGTACAGACACAAAATAAATTTAAGACCTCAGAAAACGGATGTCGGGAAATTCTCTTTCACAAATCGAACTTTAAGGGATAGGAATAGATTACCTGCAAATACCTTTGAACCCTTTCCTCGAAGCGTTCAACAGTTTAGGAATTTAATTTAGGGAATTCCTAAGTTTATGAGGGCCTAATAAGGCGGTTTTAGATTATAGACGTTTCTTTTATTTTTCTTCATGTAATTTAATGTTTTGTGAATTATTAGATTAACATTATTATTATTATTATTATTATTATTATTATTATTATTATGACTATTATTATTATTTAAGCATTATTAATACATTTATTATTATAATATAATTTGCATGAAATTTATTACCTTATTCATGTATTTAACTGCCACTGGGTTACACCCAATTGCAGTTTAAATAAATGTATCTTATCTTATTCCTGGAGATGCTGTCTATGCAATTCCGGGAGCGTCTGCGTGGGTAATTTCGTAGCCGGTTGCAATTCTTGTACTGGTTGTGTAGGGATCCGCGAGGAGGACTGCGCCCGCAATTTCGGAGGCGGCCGCGACGGTGACTCCTTGCGCAGGTGCTTCGGCCTTTCAGATAGAGGCAGCTTCGGCAACTCCTGGGCTAGTTGTTGCTGCAACTCCGAGATTAGTTGTGCCGGAGACTTCGGTGGCGGCCGCGAGGGGAACACTAAGGGCGGCCGAGGGTACGAGTCCTTTGATTGGTCGTAGAGCGGCTGTGGTGGCCGTTGAACCATTGAATTCGGCAGTGACTGAGTTTGTGTCGTTGGCGGCTTCGGAAATGTCCCCCAAATAGCTTGAAGCCTCTCCCTGGGTGGCAGGAACCTCGCTGGCAATTGACCAAACACACGCTGGGGCTTCTTATTCTTCACGAGCAAAGACTTCTGATGCTTCACTCCCTCGTGACCCACAGCTGCCGTGGAGAAGGTCTCCGAGTCCGACAGTGACTGTGTCTGTGGAGTTGGCAGCTCCGACGATATCGCCTGAAGAGACTTCAACGTCACCTCGCGCGGCCTGGACAGCGCTGGCAATTCACCCAACGTATTTTGATGCTGGAGCTCCTGACGCTTCCTACGAACAGGCTGATTCACTCCCTGGCTGTCCGCCGCGACCTCTTTCGCGCACAAGGCAGTCTCTGGGTCCTCTGAGTCCTGCGCCTGGGGCATCGGAAGACCCGTATCTATTAACTTCTGAGGAATCACAACTGTCATCGGTTGCTGATCCATTTGAGCAAACATATTCTGTGGCTCCTGATGCTTCACGAGCAAAGACTGATGCTTCACTCCTTCGTTGTCCACCGCGACCACTGCTGTGCACAAGGCGCACGCCGCCGCCAGCACGCTCGCCCAGGCACGCATCTCGGCACGCGTCGGGTGAGTGAATGGCCGCCCGCGGGCGGCGGCTGCTTCACAGGCGCGGGCGGGGCAGGGCGAGGCGGGGCGGAGCGGGGCGGGGCGGAGCAGAGCGGAGCGGGGCGGGACGGCGCGCGGTGGCCGCGCCAGGGGAAGCCCCGCAGCCGGGAAGCGGCGCGCGCTGCCGCAGATTTGGCGGTGTCGAAGCGCAACCTCGGAAGCAGACACCGGCCTCTGCGGTTGGTGCGTTAAACAACAATCAGCATTTGTCTTTCTGACAGGGATTACGAATACGCGTTATATTCACTGATTGATTCATTGGCTAGTAACTCCTGGCACGTCAACGGCAAAGTGGATTTGCCCCGTAAGTGTAGTACATGTTTTTATTGCGACAGGTGGTGGTGATATTCCTCTACTGGAAGGGAGGTCCAACTACTCGATAGCTTGCGGGTTTTCCCCGACCAGATATCTCCCACCATCGGGACAGTCCATAAGCTCCCGATCGGTTTCCCCATCACATGTGGTAGTGTAGTGCACGTAAGTGTAGGGAAATACGTTCCGTAGTCTTCGCCGACATGAAAACAACGTGTAGACGAAGTAAACTGCGTTAGCTAGGTAGACAAGGTTAAACTTTGTTTTGCCAGTGGGGTGAGGTTGGCGATTTGAGAACTTCTGAACAGATGTCTGCGCAACAGTTCTCCGAATTGTGATATTTTCAAAATAAAGATAGAACAGAAGTCCACGAAAACAAAATCAAAATCCCTAGTGAATCAGGTAAAAGTGAAACAAACATTTATTAGTAAGGTATATCCTTATTGATTTCATAACTCCTTGATTTTTATTTGATTTCTACCTGACTTTCTTATAAATTGTTGTTTTTCCTGAAACTGTGTCTGTATTTTCTTCATTAGCTTCAACATGTTTTCACGTTATAATCTCTATGTCAAATTTCATATCACTTGATGGTAACGTTTGATTGTTGTTATTGCTTAAGGATTTGAATTTTCATTCACAAAAGTAAATATCTAGATTGTTCCATATTTTTTTTAAATTTCATATTATACTGAATATTACATCGGTTTACGATCCTTTTTACACAATTTAACATGCCTAAAATCTCATCTATGAAACGTCTATAATATATTTAAATACTACATTGTTTGACTAGCTGAATCAAAAATAAAATTTCAAGTGCAAAAGAGCTACCACTATTACTACACGTTACAACCTTTTCAAGTATTTGATGCTAAATATTTAATACTACGAATAACACAGTGTGCGTGGTCTACATTTAGAAAGAAACATGTGCCCTATTACTGGTTTACATGTAGGCAATTCGTGGATGTAAAATTGTAGTCTACGTCTCAACTGACTTACACACGCGCGAACAAGTTGACTGACTACTTTGCAGTCTGATCTTTCTCTTCTCTTTCTCCGCACGAGACGTGTTACGTACGCCGTGGCCAGGATGTGGGGGGGGGGGAGCGGCAGTTGCCCTGGTCTGGTAAGGAAGAGGAGAGGCGAGACCGCCGCAAAATTGACGGTTTGTACCCGCAAACCTTTGACAAAGGACGTTCGGCTCTGCGGTTGGCTCGTTCCGATATATTTTTAGACGTACGTGACCTAAAACTAGCAGAATTGGGCAACAATGTTTCTAGTCTCCCTTCCTCATTACAATTTATTCACATTTAACACAGTTTATCAGTACAGAAATAAAACATACTCCACCAAATAAAAGATATAGGAAACTCAAACCATCAAAAATAAAGTTTTCCTAAAAGTTTTAAAAGCTGAATGGTTTATTTCCTACACGCAGTTCCATAGATAACAAATTGAACTAATTAAATCAAAAATCTTTAGTTTTTTTAATTCCGTAATCCCTTCATCTGCATATCAACATTTTTATCGTGAGACAAATCTACAATACTCCCAGTTTTCGTTCCCGCTTTCCAAGATACATATTTCTTCCTCTATAAATATTAAAAATTATCATTTTCACCTTAGATTTCTTTAATATTTCAAATTTTATAACATTAAGACATGAAATAAACTATTTTTACTGGGTATAATTAATGTATACTTTTAAAAAGAAATAGTAATTATTGTATTTGTATATACATTGGATTTCTGGTCTTTCCCAAAAGCCTTTTTTTAAATTCAAGCTTCTGAAAACTTTGTAATAATTGAGTAGGCAATAAACGTTTTAAAAACAAATAAAACAGCGAAAAGTAAGCAAACTAAGAATAAAATTATAACTTTAATTAAGTTTCAACTTATAAGAAAACTGTTATCTTGAACCGTTGACAGGATACCAAAAGGCTTGGAGAGTCTCTTACAGGTAAAAAGGGGAAAATGAGGGATTGGTTATCTTTACGTAAATATATGTTTGTATCATGTGTGAAATGTAAAACGTTTTATTTAATAGAATGAGCGCCTTTCAAAATTGTATGGAGGTCACGGTCCCTCGTGTCCATGCCACGGATACAACGGAAGCTGTTGTGCTTTCTTACTGACAGGGTTAAGCAATTTCTTAACTGTCAGTGAACCTTGTTTGCAATTGACGCATTTCTATTTTATATATTATATCGTATTTGATCAACAATTAAATTCAATTCAATGGGAGGCAATTCAATACAATGATCCATTGAGGATCATTTCAATAAATTTCGCAACAACTAATCACCCAAACAATTGGCCCGCAATACTCCGGCAAAGGTAACGTGGTGAAATGGGGGAACAAGATAAATTCTCTATTTGGGGGTCAGATTGCCGATGTTTTGTATGAAGAAAGTATTGAGCCGGAGTTACGAAAATAAATTCCTACCGTCAAACTCGGCGATGGTCTGGTGCTCTTGTGGGAATATATGAGTACTAGTGATGTTGGCAATTGCAGTTCATAGATGGAGTAATGAATCAAAATATGTGCATTGGCATTAGAAATTATTAATCCTTAAAAATGCAATCCTTAAAAAATTTGAAAACGTGTGCCCAGGGCAATAAATCATTTGAGAATGTTGCCAACAGTAAATAAAAAGAATAGCAATTCTTACATTTGTCATGAATAAAATAGTAGGACCTATTTCATTGATTTTTACAAGATTTTACACATCTTACACCTTTATAAAAACTGGAAAACCTTTCTTAAAATTGAAGTGGCGTTTTCTTGAGGTGTGCACAGCACAAACGTTACTCCAAATGTAGCGTACGCCCTCTTAGTGCCGTATCACGGCGCCGTCCGCTCGTTGTCTGTGCGCGAGGCGGCGTCCACCCAGTTGGCGGCGTCCCCGGGGCACCAGACGGACGCGCAGAAGAAGAGGTGGGCGCGGCCGCGGTTCACGAAGCCGCACCTGCAGTCGGCCTCGTCCACGATGGCCGTCACGTTGGGGTCGTTCACGACCCGGCGCAGCGACCCCACGGAGCGCAGCCACTGCCGCCCGCCCAGGGTCACGCGACGCGCCCTGCGGAACGCACAAATAAGAAAGGAAATAAATAAAGGCATAAGTAAATAAATAGAAAAGTGTATGTGTGTATGTGTGTGTGTATGTGTGTGTGTGTGTGTGTGTGTGTGTGTGTGTGTGTGTGTGTGTAAGCAAATAATCAGTGAAAATAATCAATATTTTATGAAACAAAAAAAATGAAGAATGTATTCAAGAGCTCAAAAGTTAAGGAACCGAAACCACTTAAGGAGTCGAGTTTTGATTTTAAGGAATAAAAGACTACCTAAAAATCACTAGTCATACTTATAACATATGAATTCCGAACATTATTTATAACAGTTATATTCATAACATATCAGTTAACGCAATCGTTTACATTAGTTTCATGTAATATTTTTAGTTCATTTTTATCAAAAAACATACATTTCTTCACATTTTCTACCCGTTTCTCGGTTCCGTACGGAAATTCTACTGAAAGAATATTATAAAAGAGTAAAATCTGGATATATATGCATATTTTTATTCCAAAAAGTTTTGCAGGTTTGGAGAAATTTTCGTTTTCAACGTTTCTCAAAATGTAGAATTTTGGGCTCATTTTTACGGAAAGGTGATGTGTTTTTAAGAAACTTCTTAAGATATCATTTGAAACACGTGCACTCGCAAATGCAATAACGCATAAATAACATTCGTAATGTAAATATTAACGACGTGAGAGATGCATCAAAAACGTGAAAAAGGAGCATATGCAAGTGTTTCACTTTATTAATATCAGATATTGAAAGAAAAAATTTAGAGCGATTTTTGAGAATATTTTCAAAATGCTCCGGAGGCTTATTGTACCCGAAACATGTTAATATTTCTTTTCAAAATCGTAGGGTTTCGAGTCGAGCTAGAGAAACTGACAAAAATTATTTGGGCGAAAGTCCTTGTCGCTATCTTTTAGGTGCTAATGTTGTTCACAAACGGATGAATAAACAGACAGATGGACGGACGTTTTAAAAAAATCCACTTTTTTCTGTATTTCGGGACCCCATAACGTGTATTTCCGTTAAAATCTCGGAACCGATTTTCCACAGCTTTACATAACTTTCTCTACACTACTTATGTGACTGTATATACGTACGTACGGAAAAAAGTAAGTGTAATTTTTATCGAATCTCTCTACTCACTGGGAACCGTCGCCCAGCCACGAGCGAACCGCTGCCTCGCTCAGCTCCTCGATGTGGTTCCTCTCCACATTCAAGCTGACCACCTGCAAGGGAAATGAACAAATTGCAATGCATGGGGCGCCAGGAAAGTGTCTTCCCAGTGTCGCCATGTTGATTAGTGTTAGAAAGAGAACATATATTGAAATTAGGAAAACCAAGCAGTACTGGGACCGTCCGAAGAGGGATGCAGAAGAAGTAGTGAAGGAAGGGGCGAGGTGACGGACGTGTGCGCACACTAGCGCTGCTCACGGCAGCGAAGCTGAGAGTGGAAGCGGAGGCGGCAATCTACATTTATTTTAGAAACATTTGATACTAGTCTTCTAGTGTTCTTTACCAACCATGAAGAGGCTTAAAACGACTAAATCTACTTGAGTTGTAAAATTAAGCCCACCAACTATCAATTAGATACGAACATAAGTATAAACAAAACTAATTGGCTGTCAAAAAACGAAAAAAATGTGTATTTCTTCAACTAGGTGCAATTAAAATTAAATACCACTTTACGTTTACTCAAACAAGTAGTGTTCATTGCCCTACCCAGACAAAGGAACTGCAGGGAATTTTCGACTTTCACATGCAATGGCCCTGAAAACCAATACTTCCTAAGACCGATATTTACAGCCAGAGACCGACAAAACAGTATTTTTTCGTTACTCGCATCATAGCCAGATATTTGGGATTGGTAAGTAAGATTTGTAAGTCTGATTAGCGCGGAATAGGGAGATTATTTTAAGGGTCTTTAACCAAGAATCTTTTACTGTTAGAGTGACACGGCGCACTCAAAATTTTTCGATCTTGAAAAATGGATGGAACTTGAATGACAGTGTGAACACTCTCTTATCATTGAGGCCACTACAACTTAATATTGTAAGTTAATATAGCATAATTCAAATTAATGTAGTTAATATGTTTAGCAACTCTGACCTGCGGCCAAGTGACGTCGAACACTGGTAGCTCCCTCAAATGGTTGCCCTTTAAGTTCAGCCTTTCCACGTGATTCATTCCTTCCAGTTGGCTTCCAATGAAGGTCGATAGGCTGTTGGACGAGAGGTCAAGCATTTGTATCGAGTTGATTCCTTTGGACAAACCGACTGGAACTGTGGTGAGTTGGTTCTCGCTCAGATCCAGTAGTTCCAAGTTGCTCAAACCAGCGAGTATGTCCCCAGGCAGTGTCGCCAACATGTTAATACGCTTCAAGAACTTGAATCCGTAAAATAGTTGTGATGGTAAAATTTCCAATAAATTAGACTGCAAACCGATTTCTGTAAGATTCTTCAGTCCAGAAAATACTTTATCAGGAAAATGCCCTAGATGATTTCGGCTCAAATTCAAATGCTCTAGATTTTGCAAATCAGAGAAGAGATTTTGCGGTATGCTTTCTAATTTATTTTGCGCTAACGAAATCTTTCTCACTTTTCTCAATCCAGAAAACACGTCTGGCGGCAGAGAGGAGATCTTATTCTTGTCCGAAAGAAGAGTCTCCAGAAACCCTTGCATAAAGGCACGGGAAGGCAATGTCGTCAGTTGGTTCTCCGACAGATCGAAAACCTGTACACTTCGGAGTCCATCAAAGGCACCAGGTGCGATACTGGTAAGTCCCGCGTGAACCATCTTCAACCTCTGGACGTTGTCAAGGCCCTCTATAGCGTCTTTGGGTAGCGCACCTAACTGGTTCCAAGACACATCAAGATCTCGGAGCACAAAACAGTCGTTTATCGGCCCGTCCAAGGAGCATAACTGGTTGTGGTCCGCCAAGAGCAGGCTCAAGGAGCAGGGTGACGGCAGGAAATTCAGCGACCGCAGGCGGTTACCACGCACCGACAGCGTCTGCAGGTAGGACAGCGGGCGCAGCTCGTCTACTCGATGCGGTTGAAGGACACGTCCAACGTGTGCGTCCTTGGATGGAGCGCGGGATGGTGTTGAGTAGGTTGTGGGATATGTTGACACCTATTATACCATCACTTAAGTTGGCCAGCAACGACACAAAGCTGTTGTTGGACAGGAAAACGACGGTCGTGTGTTCGCACAGATCCTCTTCCAGGAGGGTGCTACGATTGCGGCTGATGCAATTCAGCCATTGACGGGGCTGCAATTTCCGTAAACAAGTGCATTCTATACCTGAGTCGGGTGGTTGAGGCAGCGGTTCTGGTGGTGACTGGAGCGTAGGCTGAGGTGGTGACTGCGGGGGTGGTTTGGAGGCCTGATGAGGCAGCTCATATGGTGACTTCGAGGCCGTTTGGGGTGACGAATCTAGACTCGGCTGAGACATTTGCTGCGACGTTGCGTTCCGGGTCGTCAGTGGTGCCGTCTGAGGCGACGAGTGCGGTGAGGATGCGTTAGGTAACAATTGCGATGCCAGCCCAGATGGCAAATCCGAAAGCGTTGGAATGTGCAACTGCGCGGGTGGCCGAGGTGATGTGTGGAAGGACGGCTCAAACGGTGACCGTGGAGGCGACAAAGGCCTGGACTGCGAGGGTTGCTGTGGTGACGTGTCCAGGGTTGGATGAGTTAGCTGCGTTCACGACTGAAACGGCGTCAGCAGAGAAGGTCGAAATGTCTCCTGGGGCTTCTCCGACGGTGACTGTATGGGTGTCTGAGGCGGAGACGACCGAAGAGCAAGACCGCCTGGGGGGATAGCTGAGTCTCCGAACCCGAAGGCAGCTGAGGCGTTAACTGCGGGTGTGTTAGTCGTAGGGCATCCGTAGGCGGTTCCAGCGAAGGCTGAGCGGGCTCAGACAACCTGAACTCCATCAGCCACTTCACCTGGGTGGCGTGCTGTGCGGCACACACCGCCACGCACAGGGCTACCGCGCACGCTGCTAGCGGGCTCGCAGGCGCACGCATCTCGACTGGTGGCGACTCGCGACTCCCACGTGGAATGCCGGTCCGCAACACGTGCAGTGTTGCACGAGGCGCCGAAAGTTCCTTCACCGACGCGAGGGGGCGGGGCCGCCCGACAGGCACGCGGAGGCCGCGGCGGGAGAAGCCTCCGAAAAGAAGGAAACTGCGCGCGCTCCCACAGATTTCTCGGTGGCGCGGCGCGACCTTCTCACGCAGATGCCCGATCCTGCGGGTGGCTCGTTAAATAACAATCAACACTTGGTGTTTTACACGGAAGACTTGTCTGACTGGTTTCTGTTCAACGACCTCATACTTTCTTTTTGGTGTACGTGGGGTGCGAAACGTATTTTTTTTATTGATTGGTGATCGTTTTTCAACAAAACGCTATTTCCCCAATATAAATATACTACAGGGTGTCTGATAAGCCACTCTCTATTTTTGGGTAGTTGTAATTTCTTTATTTGTGAACCAACTTTTCAATAGTCAAATTAACTATTATTAAAAGTATCATTATTTTTATTGAGTTTCATTAAATTATTGTCTACGATGGCGTGCTAACAGCTGAATATCGTTCCCATTCGAGTGTTTTTAAGAACGTGATAATGAAACTCGTACTCTTATGGATTCATAATAACATTGTTTTTTAACGAGGAATATAAGAGAAAACTATGAAAGCCTACGCTTTCATAAATTATTGTCCCATTCCTCATTCTGGTAATGTATTTTAATAATTGTCTAATTTATTACTGCCTTTGCAGTAAAATATAAAGCTTAGACCATTTTTTAATATTTTCTGACGGAGGGGTGCCTCTCATTCTTTCGGCTAATCTGTGGTAGAAACAGTGTCAATAAACAATCAGTCAGGTTGCGAAAGATGCAATAAGCAGTTATACTGTTAGTTCAACCATAAGGGTAAATTAGAGAAAAATTGAAATTAATTCGCTTCTAAAAATATTAAAAGAAATACTAAGTGGAAACAATATTTAAAAACCTCTACGAAATAATAATAATAATAATAATAATAATAATAATAATAATAATAATAATTATTATTATTATTATTATTATTATTATTATTATCATTATTAACCTTTCTCCCCAAAAAACACATCCAGAGCCAGTCAGATATCTTTCCACCTCGTTATATTTTCTATTTAAACTATGATTAAACAATGCTTATAAGAATATTCAAGCTAATACCAACTGAAGAACAGAGAATCAGTTGTGAGTGTGAGAGTTTGGTAGAACTGTGGACTCATTTCAAGGAACTGACAAATTTGTCGCCACTAGTGTGAATCAGCCTGTGACGCATCTCGTGCTCTAATAAATCTTGCCGCCACAGCTTGTAGAATCATTTAGCGGGGCACTGGCTAGTGCTTTATGACCCTCCGTGTACCACGCCAATCCACACCCGTGTATCACGTCCAACTACTGCATTTGTAATAGTTACTATAATTATCTGTGGGCTTCTACAAACAATAATCATGATTCTTACCTCTATACCTCAATGCATAATAAGATGCGTCAAGTCGATTTAAAAGTTGCGTGTATATCTACAGTTTGCATGGCATTCTGAAGCTTTAACATACGTATCGCTTCAATGTTTTCCACGTGGTTGGTGACTATGCCAAAAGATTAGATCCCAACAGAAAATAAATCAGCATTTTTCATTTGCAATGTGTTGTTTCTTCATGTCTCTCGGAACTTACTTTTACATATATACTCATCACTCATCAATTACTTATGCTGGGGGTTTTCTGGCTCTGTTTCAGGTTTGTACGGCCACCGCCTTTACTTTCTCGTATACGTGCGTATGTATATACGGATTAATATATACAGTACAGAGAAAGTTATGTAATGCTGTGGAAAATTGATTTCGATATTTCAACGGAAATACACGTTGTGGGGTCACCTGATACTGTCAGCTTATTTGTTTTAAAGGTACCGAAAAAGGTTTGTTTTGTTTGTAATTTTGAATGTAATTTTTTAAATACATCTCTCGTCGTTAATATTTAAATTATACGCTTTTTAAATACATACATGATTCAATTGTTGTGAGTAAAAGAGCATTATGAGCTATTTGTGCTTTGTGAGCAAATTATTTCTTATAACGTTTCTCAAAAATTCAAAAGTTTTTTGAGAAAATGATCTCAAAATACTCATTGTCAGAAACATTCAAACGTCATCCCAAAAATTATAAATTTTTCTATGAAATTACGCATGTCTAACAAGGATGCGCTATTCTATAATATTCTTAAACTCAAATTTAAGTTAAACTAGTAGGGAAACACAATAATGAGAAAATTGGAAACTAGTGGTGTTCAATAGCACACAATCTCTCGCATTATTTCTTACTTTTGCAATTATCGAAATTTCAGAAAATGAGACCTGTGTCACACATGTCAAGTCTTTGCTCTCTCTCTGAGGAAAAAAATTGGAAGAAATAAATTTGGAGTCATTTTTTAGAAACGGCTCGAAGTCGACCACAAACTGACACAGAGACAGACACAAATTGGTAGAGAGACGTTTCGCCGTCAATCGACTTTTCGAAATCAAGGACCCACAAAACGTGGACTCTGGCCACACCACGTGCCACAGGAAGTAATTTACTACATCTACGTAAGGACAACAAGAGTTTTCCCCGTTTTCGTTACCAAGGCCCGACAAAAAGAGTTTTCCTGTCGAAAAAACACCCATTTGCGCCGTATGATTACAATACTTTCTCCTTACTACATATATAGTAAAAAGAGAAATAAAAATTTTAGGTGCTGTTAGCAGCTGAAGTGAATAGCTAACCAGAGACAAGAGAGTATGGAAGTAACTAGTATGAGAAAGTATATGCCATTTTGTAGCACAAGTTACTTCTTCCATCGATACTAAAATTTATTCACATGGATTTTGAAATAGATAGTAAATGTCAAAATATAATTAATCTAGATAGTAATGAAAGAAGCAAAATGCATTTTAATATTTTACAGACACAATTATTATTTCTCCCCACCCTCTCTCACTGCTTTGCAATTCGTTTAAAGTTTTCCGCTCTTTCGTCCACCCCGAAAACATTTGCAGTAGTTTCGCTTTCGTGCGTCGTTAATTTCGATTACCGTACATCATTTTTAAGTATCTCCGCAATCGCCTACAAATTGTCTTACTTGTTATCTGCAGTATTCGTACTAATTACGGATAACATTAGAGGAAGACGCAGGTTTACATTTTAACATAGAGCTTTTATTTCATCAACCAGTTAGGAATCCAATAAAAGCAAGTGAAAATCTTCGCAATTACTTACCTCAGAATTAATGCATTTGTTTTTGCGATGCAAATACCATACCACGAAGTACACAAAATACCTAATAAATTAATCTGCAACAAATTGTACCTCCAACTGTCAAGTAAAAATAACAGCAATACCGTGGAATACTTTGTGGTCAACCAAATTACATGAATTTAATATGCACACTACTTTTAAATAATGGGAGTTTAGGAGTGTTCCTAAAGATTCTGCTAAATCCTTCTATTTAGTGTATTGTACAAGAAGTATATCGTTCGAGATAAAGAACCCGAGCAAAAAAAGGATATTTTTAAGAACATTCTCCTTTTTTTCAATCTCTCTTTCATAAGCCATTGAGTCATTGTCGTGCCTCTGTGTTTTCGATTATCTCGATCCAAAAAGCCTTTCCTATGTCGCGATGAATATGCTATGATTACTACTTGAAGTTCGTCACGTATTTTCAGTACTAGAAGAAATAAAATATGTCATAGGTAATTTAATTATAAAATTACATGTTTTAGCATTATCTTAATTTTATTCAGAGAAAATGTTCATTCACGATTAAAGGGAGAGATCAACTTCAGCAACCTGTTCAACAATTAGCAAATGAGCATTCGGGAAATACGGCTGTTATAATTACATAATTTGGTCTTATCTCTGTAGTTCAGGTGATTAATCTCTGGAGTTTGAATAACGCTATTAATTTTCTCTCCTACTTTCTTTAATGTTGGTATCACCCGTAGGGTGTGACTCACGTAATGTGATTGTTCGAGTCTGCGGCATCTTTGGTGTTCACAAGATGTATTTTGTCATAAAAGTGTGTTGGAAGGTGTGCGTTACATGGACTGAAAATTGTTTCATGGTAGGTGACAAGTATTTACTTGTTATTGGTTCATATTTTTTCTATTAATTTTATATTCCAGTAGTATACATACCTTTTGCTGCTCTCACACACTACCAATTTTTATAAATGAGGTCTCTAAAGAAAGAGAATTTCACGGAGACGAAACGAATTGCACTTCGACTTGAAAAATATGAAGGATTTGTTTCAAAAAACGCATTTAAATATTAATGTCAAATGCAACCCGCAACATTCGGTCGCATTTTTTAAACTATATCGTTAAAGAACTCCTAAATGAAGATTTTTGGGGCCTTCAAATCTAAAATATTGAGACCAAAGACCTCAAAGAAATGTTCTTCACATCGCAATCTACAGAATAAGATCTAGAACATTCTATTATATTTTTGTTGGTTCGACGCTTCTTTATTTTTCCCTCACCTGCCCAGAGTCTGTAGAATCTGCTACTGAATGTGCAATTAAACTAATTAATTGATATTCTACGCGAATGAATTACACCGGTGTACCTCTCTGCTCGGTAATAACATTGAATAAGAATAGTTTTATTGACAGGGAAGTATTTAATTGTTACGAATTACAAGGAGACATATAGAACAAGTGACATAGGATAAGAATATCTTGAAGAAAAAGATTTGTTATAGGCTTAATATGGAAACGGAAAAATGGGGAAGAGAGTGGGGTTTAACATGCAAGAGTTCTAGCATGTTAGTTCTAACATGCTAGTAAAATTCATTCACCAAGGGTAATTTACTTTTTCGATAGTTGTTTCAATATCATTTGTACTAATATTCTTCTCTAATCATTCTATTATGAGTTTTACTTCTGAATGCCTCAGTACAGCATGTAGACAGTTACAGTTCTCTTATCTCGGGTCACTTTTTCAGATTTTTATTTCAACAATGATTAGCTATCATTGGCTGCGTACACTCTTAAGCAATTATATATTTTTTGTAAAAGAAACATTTTGGGGTAACATTTTGAATCCCAACGGTATGAAGAAATAATACAAATTCCCAACGGTATATTTGTTTCTTGACCTCTCATTTGTTTCTGCCAATTTTCTGAGCAATCAGTCTAGCGTTTCCAATTCTTTTGTGACGCATACCATTACAAACAATTTCACTTTTACCTAATGAATGCTGCTATTCCTTTCCTTGTAGCCTCTTCATCTATCAGCTATTTCGTGTTAGCTAACGTCAACATCGACCATCACGTCCGAATTATTCTTCGAATCTAATTGTACTTAAGACTTTATTCTGCCATTTTGGATAATAGGAATATAATTCGGCTAATTCGTAATTCGCTGAATTTGCACTTTATACGCAACATAACCATCAGTGGGATAATAACGGCACCATAAAGTGTTCTCCAACATTTCACGAAAAGGATTGTGCAGTGAATACAGTGATTCTGGAGATGAAATTCCGTCACAGGATGATGAACATTGCCACGAAGCCCACACGCCTGTGCGTGCTACACTTCACCTCATCTCCAGGTGCTTCCCGTTTTGTCTGTGAAGTGAAAACTAATTACCCATTCCGTTAATGTGGGGATGGCACTGGTCGAGTAATTTCAGCTAATGCACCCAACATTAATTCTGCTGTCTACTGTTTGTTTTGGGGTTAAATGACCGGATGTGCATTGTTCGCCGGCGAGAGAGGACAGTGTGAAGTTTGAAGACTTTTCTTCAGACGCCACACTTTGAGAGGGAACATTGAATTTCGGCAGTTTGCTCTATATATTTTTCATTACCAAATGCAAATAAACTAATGAATACTGCATACATTTAGGGTCGTGCTTTACCGAAATCATTCTTGTAATAGCGCGTAGGACATTGAATCTAATCTATATATTAAAATTAAGATTTCCAGCTTTTGTCAATTTGTTTTTGTTATTTAAGTCGGTAAACACGCGATTAGCTCCTTAGCAACCAACCATCTGAACAACGCATTCAGAGCATGTTTATAGTAACGACCGTTAAAATGCTCGAGGATCCATTAAAAATATTTTAGCGAACTCTCGGGTTTAGATTTTACCGTTTTTCATAAATCTTTGGATAAATATGCCCGTTTTGTCCCACTTGTCCTTTTCATCCCATTTGTCTCTATGTCTCATTTTGTCCCACTTGGGTAATTTTGCCCCTTATCCTATTTTGCCCCGACGTCCATCTTGTCCCCAAGTTCACACTGCAATTGTTATATAAAGAGAAAAATTGGTATGGAGAAATAAACGTTTATTTTTATAAAACAGGACTTTTCCTAATTTCAATTTAATTCCCACCAACATGTATGCACTTGTCCCAACAGGTTACCAGCTCTTTTATACCAACTGCAATGAACTCTTTAACTTGGTGTTTCAACCAATTTCCCACAACTATTTTGACATCTTCGTTATCCTAGAACTTCTCACCGCGTAATACTTCCTTCAGTTGACCAAACTAATGGAAATCAGATGGTGCTAAATCGGGTCTGTATGGGAAATGAGGTTGTTATGTTCGGAATAATACACGCTTTAACCAACACAGATTTATTAACACAGAAAGTACACTAGGTACACTTCCAGAACCAAAAGAATGTACCAAATCACAACAGCCAAAGTCGAATACCAAATGTCCAGGAGATGTACAAAAACTAGCAGGGTCTAACAGATAATCGATACAGAATTCCAAATAACTTGCCGGGCCAATAATCACTTTATCACAGTACGTATCTCCTAGCTCTACTACACACAATAACCAAAACTCTAGCGCTCTGCTGTTCGGGCTGGCGGCGCCCGCTCTTAAAGCGGGCGGCGCTGCAGACTCGCAACCTGGCTGCTGGCTCTCCGGCCAGCTCGTCACCAGGGATTGGGTGGCGTTTTCCTTGCTCCGCTGCCTCCGCCGACTCCCTTAATTGCCGCTGAGCGCTGCCCTCTAGGCGCGCTCTTCAAACGATGTTCACAGCCGCGACAGAGGTAATATCTCCCAACCTATTTTTTCGACAGTTTCACAGCTTTGTTGAGCAGTGTGAGGACATGCGTCGTCTAGCTGGAGAAACACACCTCTCCTCTGATATCCATGAGATTTCTCTCTTATGGCTGGCTTCATCTAGTTCAAAAGCATATCTGTGTACTAGTCGCGCATTTTTTCTTGATACTCCACAGCGGGGAGAGGTGGGTTCTGTCTACGTCGCGGCAGTGCAGTGCTGTCAACTTCATCGACGGAAACAGCGTAATAGCGCGTCTTGGACTAGATATCAATGAGAAATAACGCAAGATTTTTAAAAATTCTTAAAAAATAATTAAGTTATTTTAATAGTAATAGAAATTGAGAAATAAGAAGAAATGCTCATGTATCTTATTCATTCTCATCTGATTCAGAGTTCTGAGAAGACTTAGAATCATCGTCACTCTCTTCTGCGTCTCCTGTATTAATCAAAATTTCATCAACGGATATCTCCATAATCCCTTTCCTCCAATACTCTTCCTTGAGTTTCCGAACGTGTCCGCAATGACCTCTCCAAGATGAACTTATGGATGAAAATGAGAAATCCGTCAGTTCGCGAAGGTGTTCAGCAGGCATATCACCAGTAATATTGTGGTTCCGGAATAGTCGTTTTATTTTCGCCCATGCTAGTTCGATAGCATTCATATCACAATTATACGGTGGGAGTCGAACGACTGTGTGTCCATTCTCTGAGGTCAAAATGTCGATGACGTATGTTTTGTGTTGCGGTTTATTAGCTGCTATCATTGTGTATATGTCAGTTTTCCTTGCGTCCATTATACATGGAATATCCCTTTTTTACAATCAGCTTATCATTGACCCTTTTGTGTGGTACCTTCACGGTATTATGTCAATTTGTTTGCAATGATATGGGGCATTGTCCATTACAATAATGGATGCAGGAGGAAGATTCGGAAGAACCTGAGTTCGAAACCGCCTTTCAAAATTGTCGGAGTTCATTTGACCGTGGTAATCTCCTTGTGTGGAGTTGTCTTGAAAGATAAGTTTCGTCTCTTTAATGAAACCATTCCGGGAACCCACACTGGCAACAATGAGGCGCTTGGAGAAACTTCCTCACGCAGTAACACCTACGATATCGTTTTCTTTTTGCCAGCACTTACCACTAGTCAAATTGTTGTCTATCTATGTTTCATCTAAATAAAACAATTCTCTTCCTTCTTCGCTGAAATGTTTAATTTTAACCGTTAATTTTTAATTGATACCGAGATCACCAGTCGACAACATCGGCACGCTCTAATAATATTATTCTTTTATTTTGGACTTTCTTCCATACGTAGCCCATGCTTTGTAAATGTTTACGTTAGGAAGTTGCGCCCCATCTCCAATAATTTTTTTCCTTCAACACTGGCAAAAGCTTACTTATCGTGGGCACAACTTTCTGCACAGTGTAAAAGCTATAAATCATGTCCCTTTATAACACTCTTATCAAAGTCGTCTAGTAGTATTTTCCCGCGTGCTCTTGCTCTAAGACAAGGAGAAAAATTTGTTATTAAATGCATTCATTGCTTTGATTCTTCAAATTGGCACTTTGTGTGTTAAAACAATCGTTACCTCTTTTTGCCGGGAGTTTCTGGAGATTGGGCCGGGTGAGCGACAGTGAATCGCTTAATTCTTGTAACAGTGGCGATACTAACCCCTATGTGAAGAGATACTCTCTTTAAAGATTGATCTAGTGGCTCAAGAGCATTATTTGCTTTCTCGCGGTCACAAGATTCCACCACTTCAGCAACAATTTTTCTGCCACTGCTATGAAATGTGTGGATTTTATGACGATGAGGTAGTGTACGAGGGGTCTCTCGAGATGGGCCGGGAACTGAGTCTGCCAATTCTTAAGAAAATCGACCGTCTGAGAATTATCCAAATCCAAATTCAAACTCCAGGAGTCTTGCCAAACCAGTGCAAAAAGATAGTCCAAAAATCCAAATCGAGAAACCAAAAGAATGCCAGAAACATCGTATAAAAAATAGCCCAGAAACACACGGTACACACATCGTTAGAAAGAGAGAGAGAGAAAACTAGGAAGTCCGCAATGTAAACGAAGAAGGTGAGCAGCACTACAAACAGCCGTGACGTTCCGAATGGAGCTCGTATTTTCTACCGCGCCGTGCTGTGCCGGGCTGAACGAGGACTAGGGAGCTCGAGGATCAAGAAAAAGTGCGAGCATATTATTATTGGCTATTTATTGAACGGTGTTCATCAAGATAATCACAAAAACGCACCTTCAGCGTCCCCAATCACCGTCAAAATGACTTTTCCTGCTTATGCGGCCAGAACCACGTTCGTCAGTCACTGAGTTTCGGTCACTTTTGAACTGTTCTACTCGTAAAAATTCCCGATATTCATACAACTTTCACCATACACTTTAGTCATTCTAGAGAATATATTAGCTGTTTTTTCATATTCAACAAGTAAAAATCACAGAACGTTGTTCAACCAATGTGGAGTTTTCAGGCCGATTCGCCATTGTTCAACTTAATTTTGAGGTTATGAGTACAATAATGCTGATTACTCAGATGATCAGGGCTCATCCCAGTGATACCAACCTAAAGTCCGAAATTACCAAACTTTCTTACCAACTGTTTTCTCCATACCAATTTGTCTTTTTAATTATTGAGTGACCTACGCATATTCTGCTATCGCTCCGCCTCACAGTTAACCTTTCGGTCTCTTCCTTACGCATTTCGTGACTGATTTAATTTTTTTTGAATTTTAAAACACATCTTTGTAATTAAGTTACTTTTTTGTTACTATTTCATTATTGATTACTGAAAATTGTGGTTAATGTTTAGTTTTTTAGAAAATGTTAGTGAGAAATATTTGTCCCATTGGTCTTTCTGGGCATGATGGAACCATGGTGGAAATAACATTATTTCCACCATAGATGGAACATAATACTGAGATGAAAATTAATCTTTTTTATACTTTTAATTACGAAACAATACAATAATCAAAACGGGATAATAATAACATTTATTTTAAATAAAATTCGGAAGACTGGGATCAATTCAATGGGTTACTTTGCATTCATAGCATATTATGCCTGTTATTTTCTCCTTTTCCAACACTCTTACTGCTTTCTTATAACAGCAAAAAATACGTATCGTCGTAAATATAGAAAAATTTGAGAGACCAGTTTAGGATGCAATATAATTAATGAATTAAATAATTAAAAAGAAACATTAAAACAATATCAAACGCTCAGGAAAATAGGAAACTTTAAAAATGGAGAATCTTTTTGAAGCAGCGACATACCAAAAATTCGCAAAATCACATGTAACCGCGCATTTGAAAAAGAAAATATTGGCAATATAATTAACTAAATAATTAAAAACAAATAAAAATAAACCTTACAACAAAACAAAACGCACAGGAAAAAATGAAACTATCCAAAAGGAGGAAAGAAATATGCACCATTCTCTAACAGTGACAATAAAACACACAATTCTTGGAATCATTCGTAACCGAGGATTATAACGCAGTACATACACTCTCCACAAGAGTGCAGAATGACTCAATAGAGAGTTATATGTATCCCAGCAAACTTCTCGAGGAATGTATCAGGTGGGTCATATACGAAGGGCATTCAATAATTAGACAAATTGGTCTGAATAAATAAACATTTTCGCAAAACAGGGCTTTTCCTACTTTTCAATATAATCCCCACCAACATTTATGCACATGTCCCAACGGGTTACCAACTTTTTTATACCCACTGCAAATAAGTCTTTATCCTGGTGTTTGAACCAATTTCCCACAAATCTGTTGACATCTTCGTTATTCTGGAACTTCTTCGCACGTAATGCCTCATTCAGTGGACCAAACGAATTGAAATCAAATGGTACTAATTCGGGGCTGTAAGGGGGTTGAGGCTCAACCCATTTTGTCGATGGTTTCACGGGTTTGTTGAGCAGTGTGAGGCAGGGGCGGCTGGTGCTCCAACAGACTGGAGGTTGCACTTCCACCGAATGACGGAACTGTAATTCCTAAAATTTAAATACGAATATGTAATAAAAATGTAAGCAATTCATATCAATTAAAACAGATAAAAGTCTATATTGAAACATTACTTACAAAATGTTATGCGTCGCGTCCGTGTAAGCTATATTAAGCACCTCCCGTTCACGTGGTTTTGGTTTTGATTTCCACTGGGCTCTTAAGTTCGACTCCAGCACACTGCAACAAGCACTTTTGCTTCGACACATTTCACACAATTAAAATTATTTTCTTTCGAAAACTTCCCTACCCTGGTATATTTGGCAATAATGAAAAATCTTCGACACACATTCATATTCACAAGAACGCTCGCAAACTCCTGACCGATCAGCTGTAGGCACACCAGCTTCCGCGAGGCATTTATAAGGGACTTCCATCCAGAACAACCACCTTTACCCAAAGAACTCATCAAATGTACGTTTTTAATCAACAAACCTAATATCAAATGAAAACAAATTCTCCAAATATCATAAACAATGCATTGAATATCGTCAATAATTGACTCAACTCGTGTACTTTCAATAACAAGTGAAAATCATAAAACTACATCGCAATTTGTCAGACGAAGACGGAATATGGGTATTCCCCTGAGATTCCCTTCGTCGCCGCGCGGTGCTAGTCAGCGCCACTAGCTGGTTGGCCAACAAAAAGGTCATATGTTCCCCGTGTTAAATCGAAGGGTCAAGGAGTTAATTCTCTATATCCATTAATACAGCCAAGACCGTAATGCATTTCCTAGCAAGACACCAGACACAGGAGAGAACGCCAGTTGGACGCTCTTTGGTTTTAAAACGATTTCATATACATCGATATTGCTGCAATATCTTGAATATTGAATGTTTTAAAAGGAAAATGTATATTCCTAAGAGATTATGAGATCATTTTCATTTTCTGGGGGTTGTGCAACCGTGCAACCTAAGCACGAGCCGCCACTGGTGCGAGGACGTGCGTTGTCTTGCTGGAGAATCACATCTCTTCTCTGAGATCTAGGGCATTTCTCTCTCATGGCTGGCTTCACCTTGTTCAAAAGCATATCTGAGTAGTACTGGCTGTTTATTGTACGACGATCTTCGAGGTAATCACAAAAAATGCCCCTACAGCTACTCAAAACACCGTCATCATGACTTTTCCTGCTGAAGCGGCCAGAACGGTGTTTGTCACTCACAGAGTCTTGGCTACTTTTAAACTATTCTACTCACTTTTAAAAAATCCTGCTGTTCATACAACTTTCATCATACACTTTGGTAATTCTAGAGTATATATTAGCTACTTTTGCACATTTAGCAAGTACAAAACGAATCACAGAACGTTGTTTAACCAATGTGGAATTTTCAAGTGGACTCCCCATCGTTGAACTTAATTTTGAGGTTATGAACACAACAATGCTGATCCTCCAGATGGTCAGGGCTCACCCCATTGATGCCAACTTAAAATCCTAAAATTACCAAACTTGTTCTACCAACTGTTTTTCTCCCGATCAATTTGTCTCTTTAATTATTGAATGACCTACGTATGTCGCACTGGTCACAAAAGGGTTAAAGACTAATTTAGAAAACTTGTTACATAAATAACTATTCTTTAAATTTGTATCATAGTAACATATTTACTGGTAGTTTTTCTTTTCTTTGGAACAATACATGATATGTATGTATGATATGATACTATTTTTTGTATGTATGATAGGATACTATTTTGTAGAAATGATACTTGTTTTTGAATTGTGTTTGTCTTTGTACTATATCTCAGTTTGGTTTTCATTAGTTAGACTGCACGCAAGCATAAGCATTTGCTCATTTGGGTGTATCAGCTCATATTTGTTAACTTATGGGTCAGTGATTTAGTAAATGGTCCAATTATTAGACAGAAAATGTAGAAAATGAGGAACCAACTTACTGACCAGTGGAATGATGGAAATACACCTTCATGATTCTTTCAAAGTCAGACAGCCATCATCAGTCGCGGCTCGTGGTTTTCTAAATGGGGTAGGCTGCAACTGTTTAATTGCTGGGGGGGGAGTGCACCGCAGCACAACTATGTTAACGTTACATACTTATAATATTTGGCTTACCTTAGTTTATTTGTTTGTAAATGATGTCAGCTCTCCTCTCTTTCTGTTCTGCAAAGTAGTCTATAACGAGTTCATTGAAGTTCGGTGATGACAATAACTCTTTTTCAATGGAACACATTGCCAACGCACACAGTCGATCTTCTTTCATTGTGTTTCGAATGAGGGTCTTCACCCTTTTGAGAGTAGAAAAGCAACGTTCTGCTTCACCAGTGGTCATCGGGGTGGTCACAATAATCTTAAGGAGCTTGACACTTTCAGGAAAAGCTTTTGTTAAATTGTTCTCATAAATAAAGTTCAGCAAAATTAACGCTCCCGATGCCCCTACAAAATCTGCTCGACTGTACAGTACTTTTAATTCGTGGCGTAAATCGATAGTTTAAATGATACAAGTCAACAGCAGTTTTAAATTCTTTTTCTGGAAATGCTTTGCTGTGTTGTGGAAATAATGATGGCTCAAACAACTTTGCCACCGAAAGATGATCGCTGAAAAGAAAACGGTCCTTGATTTGCGTTATTATGTCGCAAACTTCTCTTGCACACACTTTTCTTGGCTCTGTAAAACGCACGCGTTTTGCCGATGGTTCTTCTTCTCCCCAGAGTCCAGTGTCGAGTGAAACTCTAATTTCTTGTATGGAAGAAACAAATTCAGAAACGCACTTCAGCGTTTTCACTGAATCTATATTCTTCTGCTGAAGTTCATTGAATAAAATATCGTAATGAGGCATGACTTTGTTAAAGAACTGTAGCCAGAAAAGGAAATCGTCGTCCTGCAAGAAACATTTAAGCCCCATGGCCTTATTAATTGTCTTGTAGTCGCTACTTTCACATTCAATAATTGTGTTTAAACACACTAAAATTTCTTCTCTGTATTTGTATACAGTGGTAACGCAACGCGACTTGAAATTCCACCTGAAGGACTGGGGACAATTGGGAATGCGTTTCTTCACCACTTCGTCAAGGACTGCAGTTCGTTTAGGAGACTGAGAAAAAAATGTTGAGACTCCTTCCAAGTTACTAAAAAAAAAAAAGTCACTTGCTTATTTCCGGTAACGCAACGTTCAACAACCAAATTTAATTGGTGGGCGTAGCAGTGTATAAAGAGGGCTTCCTGATATTTTTCTTTTATTTTCACTTGCACCCCATTGTTATGACCACTCGTGACGGGAGCACCGTCATAACTTTGAGCAATAAGTTTTTCAGGAGTCTCACGTATCTTCATTTTCTCAAGAACTGTGAAGATGGCATCACTTTTGCCTTCTGCGTTGTGTCTCTGAGGTTGAACGAAGCTTACGAATCTTTCCTTTATTTTCCCCATTATCTCATACCTCAAAATAAAAACCAGTTGTGATAATGTGGCACTATCAGTGGTTTCATCAGCTTCAATTGCTACATAATTTCTCTCCTGTAGTTCATGTTTAATAAGGTTCAAACAAACCGCGTAGATGGAATCCAGCAATTCGTTTTGAATTGTTTTAGAGAGACCTAAGAATACACTATTATCGATTTTCTCTATATGCTGCTTCAAGATACTATCCAATTCTGCCATGAGACTAACCAGCCCGCGAAATATTCCAGAATTGCTAGAATTTTCCGTTTCATCATGTCCTCTTAAGGCCAGTTCAAACTTTCCACAAAACTTTATACAGTCTATTAGCTTTCCCAGAATATATCGATTCTTTGAAACATTCCCGTTGAATTGTTTTACACGTAAACGGTAAGCAGAATCTAACTGGCATCCAATGTCCACTTTTCCTAACATCGTAAATTCAATGAAACCATGTAAATGTTTTTCACAAGAGTTATGCTTTTTCACTTTCGCATTAAAGTTTTTCAAATCTGTGACTCCTGACTCAGTCCACACATTATCATCGTTCTTGGTTAGGAGGCACGTGAAGCAAAAGAACGCATTTTTTACATCACATCCACAAAGCCACTCGGCAGCATTGTACATTGTTGGGTTGAATTTACGAATATATTCACCACGAGATTTGTATTCCTTTTGTTCCTGAATTATAGAAAGATTTGACCTATGCGGACCAAGGATTTTCACCTGTATCCTCGAATGAAGATCCAAATTGTTACCACGTATATTGTTCACTGAATTCATCTTTACAACAAATACACCAACACCAATAAAACCCACAAAACTACCCAACACCACAAATGAAGCAAACGCAGCTACACAATATCACACTATGACTTACGCACAATTCACCTTCACCGCTAACAAGACAACAGACAACCATTAAACTTTCGTACCATACACAAACTGCTCTGTGGTGCGTACCTAACGGCACTTCAGAAAGCAGGGCGTGTCGTTTTTCCCGCCATTTCGTGAAGTTAATTCGAGAGTAGTGCTAGATTTTCATTCATGGGGAAAGCAGGGGAACGCGTTCTTTGACAGAGTTTTGTCTACGTTTTTCATTAGGACTTGGTTTTTAATTAATGTATTTGTATACACATTCCGATAAGGGAGTAGCGCTCCTACCGCGTATTTGAACAACTAGTTAATGCTCAGTGCTTCTCACTGAGCTGCATAGTATTGCTATCTGGTGAGCACGCCGTTCTTCAGACCCTGCGCCCACCCAGGCTTCGGCCGCGCCCAGGTCCTGACCCTTGAAGGCTGCCAGGCCGCAGCCTTCGTCCGCCCGTAAAAGCCTGTGCAGCGAATGCATGACGTCACGCCCTCCTCGTTTTACACAGGGGCTTATGGCAGAATGAAGTGGGAGCCTAACGCGTATCTCTTCCCTGTTAACAGCTTCAAATGCGTTACGAACGAGCGTTGTAGCAATATCATATAAAAATTTTGATATGATTATTACATAATATAACTCAGAAAGTCATTATTAATAAATAAATAAATAAATAAATAAATAAATAAATAAATAAATAAATAAATAAATAAATAAATAAATAAATAAATAAATAAATAAATAAATAAATAAATAAATAAATAAATAAATAAATAAATAAATAAATAAATAAATAAATAAATAAATAAATAAATAAATAAATAAATAAATAAATAAATAAATAAATAAATAAATAAATAAATAAATAAATAAATAAATAAATAAATAAATAAATAAATAAATAAATAAATAAATAAATAAATAAATAAATAAATAAATAAATAAATAAATAAATAAATAAAAATAAATAAATAAATAAATAAATAAATAAATAAATAAATAAATAAATAAATAAATAAATAAATAAATAAATAAATAAATAAATAAATAAATAAATAAATAAATAAATAAATAAATAAATAAATAAATAAATAAATAAATAAATAAATAAATAAATAAATAAATAAATAAATACATTTATAAATATTTTTTACATTCTTTTGGGCGGCGATTTTTGTAGGGAAGGCTCCGCCTTACAGCCTTTAATGACGAGCCGCGCCTGGCCATCATCCAATTCATTGCAAGAATTTTACAAACATACCTTTAGTACTTCTTGAGGTAATGAATTCCAGAGAGGGAAGATGAGTTCTCGTCCTGTTGCTCCCAAACTTTAAGATTGCAGAATAAAATAATAGTTTGCATTTATCATCCTCATGATTCCTGAAAGCACCTCTCCATTGACCTTGAAATTCTACTATTGTCTTGCCTACATTTTTCACAAATCATAGCTTATCAAAACTGACTTACTTAAGGGTGGGAATATATTTTTATGCATTACAGTGAATTATAATTACAATTCACTTCATAACAATCATAATCATCAGGGTCTGTAATAACACAAAAAGAAATCCACATATAGTATGTGCACATTTCAATTCATTGCTTGATGCCATTAACAATTGAAATCATAATGTAAGTTTTAGTTGTCATTAAAATCTTTTTTACTGAATAATTCTTTCTAAACAATAGTTACACTACTGGCCATCAGAAACAAGCACATTCATTTTAACATTAATACCATTTGTACTATTTAAATCTAAGACACTAAATACACCTGTAACAAGTAAGTAGTACTAGAGCTTCTGGATCAATGACCCCCATTATGATAAGATTTTTTGTCCAATGTTCTTTATTTCATTGAGCAAACGTGGAGATGGTCCCTAGGTTTGCTTCTGGACATTAATGTGACTATGAACATGTATTTTTTTTAGCTCACTGTTACTAGTTGTGGTATAAACAGGGTTGTGAGTGAGTATGGAGGTGTTACTTTGTGAGCAATGCTATAAAATCAAATCTGTAGTTCTTTGGCCAATACAAATAAGTAGTTTATCACTTAGGAACATGGCTGGTGATTAGTGGTAAGTCAGAATGGGTAGTTGACCAGGATGGGGGTCCCTCGCCCCCTCTATATCACACCGAAAAGGTACATAAAGGGAAAAATACAAAACAGAATTTTTTCAAATTGTCATGTTTATCATTCAATTTTTATCACATTTATTTTTCATCCCATTTATTACATATAACTTCAGCAGATTTTGTTTTTGTAATAAAAAATAGCACTGTGCTTTGCATTATCTGATAAAAATGCATTTAACAATTTTTGTGAATTGATTTTCTTGGTCATGTTGCTATAAACATGTAAGATCACAATACTGTTCAGCCATCATGCTAAATAGTTGATCAAATATAAGCTTTGAGTCGATGCAATACTGAGAAACTTTGTTCATTCCTGTAATTTGATGTTTATGGAATATTTCTTGCACCCATAATTTCGAGTGGGTATTCTATCCACTCAGAATTTTTCGTGTAGGTGTAGCTACCCTCCATACCCATATTATCCACTGGGCATGCTTAGAAACAATACTTTTTAGTTTTTAAATGTTTCTACCCATGCATTGTTTGTACCTTAATTTTATATGCAACTACTTTAGTAAAAGGGTGGGGTAGAGATACTGAAGGAGAAGAAAATGTGCACAGATTATGTTTCTTCCCCAAGAGGGAGAAGTATATACAGTTTTACAATCATGACATACAGTTTTTAACTGATTTTTTAATGATATGATGAATCAAATGGCATTAATAATTTTGCTGAGACACAAGACATTTTTTTAAGCCTGTCACAGTTCAAAGAAAGCAATCAAAAAGATGTAATGATACCTACTGAATCAATTGTGGGTAAATCAACACTGATCGAAATGCTACAAGGAACCAATGCTCTCGAATATTTTTATTTATTTATGTCCAAAACAGTTAAAAACTTTGTGTGATGTGCTATTGGTGCTAAGTGAATTATGTGCACGTTTTCAAAATTCTGAGATCCCTACATTAAACCATATACTATTTGAATTTTCAATGTGAATTGTATGTGAATTTTTATTGTGTATGTGAATATGTACTGTATGTGAATTTTTTGTAATGAGCTGTTGATACTGTCACTTGATGAATATGATTTCTACATCGAGTGTTATATCAGCGTTTTCTGAAAATATATTCCTGCCCTTAAGCAAGTTATTTTTCACAAAAACTACTGATTTGTAAATTAATAGACAAGGTAATGGTAAAATTCCTAGATTAATAAAGGCAGGCTTGCAAGAATCATGTGTGTGGGATTTGGTTATTATTCATACAATTCATTTTTGTAATCTAAAAGTCTGGGAGCTATAAGATGTATTTCCCAGAATATTATGCCATATCTCAGGTGGGAATGAACATTCGCGAAATATGAGCAGCATGGACAGCTGACTGAATTTGAAAGAATTCTGAATGCGTAGCATAATGAACTTAATTTTATGATCAATTCATTTAAATGGATGTTTCATTTAAGGTTTCACTGAATTGAGAGACCTAAAAATTTGGTTGCCTCAATCAATGGAAATTGAAAAGTGAACACTTTGTGGTATGGAATTTATGAATGGAAATTGGAAAGCGAACACTCTGTTACATAATATACAATATTACAAGCAAATTGGAAATATGATTAATAACGAAAAAGGAAAGTGAAAATGCAAAAATAAGTTGTTTTAATGCTCTATTTTTACTGTTATTTTACTTCCATCAACTTTTCAAGTTCAGTGAAGATCTGGCTTTTAAGTGTTATCTATAAAAAATCTATAATCTGTCAGTTGATACTTGAAATTGTTTAGTAAATCATTCATTTGATGCAACAATAGTGTCACTCCAAAAGCCTTGTTTTCCAAGAGATACGTTCTTTGTAAATACCTCGTAAAACACACAACAATATAGATACATCTGCTCTCTCATGATAAATTTTTACAAAACACGAGTGTACCATATTACCAGTAAAAAGAGCCCCAAAAACCCAATTTTTATATCCCATTCCTGTTAAATATTAATAAATGCCACTGTCACAACAGATGTACACTACATCTTCAGGAAGCAATAATAGACTAGTGTGGAGAAATTCCAAAATTAAATGACAAAGTTTCCAACTTCACGCAAGAAGTTTTGTTCCCATTGAAGATCCTGTTATCATATGATTGTTAATACATTGCTTTGAACTTATATAGGCACAGTGCTTGATTTGTAAAATTTTAGGTTCTGGAACGCATCTCAAATTAATTATCAATTTAATAAAAATAGTTATATATTTATAATATAATTTAATAATTTTTCCTGAGGTCCCAGAACGCTGGTCTATTGCATTCCACCAGAAATCAAGCCCTCCATACACACATACCTTAGAATAATTGTTTTGATATATGGCTAGATTTCCAGGATAAAAGTTCTAATGAAGATGTATCTTGACTAATTATGCTCACCTTGTGATCAATGTATTAATGATCTTCAAGAAATATATTAATTTACAATCCATAAGGCAATCGAGACTGTAAGTGTGAACATATTAAATGTATATTCTACTTTTACAAGAAACAAGCAGAGAACGAAATTCAAGCTAAAAAAGAAAAGAAGTTGAGATTCAAAGTTTTAACTCTTAACTATTATATTACCTATTGTTTTCATTATCCATATGAGTTTATATATTAAAGAATTTTTCTGTGACTTGAAAACATGCCTGAATTTTGAAATGCATATTAATGACATATTTAAGGTTTTGAATATTTAGAGGTTAAAGAAGGGAATAGTAAAGAAAAGAAAACAATACAATATCATCATCAAAATGCAGTCTTATTTTCATTATTGTTCATACCACCCTACATAAAATATCAGGGTTGATATAAGTGAAACAAATTGGATACACAATAGTGCACAAAAACAAGTGAGATACATTCAATGAGTATAAATTTTCACAATATGTAACATTTATAAGAGGTGTATCAAAATACTTTCAACTTTAAAAATACATCAAGTATGGTCCCTTACATAATATATCAGGTAAGAACATTTATGTATACAAAACTGTCGTAAATGATAATATAATAATAAATATTGAGTCAGTGCATATGCATTCAATAAATGTCAATTCATACAGAACATTAAGAAATTTCACGTCATCATAATGACAATCATTACTTCAATATAAATAAAAAAATAATACAAGTGCAGAGTCCCATCCTCAATAGTGAGGTGATTAATATATCTAAGTACATAAAAGTGTCTTGGAAGACTCCTTGGCTATCTCCTCTGGAATTTGACTTATGACAACTCCAATGATGAAGGCACCAAGTAGAAAAAACAAAGAAGCGAGTAATATGAAAATTCGGTCAATATTTAAGATTATGAATGGATCGCGATGAAGTGTTGATTGTAGTAAACAAATCCCTGAAACAAAAAGTCACATTTCATTAATGTGATGACATGTAACACATGGAAGAAACTGACAAAATAGTAAATGCAAATCACAAAGCCTTACATGATTTCTAACAAAACTGTAAATGAAAGTTTAAAAAATGTCAAGTGATTTTAATCAGAACACTTATCACAAGCCAGCCTGTATCACATGGGTAATATATATTACGATTACATTTCATAGAAGTTATTTGGCAGATGCCCAAACAAGATATCTCCCAATAAAATTTTCTTTCCTCAGTTTCTAAATTGATTGAAGAAGTTGTTCAGCTTGCAAATATCATGGAGGGAATACCAATATAACTTATATGAGGCCATGAAAAATGACAAATACCTGGAAAGATGAAAATAAATACAGCAGCCAGAGATCCCAATATACTAATAACAATTTGAATATCTGGAGTGATAACTGAGAATATCAACGAAAGGAAAAACCAAATACTGGCGATAAGAATTCTTCGTTTTCGTTCAGTCACAGCCACATCATTGCTTCTCAGGCAAGGCACAAATGTAAGGAGAGTACTGACAGCTTCCCTAAAATTATATGCACACTTCAGGAAGTAAAACTTAATAATAGAACAAATTTCATTCTTAGTAGGAAAATCTCCAAAAACCTACCTTCCACAAAACAATAAAATTGGGTAAGTAGTAAATGTTTTAACAGCAATGGCAGCAATCCCAATAAGCACAAGTGGATTGGAACCACCATATCCCAGTAAAATGTCACTTGCAACATTGGAACCAAATGTCAAGTAACCATACACACCAGCAATACTGTAGCAGATGACACAAATTGCTATTGCAGTCATCGAACTGCATGCAAAATTCCTCATATTCCGATGACGAAGACACGAATAGATGGGAATAATACTAACATGGCACTGAAAAAAAAGAAGAGGATTACAGAAAATTTAGTTGACTTGCATCAATCTTTACAAATTCTACGTAAAAGCAAACTGTCGGGTGAAGTTTTCTTAATTTAATTGAATGAAAACGTAATCAAATTAAATCACAAAGATACATAAACAAAATTTCTCTACATGTTTGGCAAGCAGCACTTCAGAAGTCGGGGGAAAAAATTACCCAAAACAATCTCCACAACCATTTCTGTAAAGTTATGAAAAATATGTGTAACTGGAAGAAAACTTTGAAGCTTTCAAGCATGTGAGAGCTTTCTACAGTTACGTTAGATACCCAGAAACTTGTGAAAAATCAGAAAGCAATAAAATTGTTTTGGTTAAAAAAAATATGAATATTTAATTATTATTCCACCCGTTCTCACACTGAATTCTGAAAACTCAGTGCATCACTACTTACGGCACAGCTCAATTTACGAGACAGCAGCACAGGGCAACCTCTAAAAAAAGAACTGGTTGACCACCATTAAGTATTTTCTTTACACATGTTATGGATCAGCAACTATTTTTATATTCTTGGTATGTAAAGGGCAATATGTTAGTTTGTGTATACAATGCAATGTTATTGCAATAGCCATGAAGGCATTTTTGTAAAGTTACTTAATTTATTGTAGTGTTATAATAAGAGTGATTTGTTTGTTGTTCTTGAGTAGGGTGTGGACTACTTCTTGGACAACAATTGTGTGGTTTTGATTATGAGAATTTTTGCTGCTACAGACCACTAGTCTCCTATAACAACACTAGAATCCAGACAGTGCCCTCATCTCTCATTTCAAATCAACAGTTACATTTTCTTCAAATAGATAATTCATAATATTGATATGGCCACTAATTCAACATACATCAAAACAAAACACAACTGGTAATATTTATTGCACTATATATTATTCTAATTGTATAATTGTTGGTGTTTACAGCCCTGGTGATGGAGAAATAAAACTCCGAAGAATCGGCAAACATATAATTGTTTAAATTATGGACCAAAACTCATGATATAACAATATGCATTCTACTAATGATAATTGTGAAATACAACATATAAAATCAAACTTGTAAACAAAATATTCATACTTTTCTAACTGACAATTGTCTAGATGCTATTCACATATTTTGACAATGTAACTAAAACATTTGAAGAACAACATATATTATATTATCTATTTTGCACTGTTTGTCTACCTATTAACAGAATTCTCTGTTCCTACAGTTGTGAATTCAGAAAATCTAATAATTCAGAAGAAATCTTTTATCACTAATCTTTTAATGTGGTGACAAATTATTGAGGCTTATGTATGCTTTTAAGCACATAAATAAATAAAAAATATGATTTTAAGAAATTAGATTAAGATGTTAAGATTTATTTTCATCCATTTCAATATTTGCAATCAGCTGCTAAATAAAATGGGGAGAAATCTTACATAAATAATTACTGAATTACAATTAGCATCTATCTCAAATTGTAAGTGACTGCACAATTTGTTAAGCTGCAACACAACTATATATAGGTTTCTACAATACATACAAATGTTTTCACATATACAGCGTGAAAAATAGCAAATTCACATGCAGTTTTTACCATAAATCATAATTTCATGAGTTAAATTATATCTTACATCATTTTTAATTCACTATCTACATCAATAGAACCTGGCCCAAAGGTCTGTTTCAATATTCCTTTCCTTTTAATTGCTACCGAGGTGTTCCTGTCATTTCATTGTTTCTCTGGTTATCTGTTTCACTCAGTCCCCTTTATCTGCATTTCAGGACCTGTTTTGGTATTTATTAGTTTTTGGTTTTATGTGTTCTTGTCATGTTTTTGATTCTTTACCAAGTTCCAAACAACATTTTTAGTCGTCTTCTTGCGTTTTCCCGAGCCTGTTATGCCCAGGATCCTAATTTGAGATCTCAAATTTGTTTGGTGAATTCAAACTTGCTTCCTTTCCACTAATTTGTGAATTTGAGATAAGATTCCAAACCTATAAGCAAGTTTTCAAATTCCTGAATGCTTGATGTTGATTTATACTTGGGTTTTTCTAACATGGTATCTGTATGTAGTATCTCCATGATGGAAGCCAGAGCTTGTTCAATATTTATATCTTACAATGGTTCCAATCGTCTTATATATGACCTTAGCAGCTGCATGCCTGTCGTTAAATTGGAGGGAGAGGCTAGGGTAAAGCAAATGGTGATTGGCTAGCACAAAAGTTGACATTTGGGACCATTCGTGTCTCTGCCTCAATACCTATGTTTCACTGCACTTTAATTTTAAAACTAATTCTAAGTATTTGTTCTGGCATAGCATAGAATAGAGAGTAGTATCAATGAAATTCATTTTCATAAGTAAATCCAAATAAAAGCTGTAGGCAACTTATATCATATTATATTATTTGCATTCACATTGGTTAAATAAATTCACTTGGTATTGTCATGATTTACCTGATAGCCAAAGCAAATGACTGGAACTACAAGGAAGACGTCAGTCCAATGATCAGGAACTGTTTTAATAGGCCCAGGAATAAAACCACCTGCATACTTCTCATACACAATCAGAGCCACAACATACAGAACAGCACCCACACCTACTGAACTGGAAGAGAAAGAATAAATACAATTCAGCCCTAAAAATGTAAATTTATAAAGGGAAATAGTTAGCACAGTACCTCACGTATTTTAAGAAATCTATTCTTCTTGAATAACAGAGGGGCAATATTAAACAAACACTACTGATGGAAATTGTGAAACATCGATTCATGTACCAGTAGTGACAAAAATCCACTCCATGAAGTGATGAAAAAACTGAAACATACATCAAAATAAAATAAAATTCTTCATAAATGACAAAGCTTAGTATATGTAAAATAAATCTTCAGATTTGAAGTCAAAGATCATGTTTAATTTCAAATGAATTGTTCTGTAAGGTAAGATTGGGTAACTGGGCCATCTTTTACAACAAACAACTTATTTTACTCTTAAAATTGACTTTTGTTAGCATGTTCGTTTGTTGATCGATTTTTAACAGCACAAAAAATTGAAAATTTGCCAAGATCACTCGATCATAAAAGTTGGTTGAAATTCAGTTTTTAATTAAATTACATAATACTGTTTTTTGTTGTTTTTTGTTTGTTTGTTTGTAATTTATATTTTTTGGATTGTGTGGATCCTTTCCATGGATCCGATCTGTGGTTTCGTTCCCTTACTCCACTCCCTGAAGCTTCTTCAAGAAAAGGCCATGCTTATTTCAGAATTTCATGAACCATTCTAGTCCAGATCTTCCACCCAGATCCACAAACTTATATATAGATCATTTACTTTCACTAAAGTTTGAACTACATTCGTAACCTTCTCTCACAAGGTCTAACTCCCGCTTTTCCAACATTTAATGACAATTTGCCAGTAAATCCTCAAAAGAAAGTGGATGTTAAAGACGTTCTTCTCTTCCCATTCCATTTTGGAAGACAATTCCCATATCTCAAGTCCCATTCACATAGTGGAAAATCATGGATTCATGACATTCTTACAAAAATAAAATGTTTTGATACATCAGCAATAGGGCCTTTTGAAAATGTTCAGGAGGACCCAGTCCCCCTCTGGCTTTCCTCTGCACACACCTACGATGACACTAATTTTGAACAATTGTAATGCAATGATATTTCTAAATAAATCTAAAAAGGATTTTAAAATATTAATGCAATACCATCATAGAACAAAAATGAGAATCATACCCCTGTCAAATTGATCTCCAATGATTATCAGGAATGTTATGCATGTCCCAAAGCAATAGAGAGCCACAACAATAGAGCATGCAATAAGTCCTGTATTTCCTGACAAAGCAGCTAATACTTCCTGAAGTGTGGTAGCCCCAACATCTTCAGCACATCTGGCAAGAATGAGGAGAGCTCCCACTATCCAAACTAAAAGAATCTGAAAATTATAAATCAGTTAATGTCATTTATTGCCATTTATTTTCACCTCAAGTTATTGTGATACTTACTGCCTGAACTGTCAATGCTGTACCTATCCCTCCAGCTTGATCAAATGCTTGGGGCACATTAAGTAAGCCTGCCCCGAGTGCTGCATTAACTATTAAAAATACAGTTGCTACTCTTCCAGAACCTCCTGACAGACAAAAATAAATTGTAAATTTTTATTTTTCTGCACACATTAAATAAATACGTGATGTTTAGAAATGACACTCTTCCCACAAATAACAAAACGTACTTACGAGTGTCATTATGTTGGGTTTCCACACAAAATGATGTAGATGATGGTTCAGTGGTAAGGAGAATCTCATTGCCATTGCTAATAACCGATCCTTCAACAGATTCATCCCAATAATTTTCCATTACTTCACTCAGTGAACTTCGTACAACCAAGCATTGCTCCTGAGAGCGCAGTGTAGTATTTACGCACTCAAACCTTAAAAGCACAAAACACACATGGAGGCTGTAACCACTGAAAGTAGCACTAAGTCAACTTTGAACAACGCATCACGTGCATCTGAACAAAGGCTTTTGTACTCATCGCTTGAAGAAAACAATATTAATCCTAACCTATATCACATGTAATGACAGCTGACAGATAACAAATGCATACATTCAGAATTGCCAATAGACGTTATACATCATATTTTCTTTGAGGATTACAATTATAAACTATTAGACGTATACCTGAAGTTGGATGGATATTATCTGTTTTTTAAGGAATGTTTATAATCACATTGAACATAGACTTTTAACTAATATATTGATTTACTCTCTTCAGCAAAGTGTGATAAACAGTACAGTTGTATATCGAATATTGGCAACACAATATCAAAGACAAAAACCAATCGCGAAATTTTGTAACACGAAAACAGAATAGAGCATGGGTCGGGAAATTTTTTTGAAGTGAACAAAATTAAGAAGAAATGTTGCACTTAAGTCCAAGGTCAATTGGCGTGAGATCAATATCGGTTAGTAATCGTCAACCTTCATTTTCGTAATCTGTTTTCATTCTGTATTATTTCAGTGTATTATTATAACCTAAGTCAAGGGCATAATGTTCTATGTATTTTTGCCAGCTTTTTGCGAGACTGTGGAATGGACAACAAGCAGCCGCTCCGACAAATGGAGAAAGGAAAATTAAGGATGTCCTAAGCAAACGCTTCCCGTCAGCAAAATGTTTAGAAGTTCAAGATATATCTGGTAATGGTTATGTTCTGTTTTATTGATTGTACCTAAGTTATCAACTTACACATTTCATACCAGCTTGTTTGATGTTTTAGGAGGTTGTGGTGCAATGTATGAAATCATGGTGGAATCAGAAGAATTTAAAGGCTTATCCATAGTGAAGCAACATCGACTGATAAATGAGGTATCAAAAATTGGATTTTTTTGTTAGTTTCATTGTTAATTGGGGATTCTAAGAGCCTTATTTTATTGTAATTTTATAGGCGCTGAAAGAAGAAATAAAGGAAATGCATGGTTTGAGAATACATACTTCTGTGCCCTCGTGATATTCTTAGAGCATTAGGTATTTTAATCTTTAAACAGTTTCGATGTGGAAACATTTTAGATAGATTACATACAGTTACTAACATTATGTAACACTTATATAAAATTAACTTTAAATAATAAATTATGTAATATGAATTTAAATTTATATATTTATGATTTTATCCAAAACCTTGCCTCTTCAAGTCTTAAATTTTCTATATCGTCAATTTCGACATTTTAAAGTGTACCGTTATACTTTTGTCTAATGTTTCAGAGGTATGTGAATAATCCAGTGTTTTAAATTTTTGAAATAAGCGCGTTAATATTTTGTTGTAAGAGCCCTCTTTTGGGAAAAGGTTGAACTTCCTACGATGGTTCATAGTTTGTTGTATACTCGGTAGATGGCATGTAATGCTTTAGTGTAATGCCTAACTGAAAGAATCTTCACCATCAGTAAATCTTTGAATTTAAATGAATTTTGAACAACGATGTATTATTAGTTTACAATTCATGATAAAGAAAATTCTATCAATAATTTTTTTTATGTGAAGTACAAAACCAGCATTGCCAGTATATTTAGTAATTTAAAAACATAACTTCATTAGGTATCGAAATAACTTGCAAAATGTTTTTTGCATGGCGAAACCAAGACCATCTCCAATATTGCAAATGTTTTTGAAGTGTTGTAGCAATCGAGAGCATTATCGATCTTCTGCGTTTGGGCAGATCGAGGTTCGCATCACATCTGCGCATGTACAGAAGATCGATAAGGCAAGTCGATTGCTGTACGCTTCGACGTGCTAACACTCCCTAATTACTCGAAGACTGCGCATGATTTCTTGAGCGCCGGAATACATGTCGTTATTTTACCAATATTGTAGAATTATGAATAAAAGACAGCAACGCGGATTTTTTATAATTGTCAAGATTTGATGACAAAAAATTCTTGCGTTGTGGGAGCTATGGGTTAGATACAACAGTATTCTAGAAGTAGATATGTAACAGTAGGCTAGCTACACTACATATGGGTGGCTGTTTGGCAAGGTGAAACCTAGATTTTATCTCCGATTTTGAAAATACTTGTCAACAGAGATCGTCCAATGTCAGTAGCTTTTCTATTTTTCACCGGGAGCGGTAGCTCAGTACATCAACTGATGTCACTGCAGCGCCTCTGACCGGGAGGTCCTAGGTTCGAGTCCTGATGGCAGCAGAATTTTCGACACTAGCTTCTCAGCTAGGTCGAATTCAGTCGCTGTCTGGAGGAGAATTCTAGCGGCCGGCTGCTCTGATCGGTAGTTTTCCGTGGTTTCTCCGATCAACACCAGGCGAACGCCGGAGCAGTACCCTACCAAACGGGCCACGGACCGCGCGCGATCTGTCCATCCTCTTCCTTGTCCTATCCTCTCCCCTTACACGCACACTTACACTAACATGCACTACACTACCACATATTCCGGGAGATCGGTCGGGAGCTTAGAGCCTTTCCCGGCTGGGGCGGTGCCCCGCTGGTGGGAGAGTCCTGGTTAGGGGAAGACCCCACTAGCCGACGGTAGGTCGGCGCCGGATCTCGCCATCCAGCGGGGGAAGATCACCTCCATCTCCCGCGAAAAAACATGCACTACACTAACGGGACTAATGACCGAAGCAGTTGACGCGCCCGGAAACACGAAAAAATCAATCAATTTCCCATTTTTCCTAGCTTAGATCCACTTTCCAATGAACATTTTTTTCGGAGAGGATTAACAAATTTCCATGTTTCCCTTGTACTATTATTATTCAAATTATTAGTAACTATGCGGATAGTTACTAATAATTTGAACCACATATACTTTCTATTTAAACCCTGCAGTGGTACGAAGCTTGCATACGTCAACAGTTTGCGTACATTTTGTCTGGAGACATAATTTTCTTGTCTACATTCTTTACTTATGTAATTTACATATTTAAGTAGAGTTCCTACAGAATGGCACAGACTTTCTCGTACTATTTTTTTCTAAGTTCCTTAGTGTGGACTGGCTTTAAGGTCTTGCTCCATTCTCTGGCCAGCTATCATCTATCGTCGCCCAAAGTACTTTTTTTTTGACAATTTCTCACCGTTTTGCTTTCCTAGTAGTACAACCGAATTATTACTTCAAGAATATTAAGGAAAAGTAGAAACTCGTCCTAAATAGAAGATTTCATTTAGAAACTCGTAGTAGTTTTTGAGAAAATGGCGTTTAAGCTTTACTGTAAATGCGAAATTTGAAGCTCTTATTCTCGAAAATCTATTGAGTTTTCGAAAAAGTTTTAATTTAAAGTCATTTGAAGCACTTCTACTCACAAATGTAATAAAATCATGTTTTTGTATTTTTTTAATTACTAAGATTTACTACTAAGATTTTCTAAGAAAACTACTAAGATTTTCGAAAAAAAAAATACATCTTTATGACAACTATTTATGGACAGTACATTTCGTTTGAAGGAAAAATCTCTGTCTTCAATTTTATAGTTGTAGGAAGACGCCGGAAAATTCAAACTTTTGCAATTTTCGAAACTTCAGAGTTAACTGTGAAAATCGGCCCCTTGCCACCTTTATAAGCATATTTTACTCTATTCTTACAATTAATGTAAAGAAAAAATATGGAACAGTTTTTGAGAAAATTTTGAAAATGTCCAGGGGGCTTCGTGTACCCCCAAATATTAAAGAATGTTTTTCAAAATCTCAAAGCTTCAACTAGAGCCAGATCAACAGGGCTTTCTTCAATTTCAAAAACATTGTACACATGGTTTAGGCGATAGCAGTGTTCACAGACGGACGGACGGATGGACGAACGAACGGACGGATAGACGGACAGACAGACGGACGGACGGACGGACGGACGGACGTTTAAAAAGAAAACAACACTTTTTCGGTATCAGGGAACCCCAAAACGTGTATTTCCGTTGAAATCTCGAAATCGATTTCCCGCAGCATTATATAGAGGGCTGTTTGATAAGTTTGGTAAAAATGGAAGAAAAAAAAATTAAGAAAAAACTTACCTTATTTTTCAACGTAGTCTCCTTCTCGGTTTGTACACTTTGCCCAGCGTGTTTCCAATTTTTTCATTCCATCGGAAAAATAGGATTTGTCAAACTGCAAAATACCCGTTTACAGCAGCAATCATTTCATTTCAGGAAAATTTTTGCCCACCAAGCCAAATTTTCAAATTGGGGAATAGAAAGAAATCACTCGGGGCTAAATCCGGCGAATATGGTGGATGAGGAACCAGTTCGAGTCTTAACTGATGCACTTTCGCCATTGTGACTGCTGCTGTGTGGGATGGAGCATTGTCTTGGTGGAACAGCACTTTCTTGTACGACAACCTTGGCCGTTTTTCGATCAATTTCTGTTTTAAACTATCCAATAATGAAGCGTAATAGCACCCAGTTATGTTTCTGCCCTTTTCCAAATAATCTATAAGGATTACACCCTGATAATCCCAAAAAACCGTTGCCATCACCTTTCCTGCAGACAAAATTGTCTTCGCCTTCTTCGGTGCAATCTTACCAGTCTTTATCCACTGTTTGAATCTTTTTTGATTTCGGGAGTGTAGTGGTGGATCCATGTTTCATCCACGGTGACAAATCTGCGCCAAAAGTCCTGCTGATTTCGCCTTAACATTGTCAGATTTTGCCTCGAAATGTTCTTTCGAGTCAGTTTTTGATCCAAAGTGAGCAATCGCGGCACCCATTTCGCGCACATCTTTTTCATGCTCAGTTTTCGGTGCAAGATGAAGTGCACTCTTTCAGTTGAGATGCCAACAGCATCAGCAATCTCACGCACTTTCACTCTGCGATCTTCCATTACCAGATCGTGCACTTTTTCCACGGTTTTCGGTGTGGTGACCTCAACTGGCCGGCCAGAGCGGACTTCATCTTCTGTGCTTCTGCGACCACGTTTGAACTCATTAATCCAGAAGTAAATTGTCTTCAATGCTGGCGCAGAGTTTACATGTACTTTATCTAATTCATTTTTGATCTGCGATGCTGTCCAGCCCTTCAAATAAAAATGTTTTATCACAGCACGAAACTCGTTTTTCTCCATCTTCTACGCCGCACGTCAAACTCACGCATTCAGCTGGTTGCCAATCATCATTCACTACGCGTCGTATTTGTTTAAAAAGTCAAACAGCTGTCTACAAAGAATCGTTCTTTCTAACAATGCACATGTTAAACAACAATGCGCGCTCTTTCATAGAAATTAACCAGACTTATCAAACGACCCTCGTCAAGTTCCGCTAGCATTACATATCATTACATTATCCTAGCACCCGTACATACGTATGTATACGAGAAAGTAAAAAGAACAGACGATCTTGATAAAAAGTTATCTGAACCAGAATCTTCATCTCTTTAGATCAATGAATCATAAACTTTCTTGTTTTTTCCTGTTTATTTTTTATTTATTTAACGCCCTAAACAGAAACTGGGTGTGACGTGTTTCACAAATACGAAATCAATTATTGATATGTAGAGTCAGGCAAAATGGCTTTTTTAATCAAAAAGGGTTTGCTTGATTTCTAAAACGAATAAAATAAATTACAGTTTTAAGGTTTCTATAGCAATATTCTATTTTGCCTTTTGTTACGAATCTACCGAACTCAATGTTCCCGCGACATCATGTGCACTCGTGAACACCCGCGATTGTTTGAACGGCAATAATTTCAGCTGCAACTGTATTGCTACTCACCAAATCTGTCTGTTAGCCTCTTTTGAGGTGATTTAAATAATAACACTTGAAGTTCAAGCACAAGCAAATGTATTGTTAATGAAATTATATACCCAGAATCAAACGACAAATGTTACCTATTCCGCTTCCGTGGATATGGTCCTTACTATAGAACCACCAATTGGCTTGCTAAAGTACCTTCCAGAAAGTTTCGCCCAACTTTCATTACCCTGACGTCGGTGCTAATTGAGTTTTAAAACCAAAATTTTACATTAATAAGCCCGACTACATTCAGTCACCCATTCTCTCACCAACTCGATCCATTCTCCCCAACAAACTCGCGTCCATGATAACGCTGCAACCCTCATTTTGATCTGTTACTACGAGTGCATAGAACTCGTACTAATTTATATTCTCATATTGTAATATCTTTTTTATTTTACAATAAATGCCAATTTTTTAAAAGAAATTCCTTCTTTTACCTAAATTTGTGTTTGGCATTCTTTGGACGTTTAAAAAAATTTGAATAGTTTATTTTAAAAGTAATCTGTCACACAAACGGCGGTGAATGAAATATTTTCTCACACTGCAAGTCAAAAAGAACAGATTCTATTCATTAACTTATGTTTAATGCTCCTAACGCCTCATTGTCGGCCATGAAATTAAAGTGAGGAAAAACATATTTCTGTATATATTTCTATTTCTATAAACACAGAATGGCAGAAATAGTAAGATGTTTGTTCCCTGAGGTGGGCAAGTTGAATGAGAACATTAACATATTTTTAAATTGTTCTTCAAGAATTAAGAATTGTCCCTGCCATTTCAACCAGTTTTGAGGAAATCCAACATGAATATCAGTAGCTATTTTCTTCTCCAATGTTTCAAGAATATGCGCTGAGGTCAACACTTTAGAGGATGAAGCATCATAAGTTGCATTAGAAAAGAAACTTGTTGATTCTTTATATATAAAAAACGACTATTTTTTATTACGGCTTATTTCTACTTTTTTGCCGGACGTCATTGTTCGGCTTGGAGAAAGACGGCAGCCTCTAGTGAAATTATTGAAAGTTGAGGATAATTCTGAATATCGGCTAGGGATATATAAGGTGAAACGGATTATTGATAAAAGAAAAATGCAAAAGTTTTTATGAAAATTCTGATTTAGAAGAACTTAAAGATAATTCGAAAATTCTAGAGGGTGAGAAAATAAGAGATGGCTTTATAAATGAATCCCTCCGACCCATTGTGTTTAAGATTTGTTCCAGTAACCTCCGTCAATGTTGTTTTATTTCAATTGAAGGGAATTTTGCCTGACAGATACATTTTAACCTCAGAAAGTATAAGAAAACACTTAGTGTTTTAGGTAACCAAAAATGTTTGAACACTCAAGATTTTTGTCATACAATTACTCGCTTTCTCATATCACTTATTTTTATTAATACTGTAGTGAAATCCTTGTTCTGTTCCGTTGTGTTAAACTGTAATAGTAAATTCATTATTAAAATAACTTATTTTATTTTGTCTTTTTTAGCCTATTTAAGTAGTTTTAGTTGCTGGTTTGCCTGCGTATTTTAGAGATTTGTAGTGCCTAAATTTCCTGCCTCTAATAACAAGTTTCTTCTTGTTTGAAACCATATTTTGTTTAGTGAATGTCTTGGCGTTGATAAAACCATTTGTTATTTGGAGAGAGAACTGATTACAGATTCCAATAAGACGCCCCCGATTATCATTATCGATATTCATGTATCTATGAATTCTCACTATCGAATTGCCTATTTTCTTACCAACTCGTGCATTAATTTTTTACCAACTCGTGCATGTCCATCATAAAATTTTCTCATCGTACAATAGTTTCATTCAATACCGTTGTTTAGTCGTCCAGAAATCATCTTTAACTTCCAGATTAACATCCTCAGTTGGAAAGTACATTCCCACTGACCATATGTTGACTAAATTGTTTCATCTCCAATTTTGTAATTCTAAGATTGTTAGGCTCCCAATTTCTGTATTCTTGTTATGGATCGCGATGGAGGCACCACATTTTGCCCTCTAATTTTCATCAACACTACTACAGAAATTGTCCTTGGATATCATTTAGATGTTGTTTCTTCTCTATTTCCATGAGCACTGCTAAGTCCAAATGTAATTTGCTTAATTCTTCGAAGACTAGATGACATTTTAAATTAATTCCTTATTTGTTCTATGTTCCCAATTGAAATGTCCTTTTTTTATTGTCGTGTCGACGTTTCCATTTATAGCCAGATTTTCCTAGACTTTTTAAGCATTTTCTTCCTTTTTTGGGAGACGAGCTCGACGTTCAATTCTCGCTCTGGAGGACCGGATTTGTAATCAGGATGTCCTTACCCTAGGGTGGTTGATTCCATTTCACCTCCCGAGGCCCCCTCCCCCTTAGTTATCTGTCAGGGTTTTCCTTCCCTTAGTCCACTCTCCCGTTGCTGGAGATCCGTCCTCGTTCTCCTCTCATGAACCTCAAAGAGTAACCAGGAGTCACCTAGAGGAGGAGGGAGATATGACTCTCAGAATGTGCACCGCTCTTGACCGCTCTTCTGTCAGAGTACTCCAATACAAGGGCCAGCGAAAGTGGCTCAGGATATCAATTGATGTCACTGCAGTGCCCCTAATCAAGAGATCCTAGGGTTCGATTCCCGACCGTGGCAGGATTGTCGACACTACGTAGCGAGGTCGGATTCAGCCGCTGCGCTGTCTGGAGGTAAATTTTAGTGGCCGGCTACTCGGATTCGTAGTTTTCCGTAGTTTTTCCGATCAACAACAAGAGAATGCCAGAGCTGTACCCTAACAAACGGGTCACGGTCCGCGGGCGATCTTTCCTTTTTCTCTTCCCTGTCGTATCCTCACCTCTTACTTACACACATCACACACTCAAACACACACACACACACACACACACACACACACACACACACACACACACACACACTCCAACATAAAGTCACTTAGATGCCGAGAGACCAGTCGGGCGCTTAGACCTTCTCCCGGCTAGTGGGAGATACCTGGTTGACGGGAAAACTCGCAAGCCGAGGGGTAGGTCGGCGAAGATTCTCGGCGTTCAGCGGAGGAAGATCACTGCCACCTTCCGCGCAAAAAACATGCACCAAACTTATGGGACTAATGAATATAGCTGTTGAAGAGACAAGAATCGCTAATCAATCCAATACGGAGGGGGTTGGTATCTCTAGGATTTACCTGGTATAAACCTACGGACATCGGCTTATCCTGTCAAGGCTTAATCAGCCTTGATCTCTACTTGTAATGGATAGTTGATATTCATGATTTATGAAATTTCAAATTGTATACAAGTTACCTTTCAGCTATCTCGTGAAAGACTATTTAGCAAAAGAAGCGCGGGAAATTCGGTTTTGCAATTTCGAAGATACGCAGAAATTACATGAAACTACTCATATTTTTAAAAAAATGTGCATGACTTTATTTAAAGATCTAATCATGATGAACAGATTACATTAACTAATTTTTTTTATCGTAAATATTGTAGTTTTGCAATATTAATATTTTGCAATTGTTGAAAACACAGAATCGAATCGAAATGGTCGAATAATCGAAAATGGACCCTGCGCCATTTTTATGAGCTTGCTTTGGTATATTAAAGAAAAAAGTAAACGTTTGGAACCGTTTTTGTGAAAAGATATTGTTCTTAAAATTACCTACATTCCGTCAAAACGTTTCGCGAAAAATACGCAGATACTGTATTTGAAAAATTGTATAAATATCCAACATTGAATAAGATATTCTAATAAAAATCTCTCTTCAACATTGTAGGAAGACTTCGAAAAAATGTTGAACTTTTGCAATTTTCCAAATTTCAGAGAATTCAACAAAAATTGACAATTCATTATTTTTATAAGCGTTCATTGTTCTATAGTGAAATCAGAAGAAGACTAAATAGTCTTCATGCGCTAGATTTACAAATAATATTAAAATTTTATTTGCATACAGTTGGATAAATAATGAAAATTATTAAGAGACATGAAAATTATAAGAGCTCAATTACAAAGCGTTTGGTACGGCACACCAAATGAGAAAGATCTTTCTCAAGCTCTTCCCTAATTATAAAAATTAATCCAATGTTCTAATGTAATAACAAATTGTGTATAAAATATATTTTAAAAAGGATTTATTTAGTCTGTGTTGTAAAAGCAAAGATGGTTCTCATTTCACTTGCCAATTCATCGACTCCCTGACTCTAGGGTTTTAAGTTGGTGAAGAATCTAAAACAGGACTGTCCAACTGGCTGCTGACAATACCATTTATTGTGGCCCGCGAAAAGTTATTAGCCAAAAGTGAACGTCCCTTTCATTTATGACGGCAGATAATATTGTGCGCCTAGCGCACGCGACTTGCAAGGATCAACACCCCTTAATGTAAAAATAGTTTAAGTTTAGATGTAAGAATTTTTTTCTAGTAAATTCAGAAATTGGAAATCATCCGACCGTGTTTCATTGCGATATGCATGATACGGACTGATATCAGACATTGTCCAATCCCCTTCGTTTTAGAGCAGCCGAGGAAAGCTCAACAATACGGAGAAGTAAGGAGTAGATCGCCCGAGTAATGGTAATATGGCCCGCACAACCATATTAAAGGTTTTACTAGTGACCCTCGAGGCCTTGCAAATTAGACACCCCTGAACGAGGCCTTGCAAGTTAGACACCCCTGAACGAGGCCTTGCAAATTAGACACCGAACGAGGCCTGCAAGTTAGACAATTTCTGAACGAGGCCTTGCAAATTAGACACCCCTGAACGAGGCCTTGCAAGTTAGACACCCCTGAACGAGGCCTTGCAAATTAGAACGTTCACGTAGAGAATATTTCCAATTCGCACTCTCGCCGAAAGAGGCGTTGTGGGGCTTGGTGTGAAGTTTTGAACGGCCTCCTAGTGAATATTGCCAATTTTCGTTCTGTCTGGCAGAGGCGTGACGGGACCTGATGTGGAGTTTTGAACAGCCTCCTAGAGAAAATCATTCAGTTCTCACCGACGTGATGTGGGGCGTGGCGGGCCCTGGTGTGTTAATGAACCGCCTCCTAGAGAATGTTGCCCATTGGCACTCTGTCCGGGAGAGGCGGGGTGGACATTGGTGTGAAGTTTTGAACAATCGCCCAGATAACATTGTCAATTCTCACTCTGACCGGGCACAGTCTCATATTAGACTGTTAGACTGTGGGCCGGGAGAGGCGTGGCAGGATTTGAAGTGGAGTTTTGGAAAGATCTTCCAGAGAATATTGCCAATTCTCACTCTGGCCGGGAGAGGCGTGGCAGATTTTGATGTGGAGTTTTGGAAAGATCTTCCAGAGAATATTCCCAATTCTCACTCTGGCCGGGAGAGGCGTGGCAGATTTTGATGTGGAGTTTTGGAAAGATCTTCCAGAGAATATTGCCAATTCTCACTCTGGCCGGGAGAGGCGTGGCAGATTTTGATGTGGAGTTTTGGAAAGATCTTCCAGAGAATATTCCCAATTCTCACTCTGGCCGGGAGAGGCGTGGCAGATTTTGATGTGGAGTTTTGGAAAGATCTTCCAGAGAATATTGCCAATTCTCACTCTGGCCGGGAGAGGCGTGGCAGATTTTGATGTGGAGTTTTGGAAAGATCTTCCAGAGAATATTCCCAATTCTCACTCTGGCCGGGAGAGGCGTGGCAGATTTTGATGTGGAGTTTTGGAAAGATCTTCCAGAGAATATTGCCAATTCTCACTCTGGCCGGGAGAGGCGTGGCAGATTTTGATGTGGAGTTTTGGAAAGATCTTCCAGAGAATATTCCCAATTCTCACTCTGGCCGGGAGAGGCGTGGCAGATTTTGATGTGGAGTTTTGGAAAGATCTTCCAGAGAATATTGCCAATTCTCACTCTGGCCGGGAGAGGCGTGGCAGATTTTGATGTGGAGTTTTGGAAAGATCTTCCAGAGAATATTCCCAATTCTCACTCTGGCCGGGAGAGGCGTGGCGGTGCTTGATGTGGAGTTTTGGAACGGTCTCTTAAAGAATATTGCCACTTCTCACTCTGGTCAGGAGAGGCGTGGCGGTGCTTGATGTGTTTGTGCAGTGTGAGTTTCGAACGACCTCCTAGAGAAAATCTTTCAGTTCGCACCGTGGCGATGAGGGGCGTGGCAGTCCTCGGGGTGATTTCGAACGGCTTCTTACAGACTATTTCCAATTCGCACTCCAGCCGGAAGAGGCGTGGCGTAACTTGTCGTGGAGCCGAAATGCCTATTAGAGAACGACTGCACCCTGGCAATGAGGGGCGTGGCGAGTCTGGGCGGTGGATGGCGGGACATCCGGTGGGCGGGGAGCGATCCCCGGAGCGGTCTTCGACCCGCCCCGCAGCGACCTCCGTGCTGCCCGGCCGCGCGCCGTCTCCGACGCCGGCGTCGCGCCGCCCCGCCGTTGAGATGCCTGCGCCGCCAGCGTCACCGCTGCTGCCGCCGCCGCCGCGCGTTTTTTGCCCCAGCACGACGGCCGCGGCCGCTTCCTGTCGCTGGAATGTAATTGGACGTGAGGCGGCGGTGGCGGCGGTAGCGACGGCAGAGGAGGGTAGAGCACAGTGCGGAAATTTTCGTGATCTAGGAGGAAGAAAATGAATTATTGCTGCGGACTAGACGTGATGTTTCTACTATAATACACTGTTAGAAGGATTATTGAACATTGTTCAAAAGATACAAATTTTCAGTTCATTAAATTAACTTATATTTACCTCGTTAACGTGAGATAAAAACATTAAACGTGAGATAAAAAATAAATAACTGTTCCTTTTTAAAAAAGGAAGTGAATAAACCTGGAATAAATAATGATTTCATTATTATCTAATGTTTAAAGTTGATTTGTACGAATGGAGTAAATATAGAATGATATATCGTTGGTGAACCAAAAATGTGACATATTCAAAATCATCATATTTTAGGTCAATGAATTGTGAGTTCGAAAACAGTGTATTTTTTCAATAAAAAATTTCATGAAGATAGTTTACAATATATTTTGTATGTAGTCGGTATACGGTTCATCATTGGCTGTGAAATGCGCGGCTCCTTTCAGATAAAACAGCACAGATTATATGATATAAGATTTTCGACGTATCTGATCTTCTCAGCAATGGGTGTCAAAAACTGTCACGATGGTCCACTGTATTGGTCCAAGTAAATTTCAATTCTGAATTGTTTTCTGTTTCCGAGTTTAAAACAGACAAATAACTGCCTCAACCATATTTTAATGTGTACCTATTTAACGAAATAGTCACTTGCTTTTAGAGTTTAATCTTAGAATAGATGAAACATCCTGTACTATCTATTTCTATCGTTCATTTTATTTGTCCAGAAATCTACTTTATTTAAAGTAACATAATTTTTCTCTATTAGTACCAAACGTATTGTAATTTTCTAGAAGGAATATGCTGAAGCAGATTTTGGATGTTCAATAATCCGATTAAATGAATTTGTGATTGGTATTTGTGAGACGCTGTGACATTTCTACGAAATCGCGTATAATACTGAAATTAGCGTTGTAAGTTAGCGTTAATTATAGTTATAATATTAGCGTTATAATTTATTATTATAATAATATTAATTAGCGTTATAAGTTAGCGTTAGCGAAATTGGCGTTATAAGTTAGCGTTTAGTTAGTATACTGAAGTTAGCGTTTGAACGATTTGTTCAGTAGGTAATTCCTCTTTTTTAATTAGAGCAAAATGGTATTTCAGATCCATTGTATCGCCATCTATATTTTTCTAAAACTAATAAAATTCTTTTGAAATAATGATGATAGAAATTATATTCAATTATTGTCACCGGTTTTCATCCAAAACAGGAAAAAATCTTGAGATCTTCCGAAGATTTCTCCATGACTTTTCGATTTTAAAAATGTACGAACATTTGTATGACACACAAAGTATATATCGACTTCTCAAATAGCAGAACCCAATTTTACAAGACACCATGTCGTGATTCTTAAACAACTTAACAGAATCGCATCGATTACGTTTTACCAATATTTTTGAAACTTTTTATCCCTCCTATTTTTCCTTTATCCTAAAGTGAATATTCATGATAAGAAGGCTGAAGATAAACGGAATACATGAGTTGCTTGGAGGGATATAATCTTGGATGCATAGGAGTGCCATGTTTTGATACTTTAGGTCTTTATGGACGTGACGCAAGGCTGCTATTATAGAACATATGTAAAGATATGATTTTCATGAGGGGATTTTGGACTCCATTAGTGAAAACCAAGTTGTTCGTCCGCCTAGACGAGGGATTTTCGCACTGTGCGTCAACGACAGAGGTAACGGCGGAGGGGTTTGTTTGCAATGCTAGGCCTGTGCTGTTGGCTTCGGTTCGCCCGCTACAAATTACCATCATTACTTAGAGCCATGACGCAAAAATGCGGCGGTACGTAGTACTTGCGTTATTAATGCGTGCCTGCGAATTTTTACCTTCGAATGTGGCGGGCACTGTCTCTCGGTGAACGTTAAGTATTGAAGCGACCAATCATTTTCTATCTTCACTTCTCCGTATCGCGATGAGTCAGTCGGCAAATACTGTTCCCTTTCGCTGCTTCTCATGACACTCCAGTCGAGTTACCTACCTTTAAGGTAAAGCAAAACATGTGGAATTCTAACAGGATACGGAAACACGTAGGTGTTATTTTTGTTGCACTGTTCTTCGATCTTAAGGAATAGAGAATAAGAAGCTGTCGATTTTGCTATACAGAATCCTAAGAAATAAATACACTATGCCGTTTGATTTTGAAGTAAGTGGGAGTATGAATGGTTATTGCCAGATGCACTCTATTTAATTAATTTGTTTTTCGGAATTACATTGTGCAAAACGAAACAATTCTTAGGTGCAAAATTCCTGTCTCATTGTCTTTTAATTGATTGAAATGCGTGTGCTTCTAAACTGAAAATATCAAGCATACGTATTTCAATAAATTAAAAGACTAAATGAGACACAAATTTTGCATCTTCTTCGTCTTTCTTCATATAAAACGAGCTATCATTTTTTCTTGATTTTATATTTATATAAAATAAAAAAATTGATAGTTCGTTTTATACTCCGAGAATTAAAACATGATTTTTCTCTTGAGGGCAGGGTTGAGAACGCAATAGACTAATTTCACTTTAGAAAGGGAAAATATTGAAATCATTTTGGATTTTTGATAGGAAAATCTATATTTTACCAAATAAAATGCATTTCGCATTTTAAATTTGACACCAGATATTTGCTCCTCCGATTTCTCCTTGTCTTAATCGAATCTATTCGTGCATTTTTAATTCACCCGCGTACGAGAGAAAAAAAATTCTCTCAAAACATCGCGGATTAACGTCCGCAGGGGGGGGGGGGCTCTGGCGCATCGTATCCGATCTCAACCAATGAGCTTCAGACACCAGTTTGCATCACAATAATGGTGGAAATAAACAATCATGGTGTTATTTCCACCATGGTCACAATATTAGCGAAAAGTTCAAATGCAGACAGATACCAAAATCATCACCTCGTTGCAAGATATTGAAACAGATTTATGAAACATTTCTTTTAAATATTCTATCTTGTACTCCTTAATTATGTTATTTTCGGTTGGTTACCGTTGAAAATTGTCACTTTATACCTCTTTCAAAATGTTTCTCAACACTTCTTGCTCTCCATGCAACATGGCGACCAGCGTCTGGTCTGGCTCTACTAATGAAGTGCCCGTTATGTGGTCACGTGGGTTGTGACGCGAACTGGTGATGCGCAAACTGGTGATTTAATTGACAGAACCAGCTAAAATCGGTGCAGTGAAATGAAGAACTGTATTTTTCTGTGAATACACCGTTTTCACCTCCTCTGTGCTTAATAGCTCGTGCGAGTTATTTAACGTCAAAGAACCCAGTCGGTGAATTCCTCCGAGATTTTCTTGAATTTCGTGGCACGAAACGGTCTGGGAGTGTCTGGGTCACACGAAATTACAAAATTGAAGTGCAAGAATGTGCGGGATACCAAAGCTTTTCTTGCTCTTAGTGTTATTACTTAAAAATTACTGAGATTTTAAAAAAGTGCGTGATCTCATTTAAAGACCTCCCTGATCCATTGAGCAAATGCTGAGATGGCCCCTTGTTTTGCTTCTGGACATAAATGTAACTTCATTTTCTGTGCACGTCTTCTAGAATTCAGTGGGAAATACAATTACTCAAATTATCGTTTCCATGTTGTCGCGGCAGGAAGTAATAAGAGCCAAAATTTATTGCTTATTTATCCTTGAAAATAGATTTTATTACATGGGAGTTTTTTTGTTTTTTTTTCTCCCTTTCAAAGTTCAAAATTTAAGTAGTATATGACTAGTGTAGGGATTTGAAAATGTGCACAAGCTTTTTTGCTCATACGTTATTTTTAACTGTTTTTTTGACGTAAAAAAATAAATAAATAAATAAATAAAGACCTACAAGTTAATGAAGTTTATGAGAAATCATCTTAGTTACAAGAATCTACATCTTTGAATTGAATGATGGGTTGGTAAAGTTAGAACATTTCTTAAAATTTCGAGTAGCAAGGATGCACGCCAAAAATGAGATTTGAGTGGGATGCACTCCATTCACATTAGTTTTTCATAATTTAACCAATATCTATCATCGGTAATTTTACTGCAATTTATGAACCCAAGAACAATAATATGTGTTTTAGCTTTTCTGTCTTCCAAGAAAAGCAAAATGCAAACATCGCTCGAATGCATTGTAAAAATCCATGAAATGTCGCCCAGTTCTCTAGACACCGCCATTGCTTAATTTTTACATGTTTGCTGGTAGATCGTGTTATGCATAAATTTATTCAATTGGTGGATAATTTGCGAATTGAGAAGGAAATATCGGGTTTAATATTAGAGGTGTCTGACTTATTCGTAAATAAATGTCAACTATCTGAACCCTTGCGATCACATCGAATTGTAGAAAAGTCACAAAAGTTTTACATATTCACTGTACGGAAAATAAAAAAAATCCAAAAACATTGATTCATATCGTTTAGTAATCCTACTGTTAACCTTAACTTAAAAAGTACTGCAACACATACTTTTTAAAATTTATAAAATGAAGGTTTTGTCTTGAAAGTAATTTGAGTTTTCTACTAAACCGTATTTTATGATTTTTGCTTTAAAAGAAAGGCAGTTGGTCCCAGATTGTTATAGCTTGCTACTTTTTCAGCGGATTTAAAGTACACTGAATTTTAATAAAATCTGTAATTAAATAAAAATTAATAGAATGAACGCTTGTCTTTCGCCATCACTTGTTCATTACGCCATTTTCAGGACCAACAAAAATACAATTACAATGCATTTTACAAGATTTCCTTGTACCATGAAGTTATACGAGGGTAAGTCAATAAGTATCAGCACTTTCGTTTTAATCTTGTGTGGGTTAACTGCACAGTTTTAGGCACTTACCAGCCTTAAGATTTGTTTGCTCTGCTTATGGTAAGTTTCAACATTATCACCAAAGGTTCCTTTCAGTTGTTGTGACATGAACGTGATTTCGCCACTCTCCGTTTGCATAAAAAAGAACAGTCTTTCTTAATCGGTTTTTGTGATCTAAATGTGTACCAAAAGCTGAAATTCTTAGAACGCTTTCAGCACAATGTGGTTGTAATGTTTTCCTTGGCGAAGAGTTTACCAAAATCATCCTACATTGAAACCAAAAATCACAAAATTTGATTGAGTACAAAACCAACAATAAACTTCTTTATAAAAGAAAATCCTTAGAGAGGTTTTAATTAAAATTGTAAATATATCTTATAAATGCACTTTCTTCTACTTCAGGATAAAAGTTAAAGAAAAAATTCTCAATAATATTCCAGAACTTTTTGCCACGGGGGCTTCATGTTAAGTACCCCCAACAAATTAAAATATATTAATGATCTCTTTATGAATTGGGGGAGGAGGGTAATACCTTGGTAATGCCAGGATTACTTGGCCTTCCGTTCATCACCATAGACAAATTGCATCATAATACATTCATGAGAGAGAGAACATCTTTCTTGGCCTCTTAATTTTTCACATTATGTATGCGAGAGCAGCGTCCTATGCAAACCACTATGTTTACTTTGAGTCAGCTGCTAACCACACGCTTCCACAAACGATTTTATTACCAAGAAAAGCGAGCGACAATTTTTAGCTGACTGGTGCACCTTCTTTAATAGGTGGGAGTGAGAAGATAAATCAAAGGAAATGAACGTGTGGAGTTCCCTGGCGGTCTCCAAGTACTTTAATTTACTGTCATCAGCTCTTACATACACCTTTCGTTTCACATATTTATTTATTATTATTACAGCGATACATGATGAAGATGGGTTTCAGGTCGATAGATGGGAATCAAGGCCGTTTGGTGACAGAATCCACAGGAAATTGCGTGTTTCATTGCACATATTTCTATTATATTACATCTCGTTTGAATATAATTTATCGTCTACCAGTTTATTGGTCTTAATATACTAGGTGTTCGATGTAAGGATAGAGCCCTAAGGAATGAATTGGAAAGTGGGCAAATATATGAGAATGAAAGGTATTACATGAATGTGTAGTAACAACACGTTTGCTGACATAAGATGGCTTTACCTACTCAACATTCAATATTTATTAACACAATTGTATTGAGATATATATTTCTTTCTTTCTTGTAACGGAGTAATATATGTAACACAGAGAAAGTTATGGAATGCTGCGGCAAACTGATTTCGAGATTTCAACGGAAATACACTTTTTAGTGTCCCCTGTTATCAAAAAAATGCTTTTTTTTTCAAAACGCCTTCCGTCTGTTTGTTTATTCGTCTGCTCGCTTGTCTGTCCGCCTGTCCGTCTGTCTGTCCGTCTGTCTGTCCGTCTGTCTGTCCGTCTGTCTGTCTGTCCGTCTGTCTGTCCGTCTGTCTATCCGTCTGTCTGTCCGTCTGTCTGTCCGTCTGTCTGTCCGTCTGTCTGTCCGTCTGTCTGTCTGTCCGTCTGTCTGTCCGTCTGTCTGTCCGTCTGTCTGTTCGTCTGTCTGTTTGTCTGTGTGTTCGCCTGTCTGTCCGCCTGTCTGTCCGTCCGTCTGTATCCGTCTGTCTGTTCGTCTGTATCCGTCTGTGTCTGTTTGTCTGTCTGCCTGTCTGTCCGTCTGTCGTTATGTCTGTTTTCCGTCTGTATGTCTGCATGTCTGTATGACAACTTTATTTTCAGTCTGTTCAATCCACTGATTTTACAGAGATTTGCATGACTTAATACTAGAACTGAGTTAGGACATAGGCAAGCGGGGAGTTCATTTGGTCGAAGCCTCTTTGGTTTGGCCTCTGACTTTGTGCCTTTTCTCTTAATTTAGTCTTGGGATTTTTTATTTATTTTGACATTCTATTGTTTAATTTAATGTTTGTATATTTAATAGTTCTTTATATTTAATTTGCATTCGTATTGAAGCCTTTATGGAGGGTGTAATTTATCCTTGCGGTATCTTGAAATAATTTTAATGCCTTCTCCTGAATGTCCTAGATTAAAGTTTTTAACTCATTCTGCTTTTGGTAGTTCCTCAAAAACTTTTACAGATAGTCTTCTAATGTAAGTATTTAGATATTTCATTTTCAATTCGTTTCTAATCTGTCTATTTGACACGTACCTCGATGATTTAATTATGCATCTTAAAAATGTATTTTGAACTATTACTTGGATTTTCTCTAACTTACATTTTGCGGCTCCACTCCAGACAGGGCAAGCATAAGTAAGATATAGTCTAATAACACTGGTCTGCAAATTTTAACTTCTTGGCTGGAGTTTTTATCTTGAGGTAAATAACTTGTAACGTGATCAAGCTGAATATAAACTTGAAATCCGTTTTGCTCCATCACGTGTCAGTTTTATACAATATAAGAAATAATAAAAGAATAACACAAATACATTTATTTTTGAAAGTACAATATTTGAACAAAAATATATAATAGAAACTATGTTTGAGCACTGTGATCATGTAATCTCTTTTATTTGAACATTAATAACATTTCTTGATTCATTCTTTCAAAAAGAACGTTGTTTAGATATCCTTGTGTGAAAAGTTTTTTTTTTCATCTCTTGTCAGTGACCAGTAATAGTCTTCTAACATACATTCCACCTTCCCTGATAATGTTGTTCCATCTCCTTGATGTTTTGGTGAAATCTTTCAGCCTGTTCCTCACTGACACAACCAAGATTTTCTGGGAAAAAAATCCAAGTGAGAGTGTAAGAAATGTAATACAATTAACACTCATATTAACTCAATACAATTAACACATTAACACACACAATTAACACTCGAAAAGTTTAGACTACAACGGTTGTCTTGTTGTTTAAACTTTTCGAGCATATATGTTTTACAATATTTTTATAATTTAGATACCTGTGATTTGCTAGGAAGTTTTTAATCACTGTCTTGAAAGCCCCCTATGCTTGTTTATCGGTCTGTCATTGTGTCTTCAAATATGGTATCTTTTTCCAACTTCCATATCTATGGTCCAACAAATATTCCCTCTTTAATATTTGAATCAGATATTCCTGGAAATGTCTTGCATATATATATATATATATATGTATATATATATATATATATATATATATATATATATATATATATATGTAACAGTTATCATCCTTCTTTAAAGACTTAACAAATTGCTTCATAAGTCCCAATTTTATGTGTAAATGAGAAAGGAAAACATTTTTTGGGCTCACAAGATTGTCATATACTATATTTTTGGTTCCTGGAACAAGATCTAATCTTCTCTGTTTCCAATATTTTTTAGTCTAGTGGTCAGACCGTGCTCTACTGTCCCATTCACATAAAAAACTGGTATCTTCCTGTACCCGGACTGTTGACCAAGAATCATGCCGATAATTTTAAGATCTCTGCACACCTGCCACTTATGCGCATTGTATTTCACTTTCTCTAGAACTAATTTCATGTTCTCGTATGTTTCCTTGAGAAGAACTGAATGGACAACTGGAACTGACGAATATTTGTACCCATTAAATAAGAGAACAGCTTTCATGCTCACTTTTGAGGAGTCTATAAAAAGCCTCCGATCACTTGTAATGTATTTTTCAGCTCCCAAAGAATTCACTAAACGAAGAATATCATGGCAGTATATAAGATTCTCTTCTTGACAGAAGTACGGGACAAATTGATTTGAAAATACAAACTGAATTTCTCTATCATGTACCATTTTATCAAAATAACTACTTTTATGATCAGTGTATTGGAGATATCTAGTATGATATTTCTGTTGAAAGCAAGCAAATATTATGAAATTTGTTGTTGAAATTGTTAATTTTAGCAACATTGTAGCACACAATAATACTTCTCTTCCATTTACATCGATTCTAGTTGAATACCCTATCAGTTTTCAGTTAGCGAGCAGTTACATTTCTGTGTGGACGCTTTATTTGCTCGATGTGTGTCTTTTGAAATAATATGCCTTCCAGATAATGTAAAAATAATTCGATTTTATTGTGACATTTGAGGGAGTTTTGTGGCCAGAAAAAAAAGACGGAAGATCACAAACTTTGTTAAAAAGGAATACAATGCCTACTTTGGTATGAAACCTGGAGATCTAGACAAAAAAATGGACTCCCAAAAAAGTGTGTCATGCTTGTGTTGAACAATTAAATAAATGGAGTTAAGGGAATAAAATTAGCATGCCTTTTGCAGTTCCGATGATTTTGCATGAACCTCAAAATCTTGTAGACGATTGTTATTGTTGTGTATGTGACGTTGCAGGCTACAATTTAAAAAACCTGAAAAATGTCGTTTATCCAAATCTCTTGACAGCAAAAAGGACTGTCGCTCATCAACCAGGTTTTCATGTGCCTTCTCCATCAGAAACATTGAGAAATTAATCATCTTCTGACTCTGAAACATACTCTGCAGACAACTGCAGTGATTCAGAACCAGTTCTGCAGCGCCTCTAACCGGGAGGTCCTAGGTTCGAGTCCTGACGGCGACAGGATTTTCGACACTAGCTTTTCAGCTAGGTCGAATTTAGTCGCTGTCTGGAGGAGAATTCTAGCGGCCGGCTACACTGATCGGTAGTTTTCCGTGGTTTCTCCGATCAACACCAAGCGAATGCCGGAGCAGTACCCTACCAAACGGGCCACGGACCGCGCGCGATCTGTCCTTCCTCTTCCTTGTCCTATCCTCTCCCATTACACACACACTTACACTAACATGCACTACACTACCACATATTCCGGGAGACCGGTCGGGAGCGTAGAGCTTGTCCCGGCTGTGGCGGTGCCCCGTTGGTGGGAGAGTCCTGGTTAGAGGGAAACCCCACTAGCCGACGGTAGGTCGGCGCCGGATCTCGCCATCGAGCGGGGGAAGATCACCGCCATCTCCCGAGAAAGACACATGCACTACACTAACGGGACTAATGACCGAAGCAGTTGACGCGTCCGGAAACAGGAAAAAATCAATCAATCAATCAATCAATCAGAACCAGTTCAAGAAGAGGACGTCAAGCAGTCTCAAGAGTGCACACAAAATGGACTTTGGTAAGGGACTTAGGTCCTTCTAAGGCGGCTACTCAAATTTTGGGATCAAGACTAAAAGAAAAGAACCTCCTCTCTCTAGAAACATCATTTGCATGGTATAGACACAGCGGGGGAATATTAATTTTGGAAACAATCCTACGGGTAGAGTAGGCACTATTGTTGTTCACAGACGGACAGAGGGAAGGACTTTTTTCGGGAACAAATGTTTCAGTATCAGAGACCTACAAATGTTGCTATCTGCCCGCACTTGATCAATCACTATTACATGAACATGATAAAATTTGATTGCAAGTATTGAAGAGTAGTGTACATTTCTAGCTGAATGCAAATATTAAATAGCGTTTATTTGCTTGACAACTTATTTCCATATAAAATTTAAATAATTTGTCAATAAATGAGTGTAAATGGGCTGTGACCAAGGATATTGTATCATTCGTGAAACTTTATAGACCAGCGTTTCCTAATCCCTATACTGTATTTGAGTAACTCCCGAGTGTGCGTGTGTTCAATTTCCGTCACTCACGGCTAAATCACTTTCCGTGCACCAATCGAAACACATAAGGGGGTCATTCGACGCACCTCAGTCTCCTGATTAGGAACTGATAATTTGTTTTCGGATCCCGTCAGAAGATTCAAAGAAATTTCCAAAAACGTGTTTTTGCATGTTTTAGCGCTGCGATCTTAGCGAGTGTGCCGGGTATTAATCCAACACTACATAAATAGATTTATGTAGGTGGTGTTGGTTAAACTCCAGTATCCAAAGGAAGTTTTCACTCAATACGCCATAATTTTCTTTCAAGATGTTGGCAACACTGATGCTGGCATCCTCGAGTCAACAAGTTAAGTTAATTTGAACAAGTGAACGCGCAGCATTTTTTAATTTAATTTTTTCTAGAGGCCTATTTCTTTATTTAAAAAATAAATTTGCAAAACCATACGAACAGTATTGCCTAGGAACTTATTAAATTTGAAGAATTTCAAGTGAGTGCGGAGAAAACACAACATGTGAGTACAATATTAGAGTTACTCATGTGTGTAATGTTAGAGAATGAACGAACGTTCTTACGTTCGTGTAAAAGTGAGAAGCCGTACTTACGTTCGGCTTCTCACTTTTACTTTCCAAGTGTACAAATGTCAATTTTCAAGTGAATGTGACCCAGAACTTATTTTATTCAACTTAACTAACTTATTTACATAAACATACAAAACAGTCGCCTTTTAATGTTTGTATAGATTCGCATACAACACGATTAATAGAGAAATTGAAACAGTGGAAGTGAGCACAAATTAGAATGAGTTTGCGGAGTTTTTGTCTCTTCAAAAATTAGGGGAGAAAAATATGGAAGTGTTAAGCAAATCCGGGGAAGAATAAAATGTATTTGTGGAAGATTTTGCGACAGAATTTTAGGAATTAATTGAGAATGATCTTCTATTAGGGTTATGGAATAACCCAGAACAGCTTACAGGTGGTGTTTGTGTATATTAGCAATATTAGCAAACGTAAAAAAAATGTATCTGTACTCTATTCTCATCGTCAATATCTTCAAGTATTTTTTACGAGAATTATAATTTTGAATTGCAATATTACCAGTTCATATCCCGTGTGGAGGTACCATACAAGACTATTGGATGTTTGGAATGTTTGAAGGGGACTATAACATTATCACCTATAACGCCAGAGGTGAGTCCAACGTCAGATACTGTAAAAAATATATTTGAAGAAAGCTACGCATGAAATTAATGAAGTATGAAAGAAATTTTTAACGCATGAAAATACTTTTAAAACAGTTTACAGCGTCAGCGATGCCACATTCAACTAGTTAAAAATGTATTTGACCTCAAAATAAGCTCGCTAAAGTAAAAAAGTATGCCTTATATATAATAATAGTATTATAAATATTGTAAATGTTCTGTTTACAGATACACATCTGTACATTTACTCATACAAAAGTATATCATTGCTTCGTCTACGAAATATATGATTTGAAAGTAATAACTGCATCAAAATTACTTACAACTTTTTCTGCAGAGATCTGAACGTAATATATTAATTTAATGGTAAAATAATTAAAATTACATTACAAATATTATAATATAAATATTAAGTATATATAAATAGAATTTTGTTTTTTTACGGGTCACCAGTAGAAAGATAATTAATTTTCGATGTTTGTCACATTTTCACAACTGTCGCGCAGTGTTTATGTTGAATGACGAGCCCACGCATTATCGTACTGATACAGTGTAGTTGTTTCCACACTCCATATTCATCACTCACAAGTTTGTATTTTGTATCATTTGCATTAAAAAGAATATTTGGTCTTAGGATGTACTAATCAGTATGTTTATCGATACAACTCATCACAAGCACCATCTTCTGGATGTTATGGATCTAGGGATTTTGTTCACAACCTGCAATACAGTAACCAAGCGTTTCTCAGCAAAATGACATAAGAAGTGTATAATATTTCATTGTTCAGAACACGTGGATATGTTTTTTTATACTCCCGAAATGATGAACATCTCATTCTGCTTCTGAAGGTTCATCCACCAAGACACACAAAAAATATAAAAGAAACGGGTGTCTCGGATAGTTCTTGACGGAAGTAGTGAATGATGACGTGGGTTGTCTCGGCTGTCAGCTCTGATCTTCCCGCTCTCCTGGCGAAAGGTCGATCTTGATGGAAGCTCGGAGCACTGTGCATGGAGAGTACGATGAGATTCGGAAGCTGTCACGCAGCGCACGGTGCCGAGATGATGAAAGCGGGCACGTACAAGACGTCGGCCACGTCAGAATGGATTTCTCTCGAAGGAAAAAATTGAAGGCGGATTGTTTGATCATTGATTGGTTTGCATGTCGGCACATGCTCTCAGAAGGGTGCAGAAAGGAGCCTGTGGAGTCATTGATTGACAAATCGATTTGATAGAATTAGATTGTCAAAGTGTAAACCGGGAGTATTAAAGTTAGTGTGAGTTTCTCTTTGTTAGCTCGTGCGGCAGGCTAGGAAAATTCGAAAATTTATAAATGGACATAATCCTCTGGTAATTTTCGTGACACTCAAAGAATTGTATGAATGCTTGAGGAGCTTCGAGGCTCAGAACTCGTGATTTAGAGATTTCGAACTAATGCTGACATGGCCTCTTGTTTTGCTTCTGGACATAAATGTAACTTCATTATCTGTGCACTTCTAGAGTTCTGTTGGTAATATAGTAGTTATTCAAACTATCGTTCTCCATGTTCTCACCACAGGAAGTAGATTCCCTCACCAGGGGCACAATGAGGGATAATAGCAAAAAAGTTTAGCTAATTTGCCTTCGCAAATAGTTTTTATTACACTGAAGCGAACTTTTCTCATCAATTCTTGCCGAAAATGCACATTTCCATCTGTATTCAGAATTCAACTTGTATTGGGTTAGGGTAGGGATCCCAGAATTTAATAAAACGTGTACAGAATATACTTTTTCCCGTAGAACGTGACACAGTTTTTAAATGTTTTTGATGTTAAATAAGATCGTTTACCGTAGTTATAAAACTTTTCTTATTAGCTTGTCCTCACTGCCTAACTCGCATACGTTGAGCACCATTGCAAAAACATTACTCCACGTACTACATATCGTTTTGCTCTAATCCTTTTTATTCTTTTAGTTCTTTGAAAAGCTTTAAATATTAAGTCTAACAAGGCCACCGAAATCCTAATATTTATTTGTTCTTGTTGGATTCCGCGAAAATAAATTTGTTCCTTCAATGAACAGTTAGTGTAACCTTTAATTCAAGATCCTGGTTGTAATGGGATGCTTTTTTTTTGCAAAACACCTCTTAAGTCTTCTTTACCCCATTATTTACTAATTTTTTAACATGTTTCACAGGTTTTGGAGTAATTTATAGGAACACTTTAGAGTGTGACGAATTCTTTAGAAAGAAGACCCGGCACACTTTACAAAGAAACTAGAAAGTAAGTAGTTCTACTTGATCGAGCAGTGGAGGTAGGTCTCATACCCAACAATACGATGACCTGCTGGAAACCACATTCTTTGCGATGCGATTCAGAGGCTTAAAGCAAATAAGAGAAAGCAACGTCTTAAACCTTTTTTTCGTTTTTACAATTACAAAATACCAATTTAAAAAGTATGAACTGTAAAAATTTATATTAAACTATTTTATCAGACTGTATTTCCTAATTTACCAAAATAACTAAGCGAAGTTTTCTAATATCTTGTGGGGGTAGAAAGCAACTATGAATGAATTTTAATTTACTTCTTTGTTTCGATTTACTGATTGTTTAATTGTTAGTGATTCTGGGCGCGTCAATTAATGAGGTCATTAGTCCCGTAAGTGTAGTATATGTTTTTATCGGGAGGTAGCGGTGATCTTCCCCACTGGATGGCGAGATCTGGCGCTGACCTACCGTCGGCTAGCGGTTTTTTTCCGAACCAGGTATCTCCCGCTAGCGGGGCACCGCCCCAACCGGAACAAGATCTAAGTCCACGACCGATCTCCCGGCATATGTGGTAGTGTAGTGCATGTTTGTGTAAATGTGTGTGTAAAGGGTGAGGATGGGACATGGAAGAGGAGGGACAGATCACGCGCGGTCCGTGGCCCGTTTGGTAGGGTACTGCTCCGGCATTCGTCTGGTGTTGATCGGAGAAACCACGGAAAAATACCGAATACAGCAGCCGTCCGCTAAAATTCTCCCTCAGACAGCGACTGAATTCGACCCAGCTGAAAAGCTAGTGGGGGAAAAAAATGCTGCCGCCGTCGGGACCCGAACCTAGGACCTCCCAATGAGAAGTACTGCAGTGACGTCAGTTGATGCTCTGAGCCACCGCTCCCGGCCTTTGTTTAGAAATGTCAGAAATGTTTATTTAGGTCAGTGTCTTGTAGCAACGAATTGTACTTTTATTGAGGAAAGACAATCCTAATATTTTTACATTTTGAAGAAATAAAGTGGCGTATACTGAGGGCTACCGAGACTCCCGGCGGTAGCCCGAGAAAATTACGAGAACAAATATCTGACAAGATATATTATATTAAAAATAATTATAGGCCACATTATTTTTCAGTGACATTCGTTTTTCAAAATTCTATATAATCTGTTCTGTTGCGATGTGTATTAAATCGCTCGCTAGTCGGCGCATCAGTCCTCTTAAGAGGCGGCAACACCGAAGAAACCGCAGGCAATCAGCGGCATCCACACAGCATGCTTTCGTTGCATGACTCACTTCCCCCTTCTGCTAGTACGAAAGGGCCAGTCAAGGGCCCCGGTTGCCGATTTCCCGACGGTTTCTTGACACGCCCGGAGCAGTTCGGAGGTTTGCAGGCAGTGGACAGTAAACGGGCAGAGAAAATTAGATGTGCGCCTTTGCGCACGACACACACGATTGGTGGTGAGTACAAATACACAATGGACTATATTAAGCGTGTTTTACGTTTTAAAATTGCAACATATTAAGTATTTTATAGTATCAGAGTCAACTGTTGTCAGATGTTTGGTAATATATTTTGCAAAAATGTCACAGCACCCTTCACGAAGTTTGTCTCTTGTCAATGGATGTATTGAATGGCGTTTATTAGAGAAGCCTTTTAATCGTCGTTCGTATAACGAGGAATTGGAAAAACATGAATGTTTCGTATATATATAATTGTATAATAAAAGTAGTACAAACTAGACAATCTATATAATTGAAGATTATGTATAGTTATATAGTCAAAGTTTACTTCTAAGGTCGTGAAGCCTAGGACATGAAAGCAGTACACACCACTGAAAATAAAGTTCAACTCCTTTCATTCATACCAACATTACTTATGGTAAACGGAGTAGCATTGTTGTTATGTGCGGATTTAATTCACATTTATACAAATAATCTCATCAAATTACAGGAGGTCCATATTATTTACATAGTTGAACAAGGTCAGAGTATGTTCTTGGGTTATTTTATCTACGAACAAATCTCCGTTCGTGCCAGTCTCATGGACACAGTAATTATTGTTTTACATCTCGTGCAACTACAATATTTATGGAGCCTTTTGCAAGTATTAATTTTCTGCACTTGTTAAGACATTTTTTGAAGTTCTCGTGAAACATGATTGTCATCAAGCTGTATGCCCGGCCATTAACGTCATGGGCAGATTACATGCACATACACTTGTATGCGTATGTGTTTATGCACGCAAGTACATTGACCGCTTCATTTCCGTTATTTTCTATTAGGACCCAGCAAATTACCATAATAGGACCACTTCGTTAAGAAAAATCTTTCAGGAACGAGAAGTTAACGTGGGTTGCTACCTTGTACGCAACCGGACTCCACAGAATTGTGGGAGAGGTGCTTTGAATATTCTTGAAAGAGGAATATTTAAGAGTTGCAAATTTAATTTGCAATATTTTTAATGAAAAACATGAAAATAAATTGTTTTTTAACTGAGAAAGTGATTACCAATGTGATGTGATACGGTGCAATTATTGTCTTGGCAAATTTTTATGAATATTGTACAAAAGTGAATCAATGCAAAATCGCCTTTTTCTGTTAACATGTGTCCATCATAATGGTGGTTTGTACGAACATGTTTTAGTTGCCGATAAATAGTTTTTAACTTCTACTCACACCTCTTGAAAAAATTGAAGATCTTTCAGCAGTTACGTTCGTGTTTTCTTGAAATTGTGCTCCTATTTTTGGTCCAGTTAAAAAACGATTAATGCTTGTCGTGTTTGACGATAAAACAAAAAAAGACTAACTCTTGAACATCGACACCTAACACGGGAAGCGGTGAAGCATCTTCTTCTTATTGGTTTTATAAAGGTTACAAAAATTAGCCCGAGCAAGTTATTAGAAAAATAAGATCTGTAATTTTTGATACCTAATTTTGCTTTATTTTTAATTATAATTCTTTATTTAATAAGTGTTGTTACTACGAACATTGAAGATATTAAGAGCCTATAAATTAACAAAGAAAAATAATAAGATTGCAAAGCTTGGCATTACAACGAAACTTGTGGAAACAAATTTCATTTGACGTTTGCTGTTATTACTTGAAAAAACAAGTCTGTCTGTAAAGAAGTCAGAGAATATCCGGTTTTAAAATTTAGAGTTAAAATAACAGATAAAAACGTAAGCTCTATATTAATATGACATATTAACATGACATGAGGCGTAAAACGAACCAACTGTAAATTTTGCTGTCTAGCGCTTGTTACTTCCCAATAGTTTGTGGATAAATTCTTTTGTTACTTCATGTCCAAAAGCTTGTGCTTAAGCAGAGTAAAATAAAACATCATACAATTAAATTCCTTTCGACTTTTCCACATATTATTAAATAGATACTGTTAAATACCATACACGTTTTTGGGTGAAAACGACGATAAATACTAATAGTAAATAGATGGAACTGAAAAGCCCGCTGTATCAACGCATCTGCGCATGGTTTTGTCCGTGCTTGGAATGCAGTGTAATGCCAGTGAGAAATAGGCTGCGAAAAAAAAAGAAAATTAATCATTGTTTGGCGTATCCCTACCTCTGAACCCCAAATAGTCAAGAGGTTATTCATTGGTAATATTAATGTAGAAGGCCGAGAAAATGCTGGGGTCAACATGAAACGTAGTTGTTCTGGTGTTAAAGAACATGATAATGTTGATTTTTTACACCTAAAATGGTTTACTCTGTAGATATACGAGATTAACCCATATAAAGTGATATTTTATTCTTTCATTAATAGTCAACGCGTATTTGATTACTACCAGATGCAAATAATGTAAGCGATAGGAAAACTCGACACAGTTTGAGCGCGCATAAAACCAAATTTGATCCATATTTTGGGAACATCACTAGTAGCATTAGACATAGAAGACAGCGAGCAAAAATGTCTATTTTCAAATGTTAATAACTTCGATTTGTTGGTACTTTTATTCATCATTCAACTATTTATGGTTAAAAGATAGAGAAGAAATTCCAGGCCTCAAGAAAACACGCACATGTTGTACTTTCTCTCCTATATGTCGTACGCAGCTTTTACTGTTCTTTGACAAAATAAATCAAACCATGTCAGAGAATCCATAGTTGGGAAACAGAGAATTAAAAGAAACGAAATACGAAACTCGACGTGAAGGTTTCATTTCGAGCTTAGATAAGCGTATTCGAAGGATAGAAAGGCGACGCGTTTATATAATTTGCGAACATATAATTTGCAAGTGACCCGAGATAGCAATTGTCAATCAGTGCTGAATCGGTGTCGCCACCAAAAAGTTCACAGAGCTCGCCCCTTGCGAACAGTCATGTCGTTAAGGGCGCAACCTTACGTTGTTTGAGGAAAAGCTGAGTGTCCTTTTGGTAGAGTTTTGCTTTATTAAATTTCACATCGCTTGTATTTTTATGAAAAAAAGAGAACATAAGCTGAGAACAATTTGTTTATGCAGTTTTGTTACACAAAGTGTGATTTTTCATAAGTTTGTAATTTGCAGTTGATAGTTATCGCTGTCCCATTTTCACGTCTCTTCTGGGGGATATGAAATTTGCAAGTCTTATTTCACGCAAGGATTAATCCACAGGGGAAACACGGATCTCACCTCCACTGTACGACTACCTGCTTGAGGCATGGGCGTGGCTTCTCTGTATTATCTTTCATTGTCCGACAGGTTGCCACGCGGATCTTTGATTGAACCAGAACGAATGCAACAGATACAAATGCGTGTAATTTCGCGATAAGCAAAATGGATTACTCATTCACGTGCAATCTTCTTTTTGTGCGGAGGCGAAAATGTTTGATGCATTGCGTTGGAGATCATCGTGCGTTTATGACGATTAACAAGTTGATCTTGTTAACTTTACTTAGGGTTAGCCCTATTGAAATTTGGGCTAACCTATTAAAATCATATAAGTGTTTTCGATTCAACCATTTATTTTTTCATGAATACAAAGGTTCCAATAAGGAGAATAAATCGTAAACATCAAATCTATCTTTTGATTTCTTTAATGAGCGTTCGATATTGAGTGTTCACAGTCGTGACAGCCAACCACCACTTCATTAAAACCGTAATATCTTAATTTCGTTCCTCTCCAAAAGAGAGTTAAAACGACTGAGTTCTTTAATTTTGATGCTATTATACAAAAGCAATGATGACTCACTTGAGGGCTGACCAATATATCCATAATTTACACACCAAGTGTGATATTTTATTGTCTCATTTCCACTAATCATTATCGTCTTTATAATTCTATACTTCTAAAATATATTTCTATATTTCTAAAATATTTCTATACCTCTAAGTATTTCTATACTTCTAAAATATTTCAGTTCGAAAGGATGCGATTTTATTGTACGAACAAAAAAAATCTCAAAATTGTTAATGTCATTTTATTGGAGTGTCGTGTGCTTATCCAATAACATTGTTAATATTTCAATTTCCAGACCATTCGTAGGCTCTCAACTTTCCTATGAAATAAAAGGAATATGTTTAGGTACCTTTTTATAAACCCGACCAAATTTTTTTTGAAAGAAGATATAGTGAATGGTGAGAAAGTGAATGCAGAAAAAAGTAGAATGAGGAAAGCGGACGAGGATAAGCGTATGAAGAAAAGTGAAGGAAATAGATGAGAAAGAAGAGGAAAAAGGGAAGACATTGAAAATGGAAGAACATAGTAATAATTGAAGGAGAAGGAGAAGAAGAAGAAGAAGAAGAAGAAGAAGAAGAAGAAGAAGAAGAAGAAGAAGAAGAGAGATTCGTTGTTTAGTGTTTCTGGGCACGTCAACAGCTATTGACATTGGTATTGTAAGTGAAGTTTGTATTGTATCTTGGAATATGGCGGTGTTCCTCCTACACTCAAATGTGAGATCCCCAGCACACCTGCTCCTGCTGATGTCTCCGTAAACGGGACACGCTCTAACCTCCCAACTAGTCTCTCGATATGTGTGGTGGTGTAGTGTATGGAACTGTGGTTGTGTAAGCGAAAAGGAGGTTAGGATAAGGGAGGAATGATTGCTCGCAGATGGCTGTTCTACATTTACCTGGTATTGATTAGCGAAATCACGGAAAATTACCAATCAGAACATCCGGCCGCTGGATTGATTGATTATTTCATGCTTCTGGGCATGTCAATGGCTATGGTTATTAGTCCCATAAGAGTATGCTTTATCACATGAAGTGGAAAGGTACTTCTCCCGCTGGATGGTGAGATTCAGTGCCTACCGGCGTGCGTGGTCTTCTCCAACTAGGCATCTTCCACCAGCGGGACACCGCTGATCTCTCTACGTCCCGATATGTGAGGTAGTACGGTACATATGAGTTTAAGTATTTTTAAGTAAGGAATATATCAAGGAATAGAAAGGAAAGATCCCGCGGGGTCTGTAGCCCGATTGTTAGGGTACTACTCCGGCATTCAGTTGGTGTTGATCGCAGAATCTACGGAAAACTACCGATCAGGACAGCTGATCGCTAGACTTCTCCTCCACAGAGCTGCCGAATTCGACCTATCTATGTAGCTAGTGTCAATAATTCTGACACCGTCGGGTCTCGAACCCTAAAACGTTCAGGTCAGAGGCTCTACTGTGATATCAGATGATGCCCTGAGCTACCTCAGAGGGAGCAGACCGTTGGAATTCTCCTCTAGGTAGTGGTTGGATGTGAAAGTGAACAAATAATAATAATAATAATAATAATAATAATAATAATAATAATAATAATAATAATAATAATAATAATAATAATAATAATAATAATTATTATTATTATTATTATTATTATTAAGAAGAAGAAGAAGAAGAAGAAGAAGAAGAAGAAAGCGGGAGCGGTAGCTCAGTGCATCAACTGATGTCACTGCAGCGCCTCTGACCGGGAGGTCCTAGGTTTGAGTCCTGATGGAGGCAGGATTTTCGTCACTAGCTTTTCAGCTAGGTCGAATTCAGCCGCTGTCTGGAGGAGAATTCTAGCGACCGGCTGCTCTGATCGGTAGTTTTCCGTGGTTTCTTCGATCAACACCAGGCGAATGCCGGAGCAGTACCCTACCAAACGGGCCACGGACCGCGCGCGATCTTTCCTTCCTCTTTCTTGTCCTATCCTCTCCCCTTATACACACACACACTTACACTAACAGACATGCAGTATACAACCACATATTCCGGGAGACCGGTCGGGAGCTTAGAGGTTGTGCCAGCTGGGGCGGTGCCCCGCTGGTGGCAGAGTCCTGGTTAGGGGCAAACCCCACTTGCCGTCGGTAGGTCGGCGCCGGATCTTGCCATCCAGGGGGGGAGATCAACGCCCGAAAAAACATGCACTACACTTGCGGGACTTATGACCAAAGCAGTTGACGCGTCCGGAAACTTGAAAAAATCAATCAATCAAAGAAGAAGAAAAATGTTGCAGGAGCATGCGACTTCGCGCACTTCTTCCGAATGCCCTGGCAGCGTGGGTGCGCGTGTGCGGGCGTCACGGGGGCGCTCGGCAGTAGCCGGGCTGCGAGGCGCCTGGCAGAGGAGGGGGCGGGGCTCTCCGCGGCGCGGCGGCGTGCGTCGTAAACCAGCTTCGCGCTTCTATCGAGCAGCGGGATCTGCGCGCTGGCTCCGAGACAAAGGGCGCGGGGGAGGGGGCGGCGGGCGTACATCACCCAAACAATGCTCCGCCGTCCGCGTACCCACCACCACCCCCAAGCCGCCCACGCACACGCCGCGCCGCCCCGCAGCGCCGTTGCGTAGACGCACTGTGATCGAAAGTGGGGAGGTTAATGGACGCATGTAATTACTAGAGACAGGATTACAATGTAATTACTTATTTTGTGTCTTTCTACATACCGTTTTCAAATTGTCTTGGCTGTAGTATTACTGACGCCGCGTTTCGTGACCTCTAACCTTAATTTCCAAGAAACTTTGGCGATCGCCGTCGTGTCGATGAGAATGCTACACGCTGAAGTGATTGTTTGCTGGTCGTAGATAACGCCAGTTAGTACCATGTCATTTATTGCGTCTAGTCTGGCTGCACAGAGGAAAGTTGACGGGAATGTTGTATGATGCAAAGTGATATCAACGTGTGCTCTCCAATGCTTTTTAAAATGTTGGTATTATTTTTAAAATTTCTGTAGTAAATTTTTTTATGAAACATAATTTCATATTATGTAAATGTGCTTTATAATTAGTGTATTTTAATATTACATATTGTGTCCGATTTTACGTATATGTTACATATTCTTACTATTTTCATTACATATTTATGTACATATTTTGACGTTTCATACCACATATTTTCCGCTCTCTAGTAATTACAACCCGCAAACAGCTCTCAAGCATGCTTTTCTTGAAATTCATTTTATTTGTAATATGTTCAATACTATTTGGCAAGTTTTGTTGATTGCACAAAGACTCGTGAGGGAAGAAGTCACCCAATAGTTCTTAGAAAATAACTGAACTGTAGCTTAAATCGAAAGGTTCAAAACTACTCAGTCTCCACGTTTCTAAGTAGTTGTTTAAAATATTTATGGCTCGGTATTTTGGGTGTTCTTTTAGCTTCAGTTTTTATTTATTTATTTATTTATTTATTTATTTATTTATTTATTTATTTATTTATTTATTTATTTATTTATTTATTTATTTTTTATTTATTTATTTATTTATTTATTTATTTATTTATTTATTTATTTATTTATTTATTTATTTATTTATTTATTTATTTATTTATTTATTTATTTATTTATTTATTTATTTATTTATTTATTCCAAGAACAGTAAAAATTGTGTGACGTAAGGGGGAGAAGCATCCATTTTTTTATATTGTTAGTAACTTCGAGTCACTATCTCCACCTTTTACCCATGATTTAGGTAAAAGAAAATCAAAATGCCGTACATTGAAGATGTCTTGAGGATATGCTCCGGCCACCACGTATTTCCAATAAATACAAAAATTAAAATAATAAAGAACATTGTAAAATTTAAGCTGAAAAAAATAAAAATTACATTTTATATTGAATAATTTATTTCATCATAACGTCTGACATGAACGAAGGATACACACTTTACATATTGTATGAAATGGCCCAAAATATTATCGTAAAAATTGTACTTTAAAACTTCCCTTTTTCCATCTTATCGTTTAATTCATTTTCTGTTTACCCCATATGTCAACGGATTTGATATCGCTGGCCTTTGTCGTCAGTTGTCTAAAAGTTATTGCAAAAGACTGAAGATTAAAAACGTTTTGCATTACTTAATGATTTTTATCTGAAAATAAGTATTTGTGTTCTCATAGGCAAAACGACGAAATGTAGGCAAATATGTCAAAAAATTCTTAAGTCTCCATCAAATGCAAAACTTTTTCTATCTGAGGATGTGTACTGTCCCATAAAATATATGTATTTCAGAAGAATGTTATTATGAAGAAAAACACAAGTCCCATGAATTTTCCAGATTTACTGACATATAGTCTTCAGTATTAGAATCAGTAATTAGGGAACGATATCTAGTCTTCCTGAACTTCAAATATGGAAAAGCCGCTCGTGAAATCATCATCTGACCGCTGTGATCGACCGAGACGCGCTTCGCGACCGACTAGTCAATAGCGATCAACTTATTGGCCAGAAATGTTCCAATGAAGCAAAGACCGCCGTCTGAAAATCACTGACGCAGAATCACATGCGCATGCACTGTACTTCTTACTCCGTCCCGCCCCACCCCAATACAGCCACCAGCTTAGGTTGGCTCAGGGCATCAATTGATGTCAATGCAGTGCCATTGACATCCATTGATATCAATGCAGATCCTTTGGTTCGAGTCTTGGCGATGGCAGGATTTTCTACACTAGCTAGATCGACCATAACTAGATCAAATTCAACCGCTGTCTGGAGGAGAATCCTAGAGACCGGCTGCTCTGATCGCTAGTTTTCCGTGGTTTCTCCGATCAGTATCAAGAAAATACCGGAGCAGTACCCTAACAAACGGGCCACGGACCGCGCGCGATCGTTCCTTCCTCTTCCTTGTCTTATTCCCAACCCTTACTTACACACACTTATACTTACATGCATTTCACAACAACAACTTATGGGGAGATCAGTCGGTAGCTTCGAGCTTGTCCCGGCTAAGGCAGTATCCCGCTGGTGGGAGATATCATGTTGGGGAAAACCCCCACAAATCGACGTAGATCGGCGCCGGATTTCGCCATCCATAGAAGATCACATCCACCTCGTGCGATTAAATCACACACTACGCTTACGGGACAAACGACCTTAGCAGTTGACGCGCCCGGAATCACTAATCAATCAATCAAAACCACCACCCAATCCTACATCACCTCGCCCCACCCCGCCGCTCCTCTGTCCGCCCCGCATAGCCGTCGCCGTCACCGCTGCCGCCGCCGCGATGGTAATCTCGTCCGGCGAACAGACGTGAAATTTGTGGGCGGCCTTTGGGCCCGGCGCTTTTGTCTCGCTCGGCTCGCGCTGGCCTGCGCCGCCTCGCGCCGCGTGCCCGACAGGCGCGAGGTTGTGTGAGCGCATGCATCCCAACTGCACGTACAGTCCCTGCACCGAGAACTATTACGATGTGCGCAGACACTGATCCAGGAGGGAGGAGATATGGAGACCGTCCCTCAATGCCGTCCCCCGCAATGCCGACATCACCATCACCACCACCACTACCACCACCACCACCACCATCACCACCACCACCATCATCATCATCATCATACCGGTAGCGGTAGCTCAGTGCATCAACTGATGTCACTGCAGCGCCTCTAACCGGGAGGTCCTAGGTTCCCACTCCCCACGGCGGCAGGATTTTCGACACTAGCTTTTCAGCTAGATCGAATTCAGCTGCTGTCTGGAGGAGAATTCTAGCGGCCGGCTGTTCTGATCGGTAGTTTTCCGTGGTTTCTCCGATCAATACCAGGCGAATGCCGGAACAGTACCCTATCAAACGGGCCACGGACCGCGCGCGATCTGTCCTTCCTCTTCCTTGTCCTATCGTCTCCCCTTACACACACACACACACACACACACACTAACATGCACTACACTACCACATATTCCGGGAGACCGGTCGGGAGCTTAGAGCTTGTCCCGGCTGGGGCGGTGCCCCGCTGGTGGGGGAGTTTTGGTTAGGGGGAAACCCCACTAGCCGACGGTAGGTCGGCGCCGGATCTCGCCATTCAGCGGGGGAAGATCACCGCCATCTCCCGAGAAAAATTACATGCACTACACTAACGGGACTAATGACCGAAGTAGTTGACGCGCCCGGAAACACGAAAAAATCAATCAATCATCATGGATTCAACCCAATGGCCCATTCCATCTTCCAGTGTCCTGTCATCGCCTTATTGGTCTGCTTCTACTCATTTTCCAGTTGTACTTGTGGAGGTTGTTGGCAGTAGATCTTCCACCTTCCGGCATTCTCTACACGTGATACCAATTCCTTGTTAGTATGTTTATTTTTTATTTTTTTCGCTAGATATAAGATCTTTAATTCATGTCGGAAGTACGAATTTCTTTTACTGTCTTGTATTGAATAGCCTGCGAATGGTCATAAACGAAGTGTGCATTTTTCTGTATCTTTTTTCAAATTATTTATAACAGTTATAAAGTATTCATTGCATCACATCCATAAGGATAATAATAATAATAATAATAATAATAATAATAATAATAATAATAATAATAATAATAATAATAATAATAATAATAATGTCTTTATTACTGGCGAGGCTCAGGCCGTAAGGCCTGCTCTTCTGCTCTTCACTTAAAAATTTACATTTACATAATTACAATTCGGGCGGAAATAGTGATAACTGACATTTCACCTTACTTACGAAATTGCAACGATCGTATTAGTGGAAGTGTGCTACACATAACTAATGAAACATAAATTGTGAATGTATTTTCATTGTCAATTTTCTGGATTCTAAAAGTAACATGATACAAAGAGATCATATGTTTCTTATTTACAAGAGAGCCGTGGTAAGTCAATAATTTTACTTTCGTAAAATTAATGAACAAATTTAAATAAAAATGAGGGCATATTTTACATTTTTATCTGGTATGCAAAACTGGGGACCACCCCGGCATACGCCTTAAGCGATTGAGTAAACCCAGGAAAATCTCAATCAGGATGGCGGCTTAGGGCCGTAACACGTAGGATATTTATGTTTTTTGAATATTTTTTTTTTAAATTTCAAGCGAAAAATTACTTTTAATTCGAAACTATCTAATGTGGGAGGGGAACTGATATTGGATCCTTCGTTGAAGTACTTTCTGGTTTAGCTATCGTATTTGCGCACGTTTTCTTGAAGTCTTGTCTGTTGAGAGAGGAGCTAGGAGCTAGAGAGAGATGTAATCACTTTGTCGGCAGTGCTTTCACATCAAACTGAAACTCGTATCGATACAAATAGTAGGTCTCTATTATGTGGGAGTGAAAATGTCTTGTTAATAAATGTTTGCTAACAACGTTCGTAATGTCTTTTATTCATAGATACTATTCCACTAATAGTTGGTATCTTTTGTGTGAGAGTGGAAATGTATTTTTGTTAAATGTTTGGCCACAACGCTCATACTGCTTTTTATTCATAACTCTTACAAAAGAAAGAAGGTGAGGGTTATGGAGCTAAAGAGAATTTCGATTAGATAAACCCCAACATTCCATCACACAGCCAGTGTATGGAGGCCGACTTCTCTGATCTTTTCCGTGGTTTCTCCAATTAGAACCAGGCCAAAGCAGCACGAACTCCGAAGCAGTACCTTATCAAACGCCCATGGACCGCGCGCTATCTTTCCTCCCTTACCTTTGTACCCTCTCTTTCCGTACACACACACACACACACACACACACACACACACACACACACACACACACTCACACACACACATACACACACTTAGATGTCCTACGCTACCAAATATGCCAGGGAGTTCAATCGGGGGTTAGCTTGTCCTAGAGATTTCTGGAGGAGGAAAACCAACGCAAGCGCATGTGTAGGTCTGAGCCGGATCGCACACTTCAAAAGAGGAGAAACAACGCCAAATTCCTGGATACAGCATGTAGTTCACATTCGGAACTAATGACCGTAATAATTGACGCGCTTGGAAACACTAAATAATTAAACAATCCAGAAGTCGGTTGGTCAGTCATTATCAGTTGACTACATTTAAGTCAAGGCCACGATCCGCTCGTGGTTCTTCCTATCTCATCTTGTCCCACTCCCACCGGGAGCGGTAGCTCAGTGCATCAACTGTTGTCACTGCAGCGCCTCTGACCGGGAGGTCCTAGGTTCGAGTCCTTACAACGGCAGGATTTTCGACACTAGCTTTTCAGCTAGATCGAATTCAGTCGCTGTCTGGAGGAGAATTCTAGCGGCCGGCTGCTCTGATCGGTTGTTTTCCGTGGTTTCTCCGATCAACACCAGGCGAATGCCGGAGCAGTACCCTACCAAACGGGCCACGGACCGCACGCGATCTTTCCTTCCTCTTCCTTGTCCTATCGTCTCCCCTTACACACACACACACTAACATGCACTACACTACCACATATTCCGGGAGACCGGTCGGGAGATTAGAGCTTGTCCCGGCTGGGGCGGTGCCCTGCTGGTGGGAGAGTCCTGGTTAGGGGGAGACCCCACTAGCCGACGGTAGGTCGGCGCCGGATCTCGCCATTGAGCGGGGGAAGATCACCGCCATCTGCCGAGAACAAACATGCCCTACACTTACGGGACTAATTACCGAAGCAGTTGACACGCCCGGAAACACGAAAAACCAAACAAACAAACCAACCTTGTCCCACTCTCACGCTAACGACGCACTGATCAATCACCCTCATTGACCTAGAAGTGACTCCGCTCTAGCTACAAGTACGCCAGGGCTGGCCAAAATTTACATACCATGCGTCATTTAGACATAAGTCTTGCACATTCGAAAGTTCATGGTTGCAGCTTTCTTTATTATGGTGAAAATTTACAAGCCTTAGAGCCCTTCCTGGAATAGATTATTCTTTAATGGTTAGCTTAATATGAAGATAATCTCTTGGACAAAACAAATATCATTGCCGCGGTTCTCGCTTTTAGTGCGACAGCTGTTTATGAGGCTTATTTGGTAAAAGTAATTCTGGATCATTATTGTTGAATACGGCAAAGAAACTCTGAGAGCTTTCTATTGTTGAAAATGGATTCATTTCAGCTTATGAAACCTAATTTTAAAGAAGTAAGTGCAAGAATTCAAAGCGTCAATTTGAATCATCCAATGAGGCATATTTTTCGCAGAGACTACAAAATGGCCACACATAGAGTACACGAATGTCAGGCCAAAACCACTGGGAGATTGGAATGGCAGAAGTAGAAGATGTATTCATACTTTTGTCTGCATGTATCTCTTCTATTGCACAATTAGAGTTCTTACTTTATGAGGATAGTATCTACTTTAATACAAACTAGCTGAAGTACCCAGCGTTGCACGGGCATTTATCACAATAATTTTTTTAGACTGGAAGAGGAACTCCATTATTCCCGTCCTGTGGTGTTACCTATTTCTATTCTATTGTATCCCGCTCCGCCCTGTCCCGCCCCTCTCCTTCCGTCTTAATCTCATCTGAAAATACCCTGTTTTTTATTTTTGTGTTTTTACACTCCCAAAATTCACTCACTTTATAACTAAAAAAGCCTAAGCTAAGAAAATAAATTACATCTGCTCACTAAATTATTTTTGTGGAATTTTATATATTATACTTTCAATCAATTGTCACATTGTAAAAATTACTCTTTTTCATATTTTTGCTTCTAACGTTTTTATAAAGAAAGGTTTGAAATTGATATTTAAAGCCACGCCGAGACAATGGTAGTTCAAGTATAATTTAAGTGCTTTTAATTGAATTCGAGCACGTATTTTAGGGTCCTTGAAAAATTGTTCTACAACAATTAGGAAACGGTTCTAATAACTTTTAGACAAATATATCGCCATCTGAGATCACAATGCATTTCGTCAGAAGTTTTTCTCTCTTATCTAAAATAAGCTTTTTGCTTCCATTTTCAACAACTTCAAAAAACAGCGTTGACACACATTCCAATACTCATTTCCCCATTATTCTTTTACCTTAATTTTACTTTCTCTTGCCAAACCTATTCTCATTAATTTAAATAATTATTTCTACCTCATCTAATGGCATGATTTGATTCTCTAGTATCATAAAACACTTCCCTACAAAATCCCATCCCATCGTTCACAGTTTTAGCATTAACACGTAAATCTTTCATTATATGTTTCACTTTCTCTTGTGCAATCCGAAAAAACGTCATAATGGTGCTTAATTTACTACAACTAAGCCAATAACTATTTCATACAGAACACATGTACGCATTAACACATTTTTACGACAATAACAATCACATCCATCAGGAATTTGACTTCTTTACAGTAATTTCATATCTCTCATACAATTAAAACATTCACGCCCAGTTTCCATGAAAATTAATATTCAAGTTACTTCTATAAATAGTGTGAAGAAAACTGTCATAATAATTCTTAAATATGAACACTCCGTAGTAAAATATTGAATGTAAAATAAATAGTTCTCTTCTACATAAGAAATTCTGTGCATTAATTAACCCAATTGTAGATCTCAGTCGTCATCCTCTACTGGCACGCAGATAAACTATTTTACTCTTGAATCTCGCATTGATGCTCTCTTGAATCTATGATGTAATGATACGCGAAAAAGCTCAGAAAAGTAATTATTTTGTAAAGATATTAAGGTTCATGATTGTAAATAATAGCCTATTGAACTCCTGACATTCAGTGGAAGCTAGCACACAAGTTTCATAGATATTGTTTCCGTGAATGAAGATATTATCGCTCTGTAACTCAACGCAGTCGATCTGGATGGCCGAGGTGTCTAAAAGCGAGTACCGACTCAGCGTTTCGATCCGAAGGGTCGCGGGTTCGAGTCCCGCCTCGGGCATGGCTGTTTGTCCCTTGACTTTGTGGTCGCGGAGGGCCTCGAGTTCTGCTGACCGCAGATCTGAGGAGCCCGCAAGAGTGTTTGTCTAGTGTATGGTCGAATATGCGGCCCTTCGGGACGTAAAGGGCAACCGGCTGTCGGCTGGATGAAAGCCCTAGGAAAAAAAACTCAACGCAATTGTCTCTTTATGTATAGGTATAGACAGTGCTTGGTTAATAAAATTTTAGGTTCTCTCTTCGTTAGTACCTCGCGTCATAACATGGGATGCCATATTATTCGTATTGTTCTGCTTGTATTGTGAATATGCTTTGTTACATTTTATTATGAGTCTTTTAAGTAATATCAAATAAAAGATAATAATTAGCATTTTCTTAATTAAAAATTTTCATAATTTAAAATTCCGATCCTTGGCTTCTGACAAATGTTTCAATTGCATTTCGAATGCAATAGAAACGTCATGGCATCCGTGACACCTGAATTATTCTCTCAAAATAGCACACCGCAACATTCAATAACGCTTAAGATTGCGATAAGCGTGGTTCTGTGGGCATTCTATTGAGAGAAATTTCGCAGAACGGACCTTGCAAAAGGCCCATATAGCTCAGTGAATCAACTGATGGCACTGCAGCGCCTCTGACAGGAGGTCCTAGGTTCGAGTCCTGACGGCGGCAAGATTTTCGACACTAGCTTTTCAGCTAGGTCGAATTCAGCTGCTGTCTGGAGGAGAATTCTAGCGGCCGGCTGCTCTGATCGGTAGTTTTCCGTGGTTTCTCCGATCAATACCAGGCGAATGCCGGAGCAGTACCCTATCAATCGGGCCACGGACCGAACGCGATGTCCTTCCTCTTCCTTGTCCTATTCTCTCCCCTTACACACACATTTACACTAACATGCACTACACTACCACATATTTCGGGAGACCTGTCGGGAGCTTAGAGCTTGTCCCGGCTGGGGCGGTGCCCCGTTAGTGGGAGAGTCCTGGTTAGGGGGAAACCCCACTAGCCGACGGTAGGTCGGCGCCGGATCTCGCCATCCAGCGGGGAAGATCACTGCCATCTCCGGAGAAAAAACATGCACTACACTCACGGGACTAATGACCAAAGCAGTTGACGTTCCCGGAAACACGAAAAATCAATCAATCAATAAACCGGTGAAGTTCCTCAGGGCATCAACTAATGTTCGCCAGTGCCTCTGACCGAGAGGTTGTACGGTTCAAATCTCGTCGGAAGTTTGGCCACTAGCTAGAAAACTAGCGCGAATTCAACTGCTGTCTAAATGATAGTTCTAGCGGCCGACTGCTGTGATCGGTAGTATTCTGGGGTTTCTCCGATCAACACCAAGCGAATACCCTAACAAACGGGCCACGGACCGTGCGCGATCTTTCATTCCCAGTTCATGGCCTGTCCTCATCGCGTACTTCAACACACTTACACTCATGTGCTCTACTCTATCACACACGTCGGGAGACCAGTCGAGTGCTTAGGGCGTGTCCCGATTGAGGCGGTTCCACGCCAGTAGGAGATATCTGATTGGGAATAATCCCCACAAGGCGACGTGTGTCGGTCCTGGATCTCGCCAACTCTCGGAAAAGACTACCATCACCTCCCGCGATAAAACTGACTACACTTACGGGACATCAATCAATATAACCAATAACATTCAAGTTGTAACAATACTTTTGTTGAAATATGTTTCGAATGCTAATCACATATTCAAATTGTCCCTTCTTTTCTCTTCTTGATGGTGGCAACCCTGTGTCACGGAAGTCAAGATACCCCAAGCTCACTGTAGTTGAGCCGCCAGTCGCAATCCGCATCATGACGTTCGTTTTGTCAGCCAGAGGCACCGTGTGCCTTATCGACCTCACAGCCGCGTTCCTCAATTTTTGCGGTACGCGGTGCGACTATCAATTCGGAACGCCAGGTCTCCGTAGCGACCTCGGAGAATGTGACCTACGCAAATATATCAGACGGTGGCTTTAGAAATACCCGCGGCAGTCCAGCATTTCGAGGCGCATAAATATATTGCGGCCATAAAGTACGGGCATGACTGTCTCCTTGCAGCTAAGACGCGAATTTATATGTTTATTAATGTGGGTAATATTTGCGTGCATGCACAAACTTAGTCGGAATGCCGAACGACACCGGTGACTGTAATTCAAAGGCCACTGCCCCCAAGGCAAGGAATCGGCGTTGCAGCTCGCGGGGCGGCGGTGTGAGGGACGGCAATAAGGCAATAACTCGCCGGCTAATAGCTATGTAATTCGCTGGTGTCGAAAAAACAGACGGCCTCAGCCGAACCTGAAACATTCTGTTGCTGCCGTCGCTGAAGTTGTAGGGCTAAATAGAAGGGAACTTGAGGAGCAAACATTCGAAAGGTGACGTCCATATGTCAAAAATTGAGTACTTCTGTTGTTTCCACCTTCAGTTTTATTTAAAAAAAAACGTGAGATGTCTTACGACACATTAAAAAGTACGCAATTTGTTGAGTTAAAGGCGGTGTAGCAAAGTGTCAAATTTCTGATATATTTTTATTGGAAAATAGTGAAGTGAGCGTTTCACATTTTGAATGTATGCTCCTCACTTGCGGTATGGTTTCGAGGATTCAAGCTGAAATTTTGTGACAACTCATTTTCGAAGAACGGAAAAAGTAAATAATACATAGTACGCAACTAGCGATCTTTTCTTTCTCATCTTCGACTGAAAATGATATATTCTCTTGCTGCCGTTGATAAAGTTGCAGGTCCGAATGGAAGGGAACTTGTAAAATTATTTCGACTGATTTCAGATGAAATTTTGTGACAATTCATTTTTAGAAGAATAGGAAAAGTAAATACCGTAAACCCTCATTAGCACTAACTCGCTTACCACCCATTTTGCCGTAAGAGGAACGAAACTTCGGCCCCAGCAAGGAATTACGGTAATACGGACATTTATAATACTCGGATAACACGAATTTGTATAACATGAACTCCGATAATTTTGTCCCGTGGAATTCGTGTAAATGAGGATTTACTGTAATACGTCCCTATTGTAATACAACGGTTGCGGAGTCTCAGTGGCAGTATTGCCGTTGGCTTTGCAGAATCGGGAAGACCGATTGCTTGATCGGGAAGACGTAGAATTCGATTCCTGGCGGTTGGTTGATTGATTGATTGTTAGTGATCCCGGGCGCGTCAACTATTGAGGTAATTATTCCCGTAAGTGTAATGCTTTTTTTTCATGAGGAGTGATCTTCCCCAGCTGGATGGCGAGATCCGGCGCCGGTCTACGGTCGACTAGCGGGGTTTTCCATCCAAGTTTCTTCCACCAGCTGGCCACCACCCCTGCCGAGCAAAGCTCTAAGCTCCCGGCCCGTTTCCCGGGATGTGTGTTAGTATAAGCGTGTGTGTAAGGGGTGAGGATAGGAGAAGGAAGAGGAAGGAAAGATCGCGCGCGGTTTGTGGCCCGTTTGTAAGGACATTGCTACGGCATTCGGCTGGCCATGATCGGAGAAACCACGAAAAAGGACTGATCAGAAAAGCCGGCCGCTATAATTTTCCTCCATACAGTGGCGGTTGGTGATATCCGACACTTCCTCCTCAGCTAGGTCGAGTTCGACCGCTGTGTAGAGGAGACTTTTTGCGGTCAGTTCTCTGTTCGAGAGTTTTCGGATTTTTCTCCGGACAGTATCAGGTGAATACCGAAATTGTACTGCAAAACAACAACCAAACAAAAAACAAACAAAAGACAAACAAAAACAAAAAACAAACAAAAAAACAAAACAAAAAAAAACGCGCCACGCTACACGAACGAGCTTTTCTTCCTCATTCTGATCCCCTTCCATACCCCACATGCCGGAATATCAGAGGGGCGATGCCCCGCTGGGAGAGATACATGGGGGAGCCCGCGAGTCGACGTGTATTTCGGCACCGGATCTCACCAACCAGCAGGGGAGGAACACCGCCATCCCCCGGGATATAGCCCGCAGTACTGAGCAAACGTTGTAGTGAGGCTCAACCTTTCTGGTTTTGGAGCCAAAACCAGTCATTACAATTTTAAAAATTAAATTTAACTAAAACATATTACAAATCAAAAAATTTTAACCACAATATCACTCTTCTATTTAAATTATGAAAGATATTGTTTACCGATTTACATTTATTTTTAATTCAAGCTGATTACCTCGCGTTGCTTGGATATTTATTTCTAAACCATTTATTAATCCAGGCTTATCCAAACCCCGGACAATGTAGCTTACTAGAGTTAGCGGTCACTGTGTCCGGGGAAACCGATGGGAGGTTTAAAAGAGAGGATTGTGAACGAATTTCTCTGGGGTGGCGGTATATCACTGTATTCTCTTGTAAAGTAAATACATTTTTCTTATGAATGAAATCAGAATATATGCGGAATCGTGGTTAGGCGGAAGAGCGGGTCTGATGGCCCGAGTCTCGCCACATCAATAAAGTCATTATTATTATTATTATTATTATTATTATTATTATTATTATTATTATTATTATTATTATTATTATTATTATTATTATTATAGACCTTAATATTGTATTATCTTTTGTGAATAAAATTATATACCAGTATTTTTAATTTAAAGGATATTGATTTCGAAAACATCTTTAAAGGGCAATAATTTCATTAACTTTCTACATTCAGGAGAGGAACAAAGATTCTTTCCTGGTATGTTGCTGTCCGTCCAAAAGGATGGTAGGATATAAAAGATGTTTTACTAGAGGAAATATGCTATTTAGAGACTTGTTATTTTATGTCACATTATGGCTACATGAAGCCGATAAAAAATGTTTAATAAAACAACAAAAAACGAAACGCAAAGAATTTGTCATTCAAACATATTCCTCTCCCGTAGTAAAATGATTTTACTAGAGAATTTTAAAAGAAAATATTCGTGAAATAAAGTACTTGTAATAAGTAACAAAGTACATGAACATAATTCAAATGTCTGTTGTTTGATTAAAAATATCCGACAAACGTGTTTTTGTATGAAGCAACCATTCGCCGTGATATTTCGAGTGCGCTGACCACTTATCATTCCCACTACAGCTTGCGCATTGTACATCCTTAACTGAATTGGGATAGACTGATTATTCTTGCCGCGTCAATGTAAAAGTCATTAATCCCGTAAGTACAGCATGTTTCCCTCTCGGGGGGCGATGATTTTCCCCCGTTGGATGGTGAGATCCACCGCCGATCTGTCTGTCGGCCAGCGAGGTTTTCCCGAACCAGGTATCTCCCACCAGCGGAGCACCACCCAGCCCGCAGAAGCTCTAAGCTCCCGATCGATCTCTCGGCATGTGTGGTGGTGTAATTCATGTAAGTGCAAGACTGTGTAAGTAAGGGTAGAGAATAGGACAGGGAAGAGGAAGGAAAGATCGCGCGCATTACGTGACCCGTTTTTAGGGGTACTGCTCCGGCATTCGCCTGCTATTGATCAGAGAAACCACAGAATACTACTGATCAGAGCAAGCGACCACCAGAATTCTCCTCCAGCCAGAGACGGATCCTGACCTGTCTAGCTAGTGTCGAAAATTCTGCCACCGTCGAGACTCAAACCTATAACTTCCCTGTTAGAGGCACTGCGGTGACATCAGTTGATGCCCTGAGCCACGTCTCCTAGTCTGAATTCGGTGGAGGAACGAGAGCTGAGTCAAGGGAATTGGCCCGTGCTCGCAGGAGCGCCGGGCCTCCCAAGCGCGCAAGTAGTTCGTGCGTGATATTGACATGCCGGTATTAAGCACACTTGCCCGCCCGTCCCACTCATCCAGATCGCCCCGTCCGTCCCGCCCGGTTCGTCGGCCCGTTTTGCTTCTGGACATAAATATACCACAGCTCGGGTGGTTCATGAACAACGTGCTAGCTTTTTGTGAGGCGGTCCCCGGTTCGATTTCCGGCCCGGGCAAAAATGAGGCTTTAGCTTTGTAAAAAACGTCGTTTATATAACTGTGAGATGAAAGAAAACTCTGAGGCTGGCCAAATAAGCTCGCCACATGCCTCCCTTGCCCTCAGACGTGGAGAATAAATAAAAACAGGGCCCAGGTCTGGGAACACTGTTGTCTGGCAAAACTTGTTTTTATCCTACCCTAAAATGTCACCTACATACTATATGTACCAATTTCAAGTTACTATCTGTGCACTTTTTCTTGAGCTTAGTTGGGGATATAATTATTCAACTAACCCTTTACCATGTTCACACGGGAGTAAATCCATCCCTTCACGAAGAGCTAACAACCAAAATCTGTTGCTTATTTACCGTTGAGAGTAGTTTTATTACAGGTGAGCGAATATTTTCGTATCAAATCTTGCCAAAAAAACATTGCTATTTATTTTTATAATTAAACTTGCATTAGGATGAGGATCACAGAGTTCAAAAGACGGGCACCTGTTGCACTTCTCTCCAAAAATTTTGTAAAAAAAATAATATATTTTGGGTAAGATTTTGAAGTGCAAACCCTCGCTATTTTTTATCCACTATTCAAATGTATTTGAGAACAATGGTTTAAGTGGTTCCAAAGCTTGAGGAGAATACAATACATACTCCTACACAATATTTTTCAAGTAATGTATTGCTAGATTTAAGAAATTAAACATTTAAGCAGTGTTTTTCAATAATAATAATAATTATAATAATTATAATAATTATTATTATTATTATTATTATTATTATTATTAGTCTACAACATTCTGTAAAGGGCAAAGGTCTCCTGCTTTAGCAGGGTTACAGTAGGTTGTGTCACGGTCCAATCAGACGCGTCCAAAATAATTTCAAAACATTGGAATAGGACTAAAAAACACTTAAATTTCGTATGTTAATAAGAACGAAAATATGTAAAGGTGCATGCGTGGAAGATGTTTTCTTTAATTGATTGATATTCTAAAGACCTGTGGTCAAAATAGATTGTGAGAATATACGTAAATAAAAACAGGACATATTTATAAATAACGACACGTCGCAACCATGTAATGTTTCATAAATAAAAGAATTTACGTGATAAAAAACCAATTTTCCATATTAGGAACGAGACAGTCGAATGTTCTCACGAACATGACGAACGATTACTGATAAATGTCAAAATAAGAAAATAAGTGTTTGGAAAATGTGTGACGAAAATTATAAATATTTTGGAATAAGTTAGGAATTTATGGTAACGTTCAAAGGCTATCAAAGACAGTATAATATAAACAATAAATATGTAAAGAAACAGTAACATTGTTAGAGATGAGTTGTTTTTTGTTTTAAACTACGCGGTACGGTAGAATAAAAAAATCGAGATGTCACAGAGAGACCGTGGTGAACGCATCGTGTAGTTATGGATCGAACGTACGATTACTTACGAGATGATCTCGAGTTACCGTAGTTCGCGTGTTGGTTTAGAAGTTCCGAAATTTCATGAAGTTAATTTTGAAGATGATTTTTCTGTTTGAAATGTTGGAATATGGACAGCTGTGGCAGCCAATCGTCGTGCAGCAAAAAAGGGAAATTTAAAAACATTACATTTTTTCTGTCATCAACATTTATAACAAGGCCAGGATTGTTAGTTTTTAGGACCTTGGAGATAAGACATGGCCATTCATTTGTTTTTTAATTATTCAAATTGGTAAATTGCACTCGTGAATGTTAGCAATAAATAATTGTGTGAATGTTAAAAAAATATGTATCGTAAATATTACGTAGTAGGTCATTTAAAAAGATATTTTATGTGTTTGTTCATTTTTTTGTTATGAATGCACATGTTTTGATGTCGTCACAAGTGAGGTAGAATTCACTGAATATTGGTGAATGAATACGGAATAAACTAAGCCGGTAATTTTATACGGTTTTATGACAAATTTCATGGAGTTATTATTATTAGATATCAACAACCTGAATGATAGGGAATAATTAAAATACATACACCTTCCTGAAATAATAGTAATATTATTTTCGATTTCCTGTATGGGATCAATTTTGCAAACTCACGAAATATAAATTCGTTGGAATGGTATATCACAACCCGTATTAGGAATACAAGGGTTCAAATAAAATAAAAGTAATATTATTTGTATTTGTAAGGAAGGGAGTAAATGGGTTGTGTGTGTATATTCAGAAATCACGACAGTTCATATTTGTAAAATCACTAACGTAAAATCATCAAGACAATATATAAGCGATAAAAATAGTACCTATAAGAAACTGTGTAATAAAACAATCTATAAGACAGCAAATACACGAGAAAAACAAAATAGTAGTTATAATAAACACTAGTTGTACTAGGATATCAAATGCATTAAACGTATTGTGTTCATTAGTAGCTTTAAACCGATATATGAGCAAAGCAAAATAGTAGTTATAAGAAACACTAGTTGCACTGGGGATCATCATCATCATCTTTTTGCTGTTCGTATCCCAGTTGCCTCCATGATGTCCTCTCTTGGGTCAGTCTCGTTCAAGTGAGACCAGCTACTTTGCTTAGCTCGTCTGCCCATCTTCTCCTCTGTCTCCCTTGGTTCCTCCAGCCATACCGAAGGTCCAAGGTTGTTGTAGAATGTGCCCATCGTTGTTGATCATGCCTTATGATATGTCCTCCCCAATGCCATGTTCTCATTTTGGCTTGCTGTACTGCATCCTTGATTTTGGTCTTTTCCGTAGATGCTATTTTGTCTAATAGCAAAATGTTTAACATTTTCCGTTCCATTTTCCTCTGGAATCGTATCCATTTTATTTGCGTTACTGTTAAGGACCATGTTTGTGATGTATAAAGCAATACAGACAAGATGCACGAGTCCATTAATATCTTTTTGATTTTGAGGTTTATCTTTTTATTTAGTAATATGCGGGGGATGCTCCAGAACTTTTTCCATGCTAATTTAATTCTTCTTTTGATTTCCTTATCTCCTCTATTTGTTTTTTTTCAATTGCTGTTGTTTAAAACATTAGATAAATACACTGTCTTTGATTTGATGCTACTACTGGAAAATATTTTTAATTAACATCGTTCTAGTATAATCTTCACATTAAAGTCACATGGGGAATCCTTTCGGAATGGTATCGAAGAATTACTAAATATTAGGCATAAAAAGTAATAACAGAAAAAGGCATCTTTAAAAGAAGAGCGTTCCTGAGTTGTTGAAAAAATGTATAGTGGTCAAGAAAAACATTTCGCACTAACAACATTTGTCTAGTTGAGACTAAATTTTCCTTTGTTATCTCTTATTTTAAAATATAAAATGAAATGTTTAAACAAAACGTTTAAGTTGCTATAAATTATGTGATTTGAAAATGAATTGAAATTAATTCATGGTACAAGGTCACAAGTATTCGGTGTAGCATGTGCAGAAGTGTCACAAAGTTGAAACATTGTGTAGCACAGCATGGCGTTAAAGATTATTTTTTTCAAAAGCAGCTTTCAAGTTATCAATCAGAAGCCTAACATAAGACGCAACAAATTGTTAGTAACTGTAGCTTGTGACCTGTATAGAAATCATTTCCTCGCCAGCATTCTTAGAGATATCTGACGAAAAAGATTTATGTTTATATGTAGTGATCAGTTCTAAGGATATTATTGTTTCCTGCTTACATTTCATCACTTCGTTTTTAAATATCTTCCTTATACGGATTTAATACTCGTTTCTAGTTATACATCCGGATATTTCGAACACTTTATTAGCACGAAATCCGTTTGATTGCGCCAAAAATAAAAAAAATAAAAACTTATCATTACAATTCCATAATTAAATGCTTACACATATCGTAGGATTACACGTTCGGTGCAGGTTCGCGTTATTTTTAGTAAGTATGATACTCCTCTTCTGTCAACAAGTCTCCCGAATTGATGATTTAAAGCACTTGTTTGGGAACACGTTTGGAGAGCTACCTATCATCCGCTTGTACGTTGCGATTGCACTTCCAGTTTCGGGTGTAGCCAGGTCCTCGACAGGTCAGTCGGGAACATGTACCAGAAGTGCATTGCACGCAATTTGTCCTGAAATACAGGTATTCGACCTACTGATTCTGGAAGTACCAGTTCCATACTTTGAATCAACAATTATTTTTGGGAAGGTTAACTAACAGTATATGTCAGGGTGAGATGTGATAAAGTCTAGAATTATTTTCATTAATGTCGGACATTTGTTCAAGTGAATGCGAGAATAAAATAAAGTTGCTTTGTATCGTAACGTTGAAGTAAATTTAATGTTATATTTTCCAAACGTCTTTATGCATATAATTAAATTGTACATTGATAAATATAAAGAAATAATGCTAATTTTATTCAAATAATTGTTAAAGCACACTTCAAAGTTATTCGAGTGAGTTACGAATTTTAATTGTTTAAAATGTCTGTTATAAATAAGTGTATTCCCTACAATTTAAATTTGAAACTTGAAATGAAGGGTAACGATACTACAGCAGATGTGAGATTGGATTTACTTTAATACGTGGCATTTATTCTTATCAAAGTTAAATTAGATTTTTATAAGAGTATTGAAAGAGAGAATAAGGCAAAATATTAATAAGTAAATAAATTACGAAATTTCAAAATATAAAATCAGTAAACTAGCATTTTGGATAAATATCTAAAATGAAGTATTTTTGTAATTGATGAACTAAAACCACGTAAGTATTTATTTTACCATAACGAGCAAATGATACTTGCCATAAAAATGTTTTTAACTACCCTTTTTAAGTAATTCACATGATTTCAGATCGGCGATTGATAGCTTAATTATTTGCACAGATACTAGGAAATATTTATAGTATTGTGTTCAGATGGGGATGTCGTTTTAAAAATTTGTGAATTCAATACGTGAAAGTAAAACTCTTTACACTGTTAACTTATAAAATTTAATCCTTTAATGAAGACACGCACAAAGTCGTGAATGACTTATACACACATTTCATCTCACCAATTTTTTGAACAATTTTATACTATTTAAATACAAAAGTTACAATTATGACAATACATGTAAGGCCATTTTCAGACTGAAATGAGTTCGCATTCCGCCGTTCGCGACACTATGCCGCGCTCATGTGAATATCATTTTATTATATGGAGCTTCTCACATTGGGCAGCGACGGCCGCCGTGGCCAGCACGACAGCCTTCAAGAAACTACACAGAGTCGTCCACGGCTTTCCGAACAGTTGCTGCTCATGAGACTCTTCAGTCCTGACGGCGGACGCAATTTCATATTGTTTTCAATGGTAAGGAAAGCGTATACGGATCCAGATTACCACCAGGCAAGCCTTCTCAAGGTGAAGCTGCATTGAAACTTAGTACCAGATGTTCGGAATTTACTGAACTTCAAACCTATACCTTATTTTCACCACCCAAGTCTCCTCAAATGTTGAAGAATTTTCTACCTGACATATGAGATCACAGCAAGCAACATTTACCATTGTATGGTAACATGCTAATGAATTGTCACATACAAATGTAAATATTATAATTCATATTCCAATACAACAGATCATTCTGATATTTTTGAGATAAATTTCGTTCTGATGTGGATACTCTCCTCTCCTCTCTAATCCCATCCTCAAAAGCGCTTTAGATGCTTAACCTTCTGGTGGGAATATCATTTTTCCCCTTCAGCGGGGACATCTGCCTCAAAGGCAGACACAACCAAAGCGCATGAATGACTCACCTTTTAATTATGGAACTCGGTTGGTTGGTTGGTTGGTTGGTTGGTTAGTGATTCCGGGCGCGTCAACCGCTTAGGTCATTAGTCCCGTTAGTGTAATGCATGTTTTTTCCTCGGGAGATGGCGGTGATCTTCCCGCGCTGGCATGCGAGATCCGGCGCCGACCTACCGTCGGCTAGTGGGGTTTCCCCCTAACCAGGAATTTCCCACCAGCGGGGCACCGCCGCAGCCCGGACAAGCTCTAAGCTAGCGACCGGTCTCCCGGAATATGTGGTAGTATAGTGCATGTTAGTGTAAGGGGAGAGGATAGGATAAGGAAGAGGAAGAACAAACCGCCCGCGGTCGTAACCCGTTTGGTAGGGTACTGCTCCGGTATTCGCCAGGTGTTGATCGGAGAAACTACGGAAAACTACCGATCAGACCAGATGGCCGCTAGAATTCTCCTCTAGACAGCGACTGAATTCGACCTAGCTGAAAAGCTATTGTCGAAAATCTTGCCGCCGTCAGGATTCGAAACTAGGACTTCCCGGTCAGAGGTGCTGCAGTGACATCAGTTGATGCACTGAGCTACTGCTCGCGGTATGGAACTCAGAAAATGTCTTGTTTTCCCTACATGTTCTTTATAAAAAAAAGAACAAAAATATTTTTTTGAATTTTACCAACTTTGACAAAAACATTGGTTTTCTCATCTTCTGGCGTTATCATTCTCAGACTATCTATAGGTAGCTAAAGTCAACATCTTTTAAGTAATTATCAAGTAAATCCGTAAAATTTTTGACAGAATATTTTTTAAAATAATATGTACAAAGCAATTGATGAAGTTAATTTGAGAAACGGATTTTAAATCATGCATCTATAGGAACATATAAATGAAAAGCAGGTATCAAAATCTACAACGGTGGGAACATCTGCCTCTGAGACATTGCTAGTTTAAAAAAAATTAAGTTTCTATTAAACGTTCACACGCCACAGCTGTAAGGATCCTCTCTTCTTGAAGATTATAAGCGTACTGATGCACATGAGGGTGAAGATGCTCGGCGTACTTACACCGGTCCCGGTGATAACAATGAAAACTGCGTCTGCCTGTCAGGCAGATATTCCAACCAGAAGGTTAACCAAAAAGCTATTTTTTTATTTGCTTAGAATATATGAAAAGAACCCGGAAACGTTGGCCAGGTTCACATCAGTAGACCAAGATGCGTCGAAGGACACCTCTCTTGCCGGGTATAGTGGACCGGATGAGGGCTAACTGAATCGGGGACACGCGTTTGCACGCAGGTTACATGATTATTTTCATAGTTGCAGAAATATTAGACGTTCTCTAACGTTACTGTACAACATATACAAACTCCGTGAGGGAAAATACTGGAATCGTGATGCATTCTAAAGCTTTCTCTCTAATACATAGCTGCCGGAAGATTCAAAGGTCTCCACGTTTGCATTACAAATACTAGAAATCTTTGAATCCGGGTTTCACGATCCACCAAGAACACCAGAACCTGTACTGAGATACCGCAATATCGTTAAATAATTACGAAAAAATGTTTCTGAAGTAATGTATGTCGAGCTTTACATTTTGTATCTCATTATGATTAAACAGGTCTGCATTCACATTGGCGCAACCACGCTGTCCGTACCTTGATCATAGCCTGCCAACTGCTCTCTGCTCGTGGCATATCCCTTAGCACCGCTAACATAGTGCTTCCAGTAAGGGAGAGAACCTCTTAAAGAGATCCACTTTCCGTAAGCTAGTACTGTACATCATAAGCGTATTACGCCTGGGCGATATTTATAATTTTATCTGACCTCTTATTTCTCTACGAACACTCCGGAGCAGACATTATGGCCTGTTTCTTATTCTGTGCGGTCAAATGAAAAGTTAACAAGTTACTACAAGTACCAAGAAGAGATATTTTCTCCGGTCCGGTTAAATGAATATATGATCGTCAATTCTTTATCATGAAATGGAGTATATGACGTTGGAATTTCTTAAAGTTCTCATTACTTTTTAAAGATCAATTTTGGATAAATACATCATTTTACGCCAAATTAAAATCTATAATTTTGCGTATTTTTCACGTCTCGCTTTAGCGATTATATTTCTGTCGTTTATGAGAATATTGGAAATAAATATTGTGAGGAATAATCCAAGAATTTTCTATAAAAATGCTTTATGATAAAAACAGCATTTCAAAGGGGGAAAAGAGAATGCCAATCACATTGAGCTAATTCAAAAAACCTTGAAAAGTAGTTATTAAGAAAATATAATCTAAGGAATTGAAAAATATCGTGTTGTATAGTTCTTAATTCTAAGATTAAATAACTCTTGTATGATTTTTTTCGTTAATCATAATTTATTATTTTTTCGCTGATTAGTGAAGTAGTACCCATTATCTTTTAAGAAATAGTTTTTAGAGATTATAGAACTCCGACTGCGGTGGGCGCTGGAGGGATCGAATACCCAGTAGTCGTCGTTGCCTTTCTCAAGCCCGGAAAAAGGTGGAGGGTTTTAGGTCAGGTTAACTCCCTTTCTGGGTAAAAAAGACCTCTGCTCAGAGAATGAGGCAGAATCTCGGAGCATCACACTGTGAGACGTCCTGGCAGAGAAAAGGAAACAATGAATAAAGAAACAAGAAATATAGAGAATAGAGACGTAGAATGTTAAATTCTGGAATAGTAAAAGTCAGGAAATTATGATAGAGGTTGCAGATAAGAAAATGGATGTACGTAATATATCAGAAAGAAAAAAGATGAGTTAAGGCACTGAAGTCATAAAAGACTACATACTGTTTTATAGTGGGAGAGGTAAAGATGAAAGAGCTGCACTCCTGCACAAAAATACCTACAATATATGAAGTAATACATTATGTTAACGAAGGGTTACTTAGAACGAAAATAAAAATAAATGAAATGTGTATCCATATTGTTATTGTGTATGCTCCAGATATAGCCAAACACAGAGAGAAACAAAGATCCGTTTATGAAGACCTAGCAAGTCTACTAGACAAAATACGAGAAAATGAATAGACTCTAATACCAGGGAATCTGAACGCACGAGTGGGGAATAATCCTTTAGATTGAGTAAAACAACGATTTTGTGGGAATGTTAGCAGTGGTAATGGAGATCTCCGAATTGAGTTCTGTGCTCAAAGTAACTTGCGAATCAATAATACCTCCTTTGATCATGTCTTCAAGTATGAGTACACATTTTATGATTCTCCAGGGCTACAGCCAATGATCGATTATGTAATAACTAATAGACATTTTATACCAACGATGGATGAACATTAAACTCAGCAAACATAGGCAATGATCATGCACTTCTTTTGACTAAAATTAGATTAAAACTTCGACTGACAGAAAAAACTAGCACAGAACGCGCTGATAAATATAATGCAGAATAATTAGAAAATGAAGGCACAAGAAATCTGTATCAGAGAAGACTAAACGAGAAGATCAATGCAAATTCTGTAGAAAGAGAATCGAGCTTAGAAGTATGGTGGATCAAAGAAAAGTCTAATTTACTTCAAGCAGCGTAAGTGGCTACAAGGAAAAGGAAGATAAAGATGTGGACTAAAAGTAAATATAAGACACCTTGGTTTACTAATGTAGTTAAAGATGGTGCTGAGGAAAATAAAATAGTATTTCTACGTTATAAAACAATAAAATTATCATCAGACCGTCAACTATATGTTGCTGTAGAGAAGAAAGAAAATAAACTAAGGGACCTGAAGTAAAAGTTCGCAAATGGCATGGAAAAAGACATGCAGGGGTTCTCAAAAGAAAATATGGAAGATGTTAAGGAATAGAAAAGCTTAAATAAACAAGGTAGAAAAAGTAATACGATTAAAATGTCCTCCTAGGAAGACAGTTATATCAAGATTCTAAGGAATAAATCCAAGAAAATCTAAATTTAAATGTGGATGAAAACTGGAATGACGTTGTTGAAATTACAGAGAATAATATAAATACACGAATGAAAACATTTAAAGAATAGGAAAGCCGCAGGTGAAGATTAAATATGTAACTAAATGCTGAAGTATGGAGGCGAGTGATTAAAAGAAAGCTGAAAGTATTATTTAATAAAATATTAGCAATCGGAAATGTACCACGAGATTGGAAAATTAGTATTACGATACCGATCTTTAAAAATGGGAAGAGAAATGATCCTAACAATTTTAAAGCTATAACCCTACTGTGAGTAGGACATTCAAATTACTATCGAAAATAAAACTAGCAAAATTTCAGCCATACTTCGAAATCAGTGAGAAACAACAAGGATTTCGCGCAAACAGATCAGCAATAGACGCTATATTTATTGTCCATTAAGTCGAGAAAGCGACCTGGATGGCCGAAGTGGCTAAGAGCGAGTACCGACTCAGCCCTTCGGTCCGAAAGGTCGCGGGTTCGAGTCCCGCCTTGGGCATGGTTGTTTGTCCCTTGAATTTGTATGTGTTGTCGTGGAGGGCTTCGCGTTCTGCTGACCCCAGATCAGAGGAGCCCGCAAGTGTGTTTGTCTAGTGTCAATATGCGTCCCATCGGGACGTAAAGGGTAACCGGCTGTTGGCTGGATAAAAGTCCCAGGGAAAAAAAGCAGCCGAGAAAGCGATCGAATAAAACAAGCCCGCCTTGTGGTTTGTTAACCTCAAGATGGTCGAGTAAGGCACACTTAATCGAGTACGGCGTGATCACAATTTTGAGGGACAAATTGGTGCCTAAATGCAGAAACTATTGAAGCTCCCTACGCAGACGTTAAAACTAAAGTAAAAGTGGGAGACCAAGTTACAGATGAAATAAAATGTGTTGGTGGAATACACTAGGGCGATTCCTTAATTCCAGTTATCTTCAACTTGTCAATAGATAAAATAATTGACCGTCAAAACAAAGGAGGGTTACAAGATGATAACCAGACAAACATAGTCAGCTCTGCAGATGACGCAGTGCTTTTTGAGACTAAAGAGGGTCAGATTTGTAGAAAAATATGGGTAATAATGTTATTTATATAACTGGAGTTATTGTCTTGATATAATTTTCGACACATTAGTTTTTTTTATACCAACAATTTCTGAAAAGTTTGTAGACTATATTGAAAGAACATCATTTCAGAATGCCTCCTTCTGTATTTCTGACTACTACTTGAGAAATTGTTTCTCCAGAGCCCGGGAATGACCGTTTTGTAACAGATCTGAAATCAACCCAACGCAAAATGTGTTTTCCTCCATTCATCAAGAGTGGAAGCTTTAACGGGGTCATCCAGATCGAAGGCTGCCAGACTTCCGCCGGAGATGCCGCGGGCGGCGCGGTTCAGCAGAACTGCACACGACTCGTACGGTCATTCCAAGAAGAAATTGCCTCACCGCCATCTTGAACGCACGATCTTTCCTCGCCAACAGCTGTCCGTCGTCGCCTCAGCCTCCAGTGCTGCCACTGCCGCTGATATGTCGCCCCTGCATCCCGCCGTCGCCTTCGCTGATTAACTTTGACACTCCCAATCAAAACTATCTCCGTCACCACTGCGTGCATCACTGAGACGTTTGTAACTAGAGCCCGGAGTTTGGCAAAAAACTCTTTTTTACTGATGCGATTTTATGCCTTTTAACAATAAGACTCACTTAATTGTACTTCTGGAGTTGTTTTAGTAGATTTTAATTTTGCCTTTTTTCACCTGTATTAGCTTGTGGTGCCTATTTTTTGTATTTTGCTTTATTTGTGCGTTTTCCTGCTTCCTTTTTGTCTTCTTATTCCTTTTTGTTATTATTTTCTCTTTTTCCCCCTTCTGGCACCAATCTCTATCGAGATGGAAACATTTGCAATCCTGTACAATATGAAAGCAAGGATGCGTATTTTCTCTTTGTGCCTGAACTGCTGGGCTCTATTAATAACTAAAGGGAAAGAGTTTTCATGCCCTAAAATCTTGAAATATGCTTTTAAAAATATATATTTTTGACCTACAAATTCTGAAATATGCACTTTAATTTGGAATTAAAATTAACAAATTTTCATTTCCGGTATAAACGTTTCTTCATAAATTGCAGGGGAAGCATGCTTGGAATGAAAATATAAATTTTTGTGTAAAACAGCAAAATATATCTTTACTTTTCATGTGAAATAATTGAAGTAAATATTCAACTTAGTATGTCTAATTGTATTTCTTGTGCGAAGTTAAAAAAATATAACAAGAAATATATTATATTATTCTCAAGTATTCTATCATCTATAGGAAATAAAAAAACTCACCCTGTTACAAGCTCTTTCTAATCAATTATCGCTCTCAAATGAATAAAATCTATGAAAAGATAAAACGATTTAGAGATAAGTACCTATTTTAACAAAATATGCAAAATATGCGCATATAATTTCACGAATATGCCCCAACAAGAAAAATCGGCCAATTATGCACAAATCTGCACTACCATATTAATCGATATAGCATCCAATTATTATCAGATGTCAAGAAAATTTACTTAGCTATGCCCTGAAACAACAGACAAAAATATGTAAAATCATAGAAACTTGCTCACTATTAATAACTGACTTATTAGTAGAGTTACGTAGATAATAAAAGTAGAGATCCTACGATTTTTCTACTTTTATTTACCATGAACAGCAACCTAATTTTATGGAGTGGATTTGCATAATAATAATAATAATAATAATAATAATAATAATAATAATAATAATAATAATAATAATAATAATAATAATAATAAAACAATGCCAAAATTTGTCACACGTACTTACATAGATAACTCTAGATTACCTGTAACCTAATTTTACAGGTTTTAAGGGATATTTATTTTTTATTTTATTTTACGTCAAAAAACAGTTAAAACTGTGTATGACGTGCTATGGGGAGAAGTGAATTGTGTGCACATTTTCAAAATTCTGTGAACCCTACACTAAGTCATATACTACTTGCATTTTGATTGAATGAAGAGAAGGAAAAAAGATAATAATTATATTTTTATTTACCCGTTGTATTGCTTGAATGCAGGTGTTTTTGTAAAGTTGATGTAAACATATCGCGTTTTTTTAAAACTCCCGTAATCAAATAAATCTAAATCATTTCTAAAAGTTCCAAAAATTTGGTGAAATAAAAAGAAAGAAAATGAACAACTAGCAATTAGGTACCTTTAATTATGAATATGCAGAAGTAGCTGCATGGCAACAATAATTATGAATGGTCAAGTCTAAACATGAATCAAATGTTTTTATTAATACCCTTGAAAGGCAGCAATGCCGAACTGGTGAATAATTTTTTTAAAAAATAGTTATCTATGTATCAAGGCCGGAAAATGAATGATTTTGGTTGAGATGTTTACCAACCGAGGCGGAGCGAAGCGGAGCTGATGTTGATAAACTAAGTCCAAAATCATTCAATTTCGGCCGAGGTGCATACAACAATTTTTCGTATACTCGTTTTCTTTTGCTCTTTTTCAGCACTGAATCTGTAGTGATAGACACTTTCAGAGATTTAAATAATAAATGACATTTTAATATTATATTCATGCAAACAAGCTATTATGGACCTAAATTGCTCTCTTTATCTCAAAAAGGTAAACAACGTGAATACAGCGGAAAAGGTAAAGTGATAATCATATGGCGATACACATCTGTGATTGGCTTTTTTTGAACAGATTCTGGCGTATCATTGCTAACTTGCGACATGGAGAGACATAAGTCATATAGTCACTATAATTATTATGGCCATCACAAACCACAGTCATCCTCGCCACCGCCGCATTCTCAGCAGTCACTTTCAGCTTCACCGCCATCGTCATCGCAACTATAGGCATTCAGTATTAGACTGGGAACGTCTTATCTCGTAGTTAAGATACGGATTTAACAGGCCGGGAAAGATTTAGAGGAACATTTTTCTAATCCATCTAACACATTTCCTGAAACATTGGAAGACGCCATCAAAAACTTGAACAGCGAGAAATTCTATTTTATAGAACGTACCAGAAACTGATCTACAATTTAGTGTGACCAATAATGATAATCCCATTTTTGTTGTGGTACTTGTCGTTCCCTCAAAACTGAGGATAGTGTTTCCTTTGATATTAAATAAAAATGAAAGCCTTTAAAAAACTTAGATATCAAATGTTTATATCCTTAATATTATTGAGGGACCATTGAGGTATAGCATTATATGCCTTTGAGCGAAACTGTAGGGGCACAACATGGTGGTGGAAATCCGCCGACATCAAAAAGAGTCGTTCAATGCCAGTCTAGTATTATAACTGTTGGCTTGGTGCAAAAAGAGCCAGTGTCAGCTATAAGAGATTTCCGATTTGCATAGCCAGCGTTCCCTTCTTTTAGTGCAAGAAAGGGTAAGTCAAAAGTCAATTCTATCTCCTAATTTCATCGACCTTCACATCGGCGAACGATTGTAATGTCATTTCGATGGTGTACCCATTCCGTAAAACTAAATATTGACATTGCACCAAGCCAGAGATACGTCAATGATCGCAACCACTATTGCCACTATCACCGCCTCCACCCCCACAACCACCCCGCCCCCTCCGTCGCCCCAGCCCCGCGCCCGTCTATGTCAATGATCGCAACCACTATTGCCACCATCACCGCCTCCGCCCCCACAACCACCCCGCCCCCTCCGTCGCCCCCGCCATGCGCCCGTCTATGTCAATGATCGCAACCACTATTGCCACCATCACCGCCTCCGCCCCCACAACCACCCCGCCCCCTCCGTCCCCCGCCGCGCCCGTCTATGTCAATGATCGCAACCACTATTGCCACCATCACCGCCTCCGCCCCCACAACCACCCCGCCCCCTCCGTCGCCCCCGCCGCGCGCCCGTCTATGTCAATGATCGCAACCACTATTGCCACCATCACCGCCTCCGCCCCCACAACCACCCCGCCCCCTCCGTCGCCCCCGCCATGCGCCCGCCTTTGCATGGGGGTCACGTGCGGCGGCGGGGCGGCGGGCGGGCAGGCCGGCCGCGCGCGCCCGCGATGCGGAGGGCGATTGTAGCGGGATTACAGGCTTGGCCCCGTTGTCAGTTTAAATATCGCACTCCGGCGATATCGCCCGGTTGCCGCGCGGACGTGGCGCGCGGGCGATCCGTTTTCGACGCGGGCGGACGCCGCGCAGACGCCGTCGCCGTCGCCTCCACCTGCACTGCCGCCGTCGCCGCCTCCTGGTACTCGTTGACCTCTGGAGCAGCTGCTGACGAGGCGTGGTTGTCGGCTTCGCTAGGGTTACCTGCGCGTACTTCCAGCATGCGTGAGATCTAGGGTTGCCCACAGTGTTCATGTAAAGGATGGACACTCGCTAAGAAAGAAAAATAAAAAAGAAATCAACACATTTCTTTTTTAATATATTTAATTTAGATTGGCATCAGCTCTATTTCTTTCTTCTCTCCATTTCCGATTCAAGTTAAAAGATTCGTTAAAAAATGCTGATGATGATGGTTTGTGCGGCTCTTTTTTATTTTAGTCGATAGACAGACACTATCATGCATTTCGTGTGTCAACGTTTAGCAAAAGGATATTGATGTTTTCTATTCGAAATTTAATAAACAATACAATGCAGTAGATGTTAGTCATGTGATAAAATAATTGACAACAAATATTGAAATTATATTAAAAGGAGGATATTGAAAATACAAAGGAGGACGAGATCACAATTGACTTTAATGAATGACTTTCCTCCTAAATTGTGGACGATTGCCAACCCTAGTGAGATTTGTAGTCATTTATTCTTGTATTATCTGCACACATTTTCTTGAGCCTTCATTTTACAAGATGCGAGAGGAGTTGGGGGTGATTATTTGGTCGACAAGACTATTATATCAAATCTGTATCTCATTTTTCAGTGCTAAATACAAGGGAATTACATGGAAGCGAGCATTTCTGGACGTCAGATTCTGTGAACAATGCTCCTTTCAACAATTTATTCTGGATTCAACTAATGTTAGCGAAAGTGTGGAAGTACGTCTTCCAGGGTTCAAGAAAGCATGTGCGTATCATACTAGCCGAAGTATACCGCGTTGCCCGGGTATTTATTTATCGCAGTCGTCTATTAGATAAAAATAAATGAATTAGTATATGTATTCTTCTTCTTCTTCTTCTTCTTCTTCTTCTTCTTCTTCTTCTTCTTCTTTGCGGTGGTTGCTACTCTAACAACTACACAATAATTATAATTAAATTTTAATATAGTTGAAAAATGTTTAAAAACCAATTGTAATCAGTATCCTGTACATTGTAGTCTTTTTGGAATAAATAAAAGGAAAAGAACCCAAACATTGGAATTAAAAATATAAAGAACTTATTGATGATAGAAACCCAAGAATTATATCCATATAAACCATTCATTCCATCATTCAAATTTAGTAGCCGCCGTCTACTCAAACACAATCACCTTCACATTCTCGCAGAACATGCTCTGACGCATGCATCGCCTTCATGTAGTGCCGGAGCTAGACAATTTTGGACCCGGGGTAATGCAGAAACGTAGCCCTACTCCTCGAAAAAAATCAATTCGGGATATTCAGTCTAGCTTCAATGAAAATACGTGACCGCTATCTGTATGGTACACACACATGCACGCTCACACACACACACACACACACACACACACACACACTCACACTGATATATATTGCAAAAAATATAGTGCAAAAAATTGTGTTGAAATATCGTGGATGTTAAAAGGAGAAAATTTGAAGGCTTAAAAAGCTTCAGAGAGTCGTGGACCGTATAAGTAATGACTATGATTAACAATTTAATGTATACAATTAATTGAACAATTTATGAAATATCAGACTGCTGTACTGCGATTTATAAAATTACAATAACCATTTTTTGAGTTCTAATTTCTTTTTCAATTTTTTACTATTTATTTCATACGTCCCATAATCATGCCTTTCGACTTGCGGAGCCCGGGGCGATCGTCCGATCTGCTAGGGTTGCTAACGGTCCTTCATTAGGAGGATAGTCCTTCATTGACGTGAATTGTCCTCCTTTGAATTTTAAATGTCCTTCTTTTAGTAATTTTTTAACATTTGTTGTCATTTATTTTATCACATGACTAACATCTGCTACGTTACATCGTTTATTGTTTAATTTAGAATAGAAAACATGAATATCCTTTTTCTGAATGCTGACACACACATGCATGCTAGTGTCTTTGTATAACAACTAAAATAAAAAAAGGGATGCTCAGACTATCTTCATCTGCATTTTGTGAACGAATCTTTTTACCTGAATCGTAACTAGAAAGAAAGAAATAGATCTGATTGAGTTTTTTCTTTTTTTTTCTTCCTTATGGAGTGTCATCTCTTTTACATGAACATTGTTGGTAACTCTACGGTCTGTTCCTACCTAGCGCCGCCATTACCTTCATGAATCACGCCGGCGGCGCTAGCCGAATGGGTTTACTATGCTCCGTGAAGTCACGAAGGTTAAGCGCATTCGAGACTCGCGGGTTCGTGGTTGGGTGACCGGCCAGGAACCCCGGGATCTAACGTCGTCGAGCCCCTGGCCGAAGGGATAAAAGGCACTAACTGACTGCGACGTGACGAGACTTGACAAAGATTAAAAGTAAAAAGCACTTTAATGGAGGATTACTCCCCAGTGCTAAAGCGCTCAACGCCCCTTAACGGGGCTTGGAGACGCGTTGCGTCAAGATGAAGACGGAACAAATTAAAAAAAAAGAAAATCTGCCTCCGCCATTGTCGCCGTCACCTGCGCCTTCGCCGCGTGTTCTGCTCACGTGACGCCCATGTCACCCGATCCACGCGCGCTCACGCGGATCCTCTCGAACCGCGAACAAAGATTGGTCTGGAGCTAGATGCGCCGCGTCCCATCCAACTGCATGGACTGATTCGCTGTGCCTGCTACAGTAGGGGACTGTGCGCCTCGTAACCAGCCAGATACTCTGCGCCCTCTGAGGCAGTGGCGTGGCAGGGGAGGGGCGATGCGCCCCGGGTGACACCATTTTAGGGGTGTCACTAATTATAACATTTTATAGTTCTAATTATATAATTTTAATGATTTATTTAAAAATTATATATATATACACTTTTTTAATAGTTATACAATTAAATCATATACACTAAGAAAGCAAAGAAAAATAATGTGAAGTAAAACGCGAAATTACAAGCAGTGATCTCCAATTCTTCAGTGGTCCAAGAGTCTCGATTTCTGCGATATCTTATCTTATAGTTAATCTCGATGAAATAATCTACGAACTATCTTTAATTTCGTTAAAATGTACTTGTATTTATTAAATAATGTATAAAATATTCAGATATATTGTTATATTTAATTTAGGGGGCTGACACTATTAGTTTTGCCCCGGGTGACACCAACTTAAGCCACGCCACTTCTCTGTGGCTTCAATTGTATAGAAGGATTTTCCTAAGAATGAGCCAAAGTGACAGTTCGCGAAACAAGTGAACATCACATAGAATTCACAGAAGTATCCCTCCGCCGCGACAGCTGTTCAGCCACGCCCCTTCGTAAAGTGTTTATGGCTCTTCTGAAAAATTCAGTACACAGAAATTCAAGAGTTTCTGCTGAAGTATGTACACGCACGCGAGTCCGGGAAATATTTAAATTTAATTACCTATGTGGAAAATCTCATAACATGCACTCCCAATCAGTAAAAGAAAACTGCCACGAATGTAAATAGAAAGCTCTCTATCATAGCTCGCCACACAACAGCACAAAAGCCGGAAACACGAGCACCAGTACGCATCTCATATTCAAGTTTCGGTTTTAAAATAAACATAATATTTATCACACAAAAAGTAAATCCAATGCATGTTTGTAGAAAAAAAGAATTTTTACAGACGACCACATAACACTGCACTTCCTAATATTAATTATTTCTCGTGGTGCACTATATTTTTGTCGGACGAGGACATCACAAAAGGAAGCGGCGGAGCCATTTACTAAGTTAGCCAACTGTAAACGAACGACTGCAGGAGTCGAGTCGAATTGGCCCAAGGACACAACGACCACAGAGCTTTCAGTTATGTTGCCAGAACTAGCTATCATTGGGCTCATTCTTAGGAAAATCCTTCTATACTAGTAATCGGCGTTAGTAGCAAAACAAGCTCGGTTAATGAGGGTCTCATTAAAAATATTTTTTTCCTTTAAAGCGCTTCTGCTTAGGTTACTGCCTTAATTTTTTTATTTTATTTTATTTTTATAATTTGTTGCGTCTACAATTGACGCAACGCGTCTCCAAGCCCCTTGGGGGGCGTTGAGCGCTTCGCGCTTTTAGGAGTAATCCTCCGTTAATATTATGTCCGTCTCACCTCGTCGCAGTTGTCAAGAGGACCACTAGGTAGCATCTCCGCGTACGCGCTTCCCGCTACGCGCTCCTGCGTCACTACCCAGCGGCCAGAATTGGGAAGGAATAAGAATAGGGGTAGGGTTTAGGACACTTCACAGGAGTTAGAGCAGCCAAACTCGTTTTGTTGGAACAAATTTCACATGAGATTCGACGGGAATAGAACCCGGACCTCCTTGATGAAAGAAAAGCGACTTCGCTCTGCGCCTCGAGATGGCCACATGATGATTTATTTCGTGTTTCGGGAGCGCCAACTGCAATTTTCAACTGGGCATTAGTTCTGTAAATGTAGTGTATGTTTTTGTAACATGATGTTCTTCCTCTCGATGGCGAGATCCGGTGGATACCTACACGTTGGCTTGCGGAGTTTTCCCCATCCAGGAATCTCCCATCAGCCGGGAAAAGCTCAAGCTACCAGCTGGTCTTCCTATATGTGTGGAGGTGTAGCGCGTGTAAGTGCATATAAGTAAAGGGTAAGTTAAGAAAGAGGAAGGAAAGATCGCGCGTGGTCCGTGACCCGTTTGTTAGGGTACTGCTGCGGCATTCGCTTGATGTTGGTCAGAGAAACCATAGAAACCTACCGATCTGAGCAGCCGTTTCTTGAATTCTCCTCCAGACACCAGCTGGATTCAATTAAGCTATCCAGCTAGTGTAGAAAATCCTTCCACTGTCGGGACTCGAACCCTGGGTTTTTCTGGCCAGAAGTTCCTGCTCTAACTGATGTCACCAACTGCAGAGACATTAGTGGGTGCCCTGAGCCACTTTAGTCGGTGATTACTTCTTTGACCTAACATCCGAGAACTCGCAATAAAACATAAGATTTTTCGCACTACACATATCAATTATTTTGTAAAACCTCTCATAACATTCAGTTATTACATTCCGCCATTAGTATCTCAGACAATGCTACAGAGTAATACGCTCTCTCGCCAAATATGATAATTATATTAGACTGAGAAACTTCCGTGAATTGCTGTTGGTAACAGAGTTATTGCAATATATTACACTTGTTCAAATATAGCAAAGTTATATCAGATTAAGTCGTGATACTTAAATACACCCTCTGTTAACAATTCTTTTCGCTGCCGCCACATCAGTAATTAATAAACTTCAATTCATATTTAAGAATGTTCTTACTACATTAGTCACTAATACAATTATACACGTGAAAAAACGATGTTTCAACTATACTGAATCCAGTGCAACTTTTCATGTATTGAATAGAGAACAAGAGAGAAAAGGCATTATGGAACGACAGTTGATATGAACCACAGAACCACAGAGCTCAAGAGTGTTTTTTGTCAATAATAGATGAAAAATTGTTACAGGATTATTTTTACAGAAATCAAGAGTTAATACCTAAACGAATCTAATAACTTTGAGGCATTGTAGGTGCTCTGGTTCAGCTGTCTATCATATGTCCACTGGTAATATATCTAAACTTAAGTTTCGTACTGAGCAAGTATCGTCAACATACGAATATAAAATTTCTTCGATCAGCAAAAAATCAATATAGTCAGTTAGCCGAATGAAAGCAAATAATATAATTCTGTATTCAATAAAAATAATGGTATTGGTGGATCGCAATACCAACGTTTGAAGAAAACAATATCTATTTGTTGGGAACTGAAGAAGAAGTATGCACATGTAAAAAGTACATTTCGTTTTGACTGTATCAGATGAGATCAATAGCACTCATATTTAATTTTTAATCCCGTTTTGCGACAAAAAATAGTTACAAAGGAATTTAATTTACGTGAATTAAATGTTTTGTAAGTTTCAAAGTTGAATGGGGAATGATAATTCGACCAAGTATTCCATGGGCAAAAGAGGAAGTCAATTAGATATTCGTTGAAGCCTAAAAAGAAATACTACCAAAAATTATTGAGTATCTTAAAATGAAGTACACGAGCAATTTAATGACCTAAAGACAAGCACAAAAAGGTTAAGCGTATTTTAATTGATGGTAAATTTTCATTAATATTCATCAGATATCAATTTATATGCCTTATTAGTTAAATTGATTCTGCTTGGAAATTGAAAGACATGTGCATCTTCTGGCTTCTTGTGACTTCAACGATGAATTTCTTTAGCCTTAAGTTCAGGCCGACTGGTTTCGATGTATCTATAATCTTTTGTTGGAGTTGAAAATCTGCAAGCTGATTTTGCAGAGAGGTGAAATGACACGCTGATAAACGTCTGGGATTTCTGTTTAAAAAGTTCTTATATGAGTTATTCATCAGTTTGGTCAACGACCTTTTGAGGCATCAAGATTGCATTCTTCTCCTTTGTTTCTAACTTGTCACTGTTTGCATAACATGTTACACAGTCCTAATGATACTAATAGTAGGTTGTTCACATAATTGAGAAGACGATAGCTATTAAGGTTTAGAGAGTAAAATTTTGACATATCGAGATTTCAAATACGAGTAATATGGGTTCACAGTGAATTGTTTTGTCGGAACGATTTTTTCCTGTAATCTCATTAATTTTTCATGTTTACATGACGTGACCCTGAATACATTTGTATACTTTTAAACATTAGCAGATAAATATTTTTTCTTCTTCATTCGTATTTGAAGTAGATATTAAAATTTTAAATACTAACGAATTTCATAAAGTGAAACAGAAGTCCGAGTATTTCCTGTGAATGTTTTTAAATGTTCTGGAGCAAATATTGTATTATCTGAAGATATAAACAACCTGATAAAGTTAGATTTGATACAATAGGAATGTGCCTTCGCTGCGATTTGATTTACGATCGTAAACAAGTTGGAAGTTTTGGGAGGCTCATTTTCTGCAGACAAGAGGCGATTTGGCGGGTGGTTCAAAGATTTAGGCTTATAAATCTTTAATCCTGTTTTATTACCTACATTTTTAAAGAAATAAATCTCTCGTGGTAGAACTTTTTGAGTTTTTAATTAGCAATTGTGTACTAAAATAGTGCATGTATTTCATTTTTATTGAATGGCCCGGTATATATTTGAAAATTGAGGGATAAAAAAAGAATAACTTCACGATTATGATGATCATTTCAACTACGGAAATAATTATCCGGATGTCATAAGAAGGGAAAAAAATTAAAAAAAGATATTTGAACAGGATACGAGCTTAGAAAACATTTAGTACTTTACAAAACTTCTTGAATTTAGCCCTGACATGTTAAATAACACTACAAAATCAGTAATGATAATAAAGAAAAAATGTTCACTTCAAATTTATCTCAATATTTTCAAGAAAATCAAACTTGCAAATGTTAAACTTACTTTTAACATTACGAAATGATTTCAGTTAAAGAATAAATTACAAACAAAAACAAACAACAAGTTTACAAATTACAAATGAAAGAGACTCTGTTGCCATCGTCTCCAACGCAAGTAAAGTTTTGTCTGCCAGTTTATTTCAAAACCAATGGTGGCCGAGGTGACAAGGGTTTCCCTGTACGATTTGTATTGTCAATGCAGAGAAAATGCGTTATATTTCAAAAATAATTTTTGAGGTAAGTGATGAAATATATTTAGAAATTTTTTGTTTTTTTACTATTAAGTATCTCATAACGAAAATTCACAAGGTAACCGTTAAAGAGTGTACAAAACAGTGATATTGTTCACTAAATAAGCGACTTCATGCAGCTTGAAACCATTCTCCAGAGGTATGACAATTTGTTAGATACATGGCTTTCCTTGTGCACCGATCATATGGTTAGGCGAAAGAGCAGGCCTAATGGTTCCCACCTTGTCATACGAATTAAGTCATTATTTAAGGCATTTCTCTTTTCGTCTGTCAGTTGTTACAACTCTGGTTTTGAGTCCTAAACAACGACCTAGAAATCCCAGATGTAACCACGCACTATGTGAGTGAAGGTCAGTACCACGTTCTTTTGCCGTTGAAATGCTATATCAACATCAAGACATAGGGTGCAAATATGATTCGTCAGGCCTCTAGATATAGTCCCAAGACCATCAAATACAACTAATATAACTGCGTGATCCTCCGTTTGCCTCTTTCTAGCTCTATCTGGTTATTTATTCATACTATTACTTTTTTTAGTTATTGTTTTTTTTATTTTTCATTGTAACACCAGGTGAGGTGTTAAGCGCATTCATAAAGGCAAGGGCTAAAATGTAACTTTTAAGATTCTCCAGAATGTATTTGGCTAATATAATAATAATAATGATAATAACAACAATAATAATAACAATAAAAACAAGCCGGCCGCCGTCGTGCAGACGGTTGCGGCAGCTTTCGTCTGCACCGAGGAGGGTGCAGGTTCGAGCCCTGCGTGGACATGGTCGTATTTGTGATTGTCTCTTCAAACCCCACCCTTTCACCCCACAATTCATAATTCAAGGCATAACAAGGGAATCAAAGCGTATTACCAAGGGATACAAACGAAAAAAATTGACACCCATAGTAGCACACGTTAATCTCTTTGGAATACGCATACGCATACGCCGATACGCATTTAATAATAATAATAATAATAATAATAATAATAATAATAATAATAATAATAATAATAATAATAATAATAATAATAATAATAATAATTTTCTGGGGGTTTTCTCATTTAGTGTTCCCGATTTGAGAAGCCTTTAGGCATACCGCTTTCCTACATTTACTTATTTAGAACCGTGCGAACAATCTTACAGGTTTCAAGAATTAATGACTTTTAAGCGTTCGGAATTATTATTATTATTATTATTATTATTATTATTATTATTATTATTATTATTATTATCATTCAGCAAATTTTTCAACAATCTTATGGATTGACTGAAAAAGCGCACGGTGAGACAAGACACGTGGTCCAGGGATGTCGGCGCGAACATACTTTTCCGAGTCGGCGTGCCACAGGGCGGGCAAGCGGCCAGCGGCGAGCAGCGGCCCACACACGCAGCGCCGCCGCTCGGCTCCGCCCCCACGTGCCAACGGCGTTCCTGGCCTGCCTCCGCGCGGTGGCCACGCCAGCTGCTGTCCCCGCCGCAGCCCACATGCGGGAGGAATTACTCGCGCAATTATTTGGTATTAATTTCCAAAATGGTCTCTGCAACGTAAAATTAAATGAGAAACCTTAAAAAAATATATTTAAGAAAGTTAATTTGTAATTAGTGAATATTGGGTGTAATGTAGTTCAGCTACTACATGACATGCAATACTTTCTTCAGAAAAAACGTTCATCTTCATAATGAAATAGGTGCTATTTTGAAGAATGAAATGAATTTGCTTTTGAGTTCAACATGAATTTAATTTAGAAACTGTTAATGTTAAATTTTTTAAAAATTTTCATACATTTCATGTTATAATGTTAATATTGGTTCATGATCTAATATTCGTCTAAAGCGTTTGGAGATGGATGAACGGTTTAATGTTTTTCTCATCAGTTTCAAATATTAAATTAACTTGATATTTCAAGCGTAGCATCACCCTTGTATGGAAAATAATGCGATAAGACACTGAATTCTTACAAACGAGTATTTATACATGTCATTTTGAAAAGATACTTGTATCGTTTCGAATTCTTTCATATTTGTTAAATGAACTTATTATGTACTAAATGTTTAAATTTAAAATATATTATACCTATTGTGTGATTGTTCAATATACCGTATACATTAGTGTAAAGATAATGTAAATAAGAAATATAAGTGAAATTTAATTTTCAATTATTTTAAGACAACAATAATAATAATAAAAATAATAATAATAATAATAATAATAATAATAATAATAATAATAATAACCATAATAATAATAATAATAATATGATAAAAATGCTAACAATAAGAGCACTAATAACAATAATAGCATTATCTCTACATTTTATGGCTGACCTGCACAATTATTTTAACTTATTAAATAAACGACCTTTTAATTACTCTGCACTTCACTTCACATTTGCTCTTCTTCTACACACTTCTCTTTCTACTTCCCTATTGCATTACAATTGACAACACGTCACCCCCCTTCAAAACCCTACTACTTGAATATAATTATATATTTAATAAAGCAACACATTTAGTGGTAATTATCACAATAGTAATAATAAGAATAGCTAAATAATAATAATACTAATAATAAAAATTAATAAAGTTTACAAACATCATTAGGTAATTTACTTTTAAAATTTTGAACACTTAGAAAAAAGGGTTCCAAGACTGTCGCAAGCAACTTATTCCAGTCCATTATTGTTCTATTTGTAAAGGAAAATTTTCCAACATCTGTTCTCTGTGGCCTAAACTGAATTTTGTGCTTGTAAATCCCCTCTACTAAAGTACGAGGGTCTACCGAGTCGGCCTTCCACCACTTCCAACAGCAACATAAACATAAACAACTAAATCATCGCCACCGTCACCTCGCATTCCACCGTTCCGTCGCCGCCACCACCACAAGCACCGCGGCCGCCCCAGGAAGCTCGGGCGGCGGCGCCCGGGGCGCGCGGGCGCCCCGGCCCACGCGTGGGCGTGCGGCGGTCGCGGGCGGTCCGCCCCCCTCCCCCTCCCACACCCCTCTCCTGCTCGTGCGATCTGCGCGCCCCCTGGCGGTAATTTGCCCGAGCTGATTGTTGCGGCCGGCGCCCTTATCTGCCATCGACGCGGCGCTGCGCGGTCGGGCGCAGAGCGAGACGGGCCGGGCCGGGCCGGGCCGCGCCGCGGAGGCAGTCCCGGTGATTACAGGCTGCTGGCTTATCAGCTCGCGCATAAATCAAACACCCGCGCTGCAGCCGACTGGCGGTGTGTGTGGGTGTCCCCCCCCCCTCCGCCCGCTGCCAGCGCCTCTGCACATGGCACAGTGGAACGAAGGGGCAATCGACACGCGCGGGGCATGCTGGGAGGATACGTTTCCATTTGCTTTTTTTTACCGAGCGTACAAACATCAGTACATAATACACTTTACTTGCGGATTCTAATTTGCCTAAACTTAAACTACGAACTAATTTGGGTGAGGAAATTCTCTCCAGACACCTCTAAAAACAGTTTATTTCGGAAAATTTGACTAGGAATACCTGGTAGGGATATCAATTTTTAATTCAGGTTCTATAAGAAGGAGTTTTCTGGAGTCTGAAGTAGACTAGGTGTGGAATTTGAGGTGTGGAGAAATATAACTGGTTGGAAAGGGGAGGACACTTTTGGGTAAATCACGAAACTTTGAACCATTTCGTTCATCTGGAAAAGTGATTTTCAAAATAGGAAATGGAAGGGGAAGAATCAAGAATTTGTTTAGAAGATACTAGAGACATTGTTGAGGCAGTAATTATGAAATTAAATATGATTACTTTTTTGCAGTGAAATCAATGGAAAATTTAGTAACAAGATCCCAAGACATGTTGGCGACGTTAGTAACTGAGTGAAGTTCATTACTTCCAATGAATGAAAATTGTTAGACCATGTACCCTATTGGCGGAGAATCTTGCGTTCTGGGATTTAAAGAAACCCGCAAGTGCGTATCTAGTCTTTGGCTCCAGAAACATCTTTTCAGGGATAACTGCCTTAAACAGACTTGATTTTATCCTAAAAAAGGTATGCTGGTATGAAATGAATGTATTTATTATTTGAATTTATTTTATGAATTTTCAGCTATTTTAATTTATATTTACTCCAGTTAGACGATGTGTCAAAATTGTACCTGAGTTCTCTATTTTGCGTGTAAAGTACAAAGGATTAAATACCCTCTAGTGCGTGTTTCATGTTCAGTGCTTGGATCAAGGTATTTTCTTTTATGTATTCATCAACGTTTCATTCCAAGAGCCAGAAATGTTCCATTTTATCACTTACCGTATTATTAATTAACTTACGATAATTTTCAATTTGGTAATAGTTTAATTATCCGTTTCTTTGAAATCAATTGCATAGAGAAATTCAAATGTATAATTTATTATTTATTTATTTACTTATTTGTTTGTTTATTCATCTGTTAATTAATTAAATTATTTACTTATTTATTGTGCACCGCACGATCTTTGGAGTGCAAAGTTTGACCCGTGTACGGTAAGTGGTGATGTGTGGATGGGTCCCGCCATGGCCCACATCACGAGGTCGTCCGCGGTCGCCGCCCGGCCTCCCACCGCCGTGCGGCTGCGCTGGCGCCTCCATCCCCGCTCCCGCTCCCGCTCCCGCTCCCGCTCCCGCTCCCGCTCCCGCTCCCGCTCCCGCTCCCGCTCCCGCTCCCGCTCCCACTCCCGCTCCCGCTCCCGCTCCCGCTCCCGCTTCCGCCCCCGCTTCCGCCTCCGCCTCCGCCTCCACCTCTGCCTCCGCCTCCACCTCCGCCCCGGCCCCCGCCCCCGCCCCCGCCCCCACCCCTCCGCCCCCGCTCCTGCCCCCTACCCCCGCCCCCTCCGCCCCCGCCCCCGCCCCCGCTCCTCCGCCCCCGCTCCTGCCCCTCCACCCCCGCCCCTCCGCCGCCGCCCCCGCCAACGCCGTCCGCACGTTCTGATGGGAACCCCTGATTTATCGCGCGCTGCGAGTGCGCGAGATGCGAGGCCGGTGGCGGGCGTCGGGATTGAGGATAGGCCAAACGTGGTCTGGAAAACACCTTTGGATGTGCGCGCTGTAGCTGGCTTCATTGAGGAACGATCAGATGAGGGACAGTTGGATTGGAAGGGCATGCGAAGCGACAATGTAAGGATTTATTTACTCGTTTTACTGTGTAACGTTTTTAATTTTCACTGTGTGTTTTTGTTTTGAGAATAATACCTCTAAATATTTCAGTACGAGGAAGTGGTTCTGATGGTCGTGTCCCCGGTTCCAAGGAGGTTAGAACATTTTTTAACATTTTTATCCTTAAGTGATTCTGATCCTTTAGTGAACCACACATACTTCGGGTGCCACTGGATCTCACCACCTAATTGTTTGGAAATACCATTTACTTGATAATTCCGATATTTGTGAAATAATCAATATCTACATTTTCTCCAAACTATTACAATATTCAAATTCTGCATTTTTTTAAAGACTGGCACGAGGAAAAGCTTCAGTATATCAGGCATTTCCTTCTTTCACTAAATCATCGAATGAAATGTTTCAATTGGCATGTTCAAAATATTCGTTTTGAAAAGAAACAGAGCTAGCTAACGAAAGGTGAGTAATGTAGGAAATACTTCACCTTTAATCAATAAAGTCAACAGGAAATTTATGTACGTCAGTTTTAAATTGTTTCATTATATTATTTATATGAATTTTCAATTTTTTAAAATTTTGTTTAAAATTTGGGTTGTGAATAAGTGTCTTTTGCAGGGAATAAAATTATTTAGTATTGCAAAATTTGAGAACGATTGCACTGAATGTATTCTTCTCTGTGGCAAAAGTATTGAATTCGAAATATACGATTAAATGCCGACTGTCAATACGTCGAGGTCATGGACTTCTACATAAAACTTCTTGGGAAAGTCGTCGTGAAACCACCAAGTTAGACTTTCAAAGTATTCATAATTCGTGTTCGTTTTCTATAAGGAGAGAAAACTACGCGAACTTGCATCGCCTTGTTGCGATACTCCGGTGCTCATTTCATATCCGCAAGAAGGCGAGGTAATTTTCTAAGAGATGGCGTCTCTTTTTAACCTTTGAGCCTTGTCAAGACAAGTATTCTTTAGGCTAGGGGTCTCAAAAATGAGTTCCCAAATCTGCAGTTGTTCGTTCGTGGGAGATCACTACCATTCAAATTTACATGTTTCCATATGGGGATTAAAGTTACGCTGTTACTCATTTCAAACCGTGCTAATTTACTTTCGAAGCATTTTATAGATTATTGATGATCGATTTTCAGTGTTACGATAATTGCTGTAGAAAGCCAAAATAAGTAAAATTACAGTTGACGTTCCTTAATGTTTTGAAACTCTGCGAAGGATCACAGTGTCTCTTAGTAAACACATACATTACTAAATATCATTCAACACGTCAATGGACAGATTTGAATATCAATGAATATTGTAATGGAGCGTCTTGCCTACTTATCCCAAATCTGTATGTAACCGCACCACGTTGCGGCGACAATATGTAATAAAACGACTATACCTTGAATCTCTCTACTCTATATAAAATCTATACGAATTTATGCCCTGCTAGCTTTTGCCTCCTTTATCTAAAACTGTGCCCGTTACTTAGCTACTCCTTCAATGTTATAAAACTACTGGGCGTGAGGCTGTGGTTGGCCTGTACAGGAGCCTGACGAGATACTTGGACACTTGGGCGTAGGTCACTGTTTAATACAAAATCACGAAATCATATCATATGGCTTACTGTCGAACCAAGTACGTCCGGCATTATTTATTCTTTTCTGGTTTTCACTCTCTCCACACTCCGCTGGAGACATAACAACAAAAAACATACACAAATGCAACACAATAAACAACAAAACACAATACCTGAAATACATAAAATCACATTCACACTTACTATTTACACAATCGACAAAAAAACAAAACAAATCATTCACACTTGAATGCGCATCCCCTATTCTGTCTGAATATAGCCTATTGTTATTTCCACAAAAACTTGGTCTTGTACATTAAAACCTAGTCTGTTCTTTCTTCCCATTTATCTGAACTATTAAATTACGCAAAGTTATTGCACTTTCCTTTCGTAGAAATCGGCCATCCGCGTAACGCCATTGTTCCATGTCACCTCCGTAGTATACACGCAGCATCCATTAATTCATCTCCCCACAGCATCCATCCATTTCCACCCACGTTTGTTAACGACAAATTTACTTTAAATGAAGAATATCCCTGATTAAAACTACTCACTAATTATTATACTAGTTTTTGTTAACTGCGACCGACAATATGGCGACAGTGTTCCGCGAACACTGTTTTCGTGAAATATATAAATATCTCTTCCACGTTTTATCTTTCCGTTAACTCGACAGTTACTAAACAGTTACTAAACACGATATATTTCACTCTATTCACAAACTGAACGCAATTTTCTATTAAAAATAAAAATTTTTGCGGAGCGTTTCAACATGCGTCCGTATTCAAGCTACTTCGACCGCGCTCCCCCGTCATTGTTGTGTCCGGATCGTCAGCTCTTTTTTTTCTTTTAACATCACACGATCGCTGTCGCTTCTCCTACAAAATATTACATCATTTAATTTAATTCACATTTTCTGTTCTGGCGTAGCCCCTCGAAGTTTCCCAACGTTGCGACTGTTACCATAATTTTCTAAATGATTTATTCTATTGGTTCTTAAAGTTTTGTTTGTATTGCTTCACGCGTTCTCTTAATTTTCGCCACAAACACCTTTTGATTTACTGAACCTTAAAGCACAACAATGGCTATCATGTCTGTTTACAAGCTGGAATTTATACTATACAAAAATGTTCATATCTTTCGAACGCGTGATGCGATTTCCTTCAAATAACTTGCAAACGACTTCGCTACACGAACGCTACTGCCCTATCTTGTCCCAATTGTGAATTTGTCGCGTTTTCCGTTTACTTCTCAAAAACTATCGCTACGCGACATCGCCTTCATCTGTTTTTACAGTTCATGTTAATGTTATGCATTTTCTATTTATTCTTTGACTTGTGCCTTATTCTTGGGGGAATCATGGAATATTACAATATCAATAATTTAAAAAAAATTCTGCTTTCCTTTTAAAATCATTACATACCTACTATCGTTTATTACACGTAATAATAAGTTAATTGTTAAGATGGAGTAATTATTAATATTAAATTAATTAATGTTATTAAATTAATATTGATAATTACTTCCTGTTAAAGTTTTTGTTGTTAAAGTTTTTGTTTTGTCCTGCTAAAGTTGTTCCCTTAAATTAATTCCTGTTAAAATAAATTTACAGGAATACTGAATTATATTGACCCGAAAAAGTGTTAAAAATTGGTCCAGTTATATGTTTTCTGGGTCTGTCTGGGTCTATATGGGTCTAAAAAAAACATAAATTAATAAGTAGCAACTTATGCTCATTAATTTTTAAATTATTTGTTGGTTTGTTTTTTTGCTGATCCCTCGCAAATTTAAAACACGCTTACTACGGTAGCATCTTGTCCTTTCTTGTTCTTCGTGATGGGAAGTCAGTGACTGGATAGGGGCAAACCTTCGAACTTATAATTTCCATTGCTGGAAACTTATGAAATGATCATTTACTTAAATTAGCATTTAAATGAAATGAGATAAATTATAAGATCGCCTTTGTCTTCCACGTCATTGCCACAACGTGTAAAATCTATCTTACGGTAAATTGTAGCTCACAATCGTAAACCCAAGCGGAGAATTAAGAGATTAAAATAATAGTCGATCTGTTCATTTCAAGAATTACGTTCTACTTAACAAGATCCGGCACTCATTGTTTGGCCTTTGTACAGCTTTTTTCTTCCCTCGACCAAATTTTTTTGCATGTGCTAGTAACCTAGTGTTCGTCACTTTGAGTGGGTTTAAATTGTGCCGCAAATGTTCAAATTAATTTAAAGTGGTGATTGTTTCAAATACATTGCAAATACAACAATATTCGAATCATTGTTCCAGTTCCGCCGAAAAATTCAAGTTCATTTGTTACCGTTCTATCGTTCTGTGTGTTCGTGAGAACAACCCGGACGCTGTGCAACTGTGCCTGCACTCTTCACTGCTACTACTCTACATCGTGCCTCTCTACTCTGCTCGGTTGCGAATTAATTTTTGGTAATGAAGCTCCTGCCTGGATAACCGCATCTCAGCTGATCAAACGTCAAAAGACACTATAATTAAATTGAAGAATAGTGAGTGATTCAAATATTCGGTTGTAAACGACCGAGTTATCCCGAACGCGAATTCGGCGGAACTCGCATTCACTCTGAACGAACCACGGCCGGGATAACCCGATTTCCGATTCTACCGATCGCGAATCCTACCGAACGCGCATCTGAACGAACAACAGCCGGGGCATCCCGAACGCGATTTTGGCCGAACACGCATCCACTCTGAACAAACCACAGCGGGGAAACTGCGAACGCGAATTTGACCGAACACGCATCCACTCTGAACAAACCCCAGCGGGGAAACTGAGAACGCGAATTTGACCGAACACGCATCCACTCTGAACAAACCACAGCCGGGACATCCCGAACGCGAATTTGGCCGAACACGCATGCACTCTGAACGAACCACAACCAGGATATATCGAACGCGAATTTGACCGAACACGCATCCACGCTGAACGAACCACAGCCGGGGCATTCCGAACGCGATTTTGGCCGAACACGCATCCACTCTGAACGAACCACAGCAGGGATATACCGAATCCTCGATATATTTATCAGAACAACCCGTTTCACATTTCAAGCGAATTTCCTACCCCTGCCGTTCGCCGTCTCTCATAAAACACGCCTAGAGGAGGTCGTAGGCTGAAAGGTCGCGCCTTGACCCCACATCGTACACGCGGGGACGAGTGCCACGAGGTTGCATTGTCTGACGGTGCAGGGAAGGACACTGAGAATATCGCGGTAATCTTGACTTGTTCGGCAGGGTATTACCGCAGATTGGCTGAACCGCGAGATTGGAGATAGATTCTGCGTCCAGGTACTTTATGTTGTTCTTTGTTCATGCGTGCGTGCTGCCAACTCACGGGGTTACCTTCCGTGTGCGACGTCGCAACTGGCGGTGTACGGAGGGGGAGAAAACAAAAATCCTGGATTGAGTGGGATCGCTTTCAACATTCAGTCGTAAACGACCGGGTGTTGAAAATAAAATTATTGAATCGATTATTTTGATGTGGCTACATCTCTAAACTTTGCGAAAACGAGTTAAAAATGTCACTATTTGATTCATAGTTTTGTTACATGTGCAAGCGCTACATATTCACTGATATAAGCAAGCGTGATTCTGAAATGTGCCATAGTCTCAGAGCATCAGTTGATGTCACTGCAGGTCCTCTGACCGGGAGGTCGAAGGGCGTCCTGTACCGGCTGTGGCAGGATTTTCAACTGTAGCTGCATAGACAGGACAAGTTCTGCCGCTGTCTGGAGGACAATTCTAAAAGTCGTCTGCTCTGATCAGTAGTTTCCCGTGTTTTTTACGATCAACACCACGCAAATGCCGGTGCAGTGCTTTTTGCAGCCGCTTGTGCAAGTGCTTGGTGTTTGAACCAATTTCCCACAAACTTTTTCAGATCTTCGTTATCCTAGAACGTCTTCCCACGTAATGCCTCCTTCAGTGAACCAAACAAATGGAAATCAAATGGTGCTAAATCGAGGCTGTAAGGGGGATGAGACAGTACCTTCCAATCCATTTTGTCAATGGTTTGTTGAACAGATTTTTTGAACAGTATGAGGATGTGCGTTGTCTTGCTGGAGAATCACACCTCTCCTGTGAGATCCACGACATTTCTCTTTCAAGATTGGCTTCACCGTGTTCAAAAGCATTTCTGAGTAGTATTGGTTGTTTATATACGCTGTTCATCGAGATAATTAAAAACAAGCGCACCTATACGTCAACATGACTTTTCCTGTCATGTCCCCATACACCGTCATCATGACTTTTACTGCTGTTGCATCCTGAACGTGTTCGTCAGTCACTGAATCTCGACCACTTTTTAACTGTTCAACCCACTTGTAAAAATTTCCGCGGTTTAAACAACTTTCACCATACACTTTAGTTATTCTAGAGTATACATTAACTGTTTTTTCACATTCAGCAAGTAAAAAACGAATCACAGAACGAAGCAATGTGGGATTTTCAAGTCGACTCGCTATCGTTCAACTTAATTTTGAGATTATGAAGACAACAATGCTGATCATCCAGATGGCCAGGGATCCTCCCAGTGATGCCAACTTGAAGTGCTAAAATGAGCAAACTTGTCCTACTGTTTTTTATCGAGACCAATTTGTCTCTTTAATTATTGAATGGCCGACTTGGATGGCCGAGGTGGCTAAGAGCGAGTACCGACTCAGCGCTTCGGTCCGAAGGGTCGCGGGTTCGAGTCCCGCCTTGGGCATGGTTGTTTGTCCCTTGACTTTGTATGTGTTGTCGCGGAGGGCGTCGCGTTCTGCTGACCCCAGATCAGAGGTGCCCTCAAGTGTGTTGGTCTAGTGTATGGTCGAATATGCGTCCCATCGGGACGTAAAGGGTACCCGGCTGTTGACTGGATAAAAGCCCTAGAAAAAAATATTGAATGGCCTACGTAGTTTGAATACGGTAGATAGCAAGTAAGAACTACGAGCCGGACCGTTGTGGAATGGCGCGCACAGGGCGGCAAGGGCGATGCGGGGCGGAGTGGGCGGAGCGGGGGAGGAGAAGCATGGCCACGCGGAAGACTCGGGCGGGTAAGGCTCAGGCGTCGCCGTGCAGGAAGCCTGGCGCAGCCGTGCCACGCGGCTCTCGGAAGGTAGGCGGCCGCTGCCCCGCCGGCGCGGGGTTCCTTTTAAGGCAGGGTCAGTTAACTGGACGCGCCGGAGAGAGACATCGCGAATGTCTGGTATCGCGATAATTTCACTTGCTCGGGTGGTGGGACCCTTGAAGTAGCACATACGAACCTTATGAATAATTAAACGTCTTTATAACTTGATTGGGAGAATGTTTGGAATTGTTAGTTGTTGTTGGACATGGGGACGGGGAATTGGATGCGATTCTCGTTCCGTGGAACTCATAAATTCTCAACCATTCCGTTGAAGATGCCATTCTTTTCTCTGTAAATTAATGTCGGTGGTGAGCTGGTTCTTTTTCACTGGAAGATGAAACAAAATATTTCCAAGGTAAAACTCTTTTTCAAAGTTGTTATGAAACTATGGATGATAAAGGAAAGCTAGAATTGCTATGTTCCTCTCATCCAAAATAACTAAATCTTGATGTAGGTGCTCTAACAGTACCTGTCATTTATACGTATTTTGTTTTTGGTTCTTTCCTCTCTACATAAATATCTAGAAAAATACCATAGAAACTACATTTTCCAAATACACCCCTCTAAAATTTCGAAATAAAAATTATAAAGCTATTGCAGGTGTCTACGAGCACTGTGGAAAATGTGTTGAAATTAAATTCGTTAGATACACTGGGAAAAAGTATACTAAATTCCCAACAATGTTATTATAGTTCGAAGGAAGGTTTTTGATGGATAGAGGGGAAATAGAAAAATTCGTTTATTGAACTGATTAAGTGAATCCAATGTACGGTTTTAAATACGTTTAGGCTGTTTTTCACTACCGGCATGTATGCACCACATAGGAATCCGTTGGCTGCAAACAAGTATTTTCTCTGAGTTGTATACAACAAGTATTTGCAATCTTTTCGCGAAGTTGTGCAGGGATCAGTGCAGGTGATTATGCACTTGATAACGTAGAAATTACAATATTATTGTCCAATGAAATGATTTGTTTGTCTTTTTTTCTTTTTAGAAGGAGAAAGGGCTGAAAGGAAACAATTGAGTTATCTGCTTTTTACAACGCTTGTCGTATGCAGAGATTGAGACCATAAATAAGAAGAATTCTACAGACACTATAAATATTGTTTTATTTTTCTGTAGTGTATTCATCTTTTGAACTTTCGATAGTATAATATCAAAACATAACAGTCCATAACAATATTTTTTCTCCTGCGGAATCGGACCCGCTTCCAAGATCGTCACAGAGAGAGGATGATTCGGAGACGAAAAGAAGAATGTTCCTGTCGAAAATCTGGCTACAACATTAATATGGCTTTCTAAAGAAACATAGATATTGTGATAAGGAAACTTGCACTTCCCATTCATTGGACCTCCCTTCATTCTGATAATAGTTTGAGGAACTGTTTCCAAGGAACTCATTGTATGTATGTGCGAGATTAAAGAAACACATATGCTTTCCACAGATATCATTGAAATGCGACAACATAATATCTACAGAAATTCAATTCTTTCGGAATAGACGGTTACAAAATTACAACCAATAATAATGATTGTTCCTCAAACGAGAGAATCCCAAAATGAATGCTTCCTAATCAGAATCATGACATTAATTTTTTTAAGCATTACCCAGCTATCTGTATAAATCGTATGCGAAAAAGTAAAATTAATATGTACAGAAACGGAAATATTATGAAAATGTGTGTTAGGTCAGGGTCTTGGGAACTGGAAAGATAAAATTATTTTTTTTCACATTATTGTGATATTACAATACCACGCAACCTTTCGGATTACGATACAAGTTTATACAAAATGTTTTGCTTAGAATGGCTGATTCCGAAATCTTTCGAAGCATTGATGTTCCCTCCTGGAAATCACTGTTTAATTTAAGAAATTAATTTTTAATATATTATACAAGTTTTTGCGACCTTTCAGATAATTTCTTAAAGGTTTCATTTTTATATTGTTTCTTTCCTGAAACAAGTCTCCTGCGTTCGTATAATCAATAAGCATACTTCATTGAGTCATTTTTGATCCTATCATGATTCCTCTCATTTTTGATCAGTAATCAGCTTTTTACCATAAGCAATGTGGTGTATGATCGCTTTACGCTTTAAGGGTTGCATGATAGAACAAGATGATTGCCTCGGAAATAATTTTAGAAGATTTTAATTTAAAATATGTGTGTTAAGTTTACTTTATGATATATTTCATAAGAAAGAGGATAGATAGTCGCATATTTAGAAGGCAGTGGTCCCCCTGCGTCCCCTGGCTATGGTCATATTTGATACTAATTTCCTTATCACTTTAAAGAGGTCTGATGTAATGAACCTCAGTATCAGAACTGAGTATTTCTTGGCTGATTCCGCATTTCTTGGTATGTGCCCTTGTTGCAGTCTGTAAGAGATTGTGAACGGAAAATCCAATCTTAGGGGGCAAAACATTTATAGTATGAAGATATTAAACAAAAATATAAATGGAGTTAATTCTAAAGAGCCTTTTTTTCTTTTCCAATTCACGGTCAACAAATGCTAAGGGTATCATGTTTTTGTGAGGAAAAGGGTAGAGAAATAAGAATGGTGAAGTGACTTCTGGAGATACATATTATTTTTTAATGCTTCCAGTCGATTAGATATATCAAAAAGCCTCGATTATTATAGATTTAAATTTTATTTTACCTCCTTCCATAATTCCACCATTCCATTGAGGATTCATATTCAATGTGGTTCTAGGTGATTGCAAACAAGAGCTCCCTCCCCCATCTTCATTAATCGTCCCCTCACGTTACCGTGTTATTAGAATTTGCATTTTGAATTTGTATCGTAAATTGACACATCTTAACTTTTTTTGCAATATTTTATTTTGTAAGAAGTTTGAAGTTCCGGAAAGAGTGTAAACAAAAAAAAAAATAAATCTTCAATAATAGTTTCAATAATAAAAAAATATAGAATTTTCACGATTTAAAATGAACTCATTTTTTGCTTTCGTTATATGCTATCATTGAATTTGATAGTTGCATGTACGAGCTCAAAATGTCTCTAATATAAATACATGGTTACAAAAATTCAGTATGTGTCTCGTTTAATTATTAAAAAGGTTTATAAAAAAATGATATTGGAGTCGGCCCTAGGCAATTGCCTAGTACGGCCTATTAGTTAATCTACCACTGACCTCTAGTTTAAATTTCCGCCATGATTGGCGTTCCGTCGCCGCACTGTGAGTGTCCGCGCGGAGCAGTGACAGCAGGTCAGCCGTCTGCCGCTGCCGTCAGCGGGCATCGAACGGAAGACTGCAAGTTTTTGCGCTGCGCCGGGCACATGTGACGCGTGATGGATCAAGGAAGGCTCAGCGTATTCTTGGAACCATTGTGATGTCAACGCCGTGCTGTATATATCATCGCTCCGTCTTTTGCCCTGTTGAAATGACAGCGATCATGATTCATATAGCAGATGTAGTGCGTTCTGTTTCTTTGTTCCTCAAAAGTGTTTGTATAGTTTAAATGGGTCCGTGTGTTTGGTGATTGACGAATACTGTTACCTTTGACTTTGGATTTGTGTTAATCGGGAACGGTATTTCTTTCATCAATGATTATTATGCCCAATATTTGATTTATCACCATATGAAATAGTTAAATAGGTAAATTGAATGGCTTAATGTTAAAAAACTAAACCGTGCTTACATTGCATCTTGTCATTTAATTAACTGTTCGGTCTAACGGAGATTTCATGTGAATATGGGCACGTAATAAATAAAAAAGTAAAATAATTCAACGCCTGTAAAGTAATTTGTCTGTATTAGCGAACATTTTCACTCATGTTGAGGGAAATATTTAATCAATGCGATTTTAACTTAAAATAAAGGATATGTAACTTAATAATCGTTCACTCTGTAGGGAAAACATTATATTTTGAGTTCTGTGAGCAACAATGTTTGGAAATTGGCCCCAATTTTGCATTCATTAAGTCTGTATTGTCTCACACATTCTTTATTAATTCGTACAGTTTATAACCCAAAACTTCACAACACTTCTCTTAACCTGAGCGTATAAATGAGAATGACATGTAATATTTTACTTACATGGTAAAAATATTTTACACAAAGTGTAAATATTATACTTAAAGATACCCTATACTTAAGCAATAAGATAATATTTATCTCATTGCTCGAAACCCCTCTTCTCTTTCCCACTTTTTCTGTAACATAAGGAAACTATTTTAGAAAACCACGATGCCAACGGGGCATTCGTGATATGTTGCGAGATATCTTTTTTACTATGGTTACGTACACAAATTGTATAATTAATGATAATTACAGCAGGATGCTTCATTCCCTGTAATTAAGTTACTATATGCAAATAATCATTTTCCTGCTGCGGGTATAAGAATCTATTTTTGCATGAAAATAATCCATTAATATATGTTGTACATTAAATTAACCGTAAGTGGTACTAATAGGGGTTTTTATTACGCAAGTATTTTATATCTCAAATTTTCGGTAGCCAAATTGCATGATAATAAGTTAAATATATTGTGGTATCATCAGTAATATTAATCTCCAGTTCATACATCAATGTTTGTACAGGAAAAATGCTCAACTTTTTTGCCATTGTAAGGAGAAATGATAATAAATATAGATCTATCTATAAACTCTATTTCAAAATAAATTTGAAAGTTTAGAAGGCAAATCTATTTGTTTTTATATGCATTAGTGGTAAATGAAATATCATTAAAAAATTCCGAGACAACTTTTTATGCACATTCATGTATTCCTTCACACCATGTGCACTTTGTTACAAAATATTTTTCAATATATTATCTAAGTTTGTACACAGATATTTCAGTTCAAAATAATAGTACTATCTCGTGGCCATAGCAATATGAATGTCACTCTTCTTGAAGAAGCAATCGAGCAATAAGAAATATATCTTTTTTACTCAGATTTTTTGTTTCTTCATTTTGGAACGCGAGTGACCACATTCGAAATCACAGCATTCTTCTCCATCTGCGCTGAGAAAAGCACTGACGTCGAAATTCACAATCTTCTGAGAGTTTGGATTTTCCTCAGTAGGAACAAACACTGAAAATGAATTCAAGTGGCTTTCTTGAGCATTATCTGTTTGGCAAAGGGAAAAATTCATTGGATTATGAGACTTAAGACCGCTAACAAATTTTAGTATGTTCTCTTCCTTTGATGATTCGGAGTTGTTTAAACTTTGGCCTTCTTCCTTTGATTCAATCATTTTGCCTTCATTTCATTTGTTTACTTTCGGACAATAATTGTTTTCTGTTTTCATTAGAGATTGACTCGAGATTTTATCGAACACATTATCGATTTTTACAGACATTATTATCGATCCAATATATTCAACATACTCGTAATAAGTAGGTGTGTGGGCATTGTCACTCGTCTTTCGTGCGTGTTACAGAGAGACTCGTGTTCTTTTAGGTATTCTTCATATAGGTACAAACCTATATGAAGAAGATTTGAAATGCGAAAATACACACAATTCCACGCCAATCAATTATCATGTGGCTTCTTCTCATTTAACATTAAACATAAATAATTCAGTTGTTATAGTGAACCGCGCAACTATAAACATAGGAATCGCGAGAAATAATGAATCATAAAAGGAACCAAAGGAACCGTGCCACCCTAAACTACGGATCAACCATTTTGTCAAAGGTTTCAAAATGTGAGTAAAAGAACATTCATCATCAGTCGTTTAGCACAGTTTAGTGATACCCGGGGTGGGTATACTCAATGCCCCCCTCTTGAATGAATCTAGTATTTGTCTCGGAATCTAGATTTGTTTATTTCACCCTAGTAAAACATATGGAAGTGGAAATTGATGGCGAAAAGAACGGGAACAGGGATATCGGCCTTGCGATCCATTCTCGCTGCCACTAGAATAGTAAAACTGACGATATCTTTTTGGTTTTGGAACTTTTCATTCATTAAATAGCGCATGTTTTTTCCCACGATTAGTTTTGAACAAAATTAAATTAAAGCCAGTTTTTGAAAGCAGAATCTCACTAGAAATACGTACTTTTTCTACTTTCTTAAATTTTACTTAATCATTACAATATTAAAAAATGTGAAGTACTTAATAGACGGAGAAAGAAAATGTTCAAAGTTGACTATCCTCTTTCAAAGCCTTTGGATTTTATTAAAGATGTGTTGCAAAAATACATACCGTTGTTAAAATGTCAAGCCTCATATCTCTTATTTACACCACCAAATGAATACTCAACAAGTAGAGTGTGCTTTAAATTAAAAGGCTGTTAACTCAGTGATGTGTTGTTAACGTCTTGGCGTGTTATTGAGAATTAGAAATAGCGCTGGAAATTCAAGAAAAGAACTTGAAAATTATCGCGTTGTACAGTATCGTCGGGTCGACAACAGGTGGTACAATAAGGCTTATTACAGAAATAGATAAACAGCTCCTTGATCTCTTTGATTAACTGAAGATGAATTGAAATGTTTTATTTGAGTGTTAAGTAATTGATAACCATGTAAACACATTGCAATTATTTGATCATGAGAAATATCATATTAGATTAAATGAATTATGTTTTGGATTCATGTGATTTTGCTCAGATCATAGCAGAGCGTCAAACGAGATGGACTACTTCCAAGAACTTAAGAAGTAAGTGTTAGTCGTCTTGGCAAGAATCCTATTTATACATAATTTTAATTTATTTACAAGATAAGTTTTGGCGTTGAGAAACTTGTTTACGTTGTTTACGTGTGTTTCTATTGATATGACTTTCGCCATAACTGTTAACATATTTCCAATATGTGTCCTGAGCCACAGTGCTTGTTGACTTATTTGAAAGTTGAGTTTTTCAGTGCATGGGAATTGTTGAAGTTGTAACGTTCTGTTCTCTCTCAAGCCGTACATTTCTAAATTAAGAACAATAACTTTTGTGATTTTAATCAGTTCAGTATAAGAAATAAAAAAAAGTACTTCAATTCACAATGAAGTAATGACACGTGTATTCCTCTTCTTATTACATTTCAGGAAAACTGGTTTCATAAAACCAGCTTAGGTAATGATTCTTATACTCCAGAGCTCATTGTACCTAGTAGAGTAGGTTTATTTCTTTCAATGTACTACATAAGTTTAGTATTCGTTTATAAGTAAGCCAATTCAAGATTATATTGTAATATTTACTTATTTACTTACTAGCCCTTGTCAGACTTGTGTCTTTCAAAGTTCTATGCATTCACAACAACACAATGGTATTACATGTGGATATTGACAAGTTTTCTCAACATTCCATTATTAATCATAAACTGCTAATTTCATTCTTGTAGGAACTTCTAATGTACTTGATATAATTTGAATTCTTAATAAACTTGAAGAAAAAAATTAAATTTAAATATAATTTCCATTCAGGCATTCTGTGTTCCAAGTGGCAGGAATTATATAATATGGGGAATGGAATGGTTTGTAACGAAACGTAATGAAATATAATTTTTGAACAGAGACGAAGTTGAACATTTATACATTGAAAACATTTTGAAAGGAATTTTTAAATAATCCTACTTTTAAGGAAGTTTTACCATTTATATTTTCATTTTGTATTCAATGCATCATTAGACTTGAGATTGGATTCTGATGGTAAGTTTTTAATTTCTAGTAATTTGTCTTTTTTTTGTATTTTAATAGAATACGACTTTTTTATTTCCATTTATCATATATTTTTGTAGTATCAACAACCATTATTTATTATTTGCCAAAACCTTCAAAGCAGATATCTAAGAATGCCAGTTAACGCAAGTAACGTCTTTCCGCAGTATAACGTATCCTGCACATTTGAGGACTGCGCATTACGTTAAATTTTTAGCGCATAAACAAATAGGGTTTATTTCATATTTCAACTTATTGTACTTTCTCACTCATTACTTTCCTTAGAAAAGAAAAACGGTTGTAATTCTCCGGCGGAAATTGGCGATTTTTCGACACAGAAAATTGTTTAATTTTCCTCTGGATAAAATCTTGTTTCTATGTGTAGAATATTACATTTTCCAACACGTTGTGAGGGTTCTTTATACTGAAAGCGATTGATGCCAAAAGGCCAGTCTTCCTGTGTATGTCGTTTTATCTGCCCGTGATCAACGCTTTGTATCTGTGATCAGTATCTTCGTGCGATTTTCTCTAAAATTTACATTCCTCAAAAAATTTGAATGAACTCTGCGAGTTTGAAACGGTATTTTGATTTTGGGGGTGCTTTACATGATGTCTCAACGACACTCAAAATTGTCTTAAAAAAAGGCACAAACTTTTTTTATTAAGCTTTGTCCTCAGATAGCATAAGGGATCCTCAAAAAATGCGTAGGGTTAATTTTCGTTAAAATCTCTGAATTTTTCCAAATTTTAAAGGTTCAAAATTTTTACGCCATATTCCTTCAGCTACTATGTTGAAGATAGAGATTTTTCTCAAATGAAATTTGTGGAAAGAGAGATTTTGAGATTAGATCAAGTACAATTTTTCTAAAATTAGCAGTTTTTGCGTAATTTTACGTGAAATACAGGCAATTTTTAAACAATCTTTGTCCCAAAACCTCTCAAATTTCTTCTCCGTCGACAGTCAAAAATAGTGTTGATTCCATTTCTGGCTCTCTTTACTTTCGATAATTGCAAACAATTAACATTGCGAAAGTGGTACAATATTGAAAATAGTGTTTTGTTAAATAAAAGTGTTCCAAAAAATTAGATCTTTAAATAAACTCGTGTACATTTTTTTCCAAAAAACCTGTAGTTCACATAATTTCTTCATAAAGTTAATGTAGTTTATTAAAAAAATCAAAAATGGCTCGAAATTTTTTCTTCAAATTCATTCCACATAGCACAGAATGCTTAACAATGGTGTAGATCTCATTTTCTTTGAACTCTCATCATTTTTGAAAATTGCATAAGTTAGGAATAATGGAAGAAACGAATGGTTTTCTAACCGTCGGGAATATTGAGATCAGCAGGTGGTGTACCGGCGATGTGCGTCGCCTGTTGACTCAAAGGGCCTGTGATCAAATATTGACGCCAAGAAAAAAATTGCTGATTGTACGAACTGAGTGATTACATTGTACGTTTCGTTAGTAAAAGTGATTAGGAAATGAAATGTAAGAATGAACGGCACTGCTTCATAACGAAAACGCTATTTCAAATTCTTTGCAGCTCAGTAGCTTGCGGATTTCAAATCGTGTTGATTTAATCCTGAGGAGAGTTTACGAACTTACGATTACGCATTGTTTGCTGCGTGAACGGCATATTTCACGTTCACCATTCATAGTTTCATCGAATAACATGGCAACAACCTTTTGATTTAAGGTTTTGTTTGCATTTTGTTGGTTTTGAGCCTTTAAGGCAGGCTGATCATTTGCTCATCGAATCTCGCATCTTCTCCCGGACGTTCTTTGCCCGCCATCCGCCAGCCACACTTACCGTGACTCCGCTAATGACGTCTCCGTTCTCCCGCCGTTCTCCCGCCGTCCTCCCACCGACCTCCCGGCATCCTCCCGGCATCCTCCCGGCATCCTCCCGGCATCCTCCCGCCGTCCTCCCGCCGCCCTCCCGCCGTCCTCCCGCCGCCCTCCCGCCGTCCTCCCGCCGTCCTCCCGCCGTCCTCCCACCGTCCTCCCGCCGTCCTCCCGCCGCCCTCTCACCACCCTCCCACCGCCCTCCCACCGCCCTCCCACCGCCCTCCCGTCTTCCACTTGCCTTTCTTCAGCCGTCTACCCTCCGTCCACCCTCGATATAACGTCACCACACCGACCATCCGCCGACTACCACCGTTCCTTCCTACCCGACCGTCTCCTCGCTGACCCTCTGCCACCCCCAAACTCCCCCACCGTCCCTCACCGTTCCCCGTCGTCCCGCGACGTCTCCCCAATGTCCCTCCACCGCAACTTCCTCCCGCAGTTCTCACACCTTCCACTCACCGTCTACCTACCGCTCGGCCGCGATCCATCCGCCGTCCACTCTCCTTACGCCTTCCGTCATCCCACCGTCCGTCCATTCCACCCCCGCCCTCCCTTCCACCCCGACCGTCCCCTTGCTGACCCTCTGCCGCCCCCACCGTCACCCGCCGTCCTCCTGCCGTCATCCCCCATCCTCCTCCGTCCACCCCCGTCCTCCCCCGTCCTCACCCATCCTCCCCCCGTCCTCCTCCTGTCCTCCCCCGTCCTCCCCCGTCCTGCCGCAGTTCTCACACCTTCCACTCGCCGTCCACCGCCCGCCCGGCCGCGATCCATCCGCCGTCCACTCTCCCTATATCCTCCGTCACCCTACCGTCCGTCCATCTTCCCTCCGTCCACCCGCCATGCACACAACGTCGCCCGCCGCCGCCGCCGCCGCCGCCGGGCCAGAGGGCGTGCGGGCGGGCGCGCTATCAAAGTACGCGATCGAGGGCCAGCGGCGGCAAATTGAGCGATTAACGCGGAGACGACGAGCAAATGGGAGAGGACGCCATAAATTTGGCCCAGCAGTGACGCTCGTGATTACTTTACAGAAAATTAAGACTCCGCCGTATTATTAGTACGAAGTGGAACACGCTAGTTTCGTATTCAGATCTCATCGTAGGAATGTCCATATCGAGATTAGTACATAATCACTAATTAAATTGCCATTTGCTTGTTGCTTTCCTTATTCGTATGGAGTTTATGTAGAAATTTTAATGGGTTTTTAAATAACTGCGATATAATTTGTCCTCCAGATCGGTAACAAGTGGTCATCATGTTTCATTATTCCGTAATCGTTGAAAGGGGAATGAACCTGACTGAAATTTGTACGCACCTTTTGTTACTCTTTTCTGTTTCTTCCATTCAGCCCGTAGCAGTTAGTTCGGGATACGAATTGCATTAGCGTCTCTCTCTTTAGGTTAAGACGAGCACCCGCCGGAACGATGTATCTCATTCCGAGGTTTGAAATGATCCCAAGAATTTGGCATGATCCAAAAAGTCAATTTAATCTTTGCATGAGATATTTATTTGTGTCACCGACGTGGCCATAAACATAGAGTGGTCATACATTAGAATGGACAACAACGTGTGGGAGGCGGATTGCTTGACTGATTGATTGCTTGTTAGTGATTCCAATCTCGTCGACTACTGAGGTCATCAGTCCCGTAAGTGTGATGCATGTTTTTTCATCGGGAGGCGGCGGTGGTCTTCCCGCATTGGATGGCGAGATCCGGCGCCGATCTACCGTCCGCTTGTAGAGCTTTCTACAACCAAGTATCTATCACCAGCGAGGTACCGCCATAGCCGGGACAAGCTCTACGCACCCGACCGGTCTCCCGGCGTGTGTGTTAGTGTAGTGCATGTTAGTGTAAGTGTGTGTGTGTGTGTAAGGGGTGAGGATAGGACAAGGAAGAGAAAGGAAAGATCGCACGTGACCCGTGACCCTTTTGTTAGGGTACTGTTTCGGCATTCGCCTGATGTTGATCGGAGAAACCACGGAAAACAACCAATCAGAGCAGCCAGCCTTCAGAATTCTCCTTCAGTGACTGAATTCGACCTAGCTGACAAGCTAGAATCAAAAATTCTACCATTAGCGGGTCTCGAACCTAGAACCCCCCGGTCAGAGGCACTGCAGTAACATCAGTTGATGCCCTGAGCCACCTCTCTCGGTCGTGTAGGAGGCGACGTGGGTTGCTGTCGAAAAATGAGTTGCTAGCGCACGTCGAGGGATCGACTCATCTCTAATCGACCGGCCTCCGCCAGCCAATTCCCGCTCGATTGCCGAATTAGAATATTAAACCAGATTGGAAATGCATGATTTGCTGTCGCGCGAACAAGCTTTAATTACGTGCGCCGCTCCAAAGTATGAAAATTGCATTGGATGGGCGAACCTCTCCCTGACGTCGCCGGTGTGTCTTCCGGCCGCGTTGCGCCGTAACTTCTAGCCCAGCTGTTGAAGTTGATGGGTTGATCTCAGTGCGCGCGCAGGTTATTTCGTATTTCCCCGATAAATTGCGAGCACCTTCCATGTAATTATTGCAGGCAGTCGATAAATCCACGTGATCGGGGGCTTGTCGCGGAAGCTGTGCGTTTCTCGTCGGCATCAACGGACGCTTTGCTTTCGCAGCCGCGTGGGTTTGCGGCAGCTCCAAGTAGTTCATGGTGTCGCCGCTGTGTAGCGCCTCTTACTACATTTTCGCGTAAAGTACGACTCTCGCAAGACGAAATTATATTTTGCACAGCCCGTCGATTTCGTGTACATTTTGCCTCAATGGCTGTTTCTTTATTCATGAATTCGCAAAATACCATATATATTAATTTTAATTTATTTGTATTCATTGAGGCATGGAATATGATCTACATATTTTTGAAGTGGGGTGTGTTCTATCATCTAGATTGATTCAGTGTAACCTAAGAAATGGGCATCGTGATTCTCGCGTGTTTCATGAACCAGAACACTTAACATTATCCTTGTCGTCACATTTACATCCGTAGCGTCGATGCCGCCTAGACCTGGCTCACGGCGATGTTCAGTCAACCTGAGTAACCAGCCTCCTAACTCTTCGACCACGGTCCATAGCTGATTTGTGGCAACGTTGAATAGCTCATCTCATTAATTAATTATGTCTGCTGGTTTTGTCCTGCTTACCATCAGGACGAAGTCTTCTTCAAACCGTGCTCGAGAATCGTAGACAATCCTGGGGTGGCCACGCCCAAAGTTCAATATCGTAAGTCGCACTGGGAACGCGTTCATAATATATTAAGAGTATAAATTGAGATGTCGTTTGAACAGTTATTGTTATTAGTTGGAACCGGTTTGGATGACAGTCTTATTTAGAGCTGTCTCGCTAGTAGCTGGGGACTTGAGTTTGTCGCCTGTTAATAGGTAACTTCACGCGAGGATAAGAAAAATACAACGAATGACAACACAACGACTGTAAAGTTAATTAAGATAATTTCATGTTTTTGCCTTTACCTGAATTTGGATATTCTGTAAATAAAATAAACTCTCAGATTGAGTGAAAATCTGCTTAACAATAGTTCATGGATCTAAGAAATAATACACTGGGTTGCGATAGAATGGTCACTATGAAATTGAAAATATTTGCGTGCAAGTTTAAGACAACATATAGAAAGAACGCTCAAATGACTATTAAAAGTCTATAATAAGAATGACTCTGGAAGAAAAAATGCAATATTTCCTGTACCTTTCTACAAAATAATACAAATGCAATTTTCGCGTGGTCCAGAAATTATATATATATATATATATATATATATATATATATATATATATATATATATATATATATATATATATATATATATATATATATCAGATTTGAGAGAATTATAAAAACAATTACAAAACAATTACGAGCGTTAAAACAAACGTAGAAAATACTTTTTATTCCTACTTGCAATACTATTACGTGTATTGCTAGATTGCTACTTGTAATACTATATACGAATCCAATGTAACACTAGTATTTGTGATCTATATTAGTAATTTCCAATGTGCGCAGAAATTAAAAGGAAACTGCAGCCTTCAGACATGTGAGAGTCGCCTACGATTTCGTCAGATAGTGGGAAAAACAATAAAACTGTTTCGATTTGTACTGAAATATGCAACTTCTTGATTGTGTTATTTCAAATATTGTCATATTATGCTACCGACTGAATTATCAAACTCAGTGCCTTACTGCTTTCAATACAGGTGACACCACGCAAAAACAAGGCTTGAAGGAAGTGGCTCTTGCCAATGAGTATTTGCTATTTACGAGTGGCATAATGGAACATTTTTGAAAATATTCTTGGTACGTAAAGAAATGTTGTACAGTATGTTTAAAACATTTTACTGCAGGGCTCGTAAAGACTGTTTATGTTGAAATATTTAATTTATTACAGAGTTATGCGAGAGTGTTTTTTATAAGCAGTACGTGTTACTTTTTGGAAAATATTTTTTTGTGGTTTTATTCAGCATCATACTTTACGTTTTTGTATTTGAATAGTTAGGGTCAAGATTTTTCGGAATACGTATGCATTTTCACTGTTGGAATTGCTTTGTCCCTTGAATGTGCTTTTCTCAAAAAAATATTTGCAATTAATATTATACGTTTTAATGTGTTAAATTGATTTCAATCCAAAAGTATTCCATTAGGATATTTTGACACACACGCACACACATACATTACGGTAGGAAGCGTATCAGTAACATTCAGAGTTCTTTTTATTCACTTCCACATAATTAATCATTATCTATTCTGCCGCGAAAGAATCACCTCAGAACCGTTTCGCTGAGAGCAGAACGCATTCATGTGACCCTGACAGGTGTATCAACGTATCGGAACCCAATTCAGAGCTGGCAGCAGGCCAGTGGTCACATTATAATAGCAGACTCCATTCCATACTCTTCCCTTCCCACTCGTAAATACTTGGGGTAGCCTTTCTCGAGCCGGCAGTCCGCGCCACTTGCTAGGCTGCTTTTTGCCTCGGTGTCAATTATAGACGTCGTCTGTTTACGAAGAGACGCCCAGGGGTTCATTTTCAGACGTAATGGCACGATGGATGGAAATAAATGGATGCGTTCCGATTACAAGGCTTGTAAAGAGCATTGAGTAGAAGTTGTCGCTCTCTCGTTATCTGCAACAGCTTCCACGCGTCACTCTACTCAAGTAAGTCCGCATAAAATACCTTATTAAAGGCGTGTTTCGAGACACGTGACGCAAAGATGGAAGTTCATGTTTATGAATTATCTATTTAATGCGCGAATTTGTTGGTATGTTTGGGAGCAAAGAGAAAATAATGATGCTCATTTTAATATTTAATCTGTACTGATTTACTTATATATGCCAGCATCAACAAAATGTATTTAAATTTGAATAAAATTCAAATTTAACCGCTTTAAATGGTTTTATATTCCAGTGTCTAATATGCAATCCAATTAAAAAATATTAAATATTTTCTTTCCTTTCTTTGTTGGTGCACTTCGTAATATTTAGAACTTTTGTAAGTTGTATATTCATGACAAAAAATACATTTTATTTGAAAAACAACATACGTCATCTGAGGTAATTCAAAATTGCACACTATTTTGCAAATAATTATGGCGCTAATATGTTGTTTGGTAACTTTATTTTCAATTACTTGATGATGAGTTTAAGATCCGTGCGATATGTAATAGACTGGGAAAGGAACATGTGTCACGAAAAGTTTTTCGGTTGCTGTTTTTTACTCCCAGTTGTTTAGTATCGATATGTAATCAAATAACAGTACTAGCTTTCTGGCACGCACTGTTTAAGAAGTTCGGAACGGGCTCTGAATACACGTTCGGGAAGGTTTGGATTGTGGAACTATCGGTGATGTGCAAGGACACTCAATCGGTGGCAAAGATGTTTCAGTGACAATGGAAATTTGAATGTAAGTTTGATTTTCACCATGTTTCACATGAAGAATGCAGTATATTTTAAGTTGGCCTTTCTTGAATGTATTAAGTTGGCCTTTCTTGAATATTGAATACCAAATATTCCATTGCCCAATTCAAAAATCGGAACATTTTTCTAATTTTTCATGTATAATTTGTTCATACATGTATTTGGTTATGCGAAATACTTAACACTGATTACAAGAGACGATAAGGATACCTAATAGATATTTTTCTTTGATGTACTCGAAGGTGAAAAATAAAGATAAATGGCGATCATACTCTGGAACGTCTTTTTGTGGTCAGGACATTCATGAAACGAAATTGGAACTGTTAAAGAATTATTAATTCTGAAACTTTTGTTCATTTGAAATTAAACAACTAACACATTTTAAAGAAAATCTAATTATCTACTTCTTCAATGAGGTTACTGCTGTGAGTTCTACAAGACCAAGTTTGTCGAAATTGTGGGGAAAAACACGAGTCAATTAAGTAGTTTTCGAAAACTTTTAGTGTTTGCTCTAGTAAATAAGACGAAAGATTTTGGGAATTGAAAAGAAAATTAATATAAACAATATTGTGGAAAATTGTGACAGCTTTTAATTTGATTATTGTACCTAAATTCTTTTATTATTTTACTGAGATGAGGTACGAAAAATATCCCTATTTTTAATTTTTCGCTAATGGACGCATAATGAAAATGTTCATTACGAGGAAAATTGACAATATTTGTTACAAAAGCTGATGAAAATTCTCATGACATTCTTCGTGTCTATTAGTTTGTAATTTTCACTAGTTTTCAAGTAATTTGTTTGCAAAAATTGCAAGTCTTCAAAAAATCGTTCCATCCTGCAGCGATGTTTGAAAATAATGTGATAGAAAAGCACTTAAAATAAAGGGAAAACATCGATTGATTCAGAAAATATAGCATACAAGTCTTCTGAGAAGTTTTTGCAAATGTTCTGGGAATGTTGATATACATATGCTTATGCTGCAGGTCATAAAGTTTAAGGAAGTCATAAGGATCAAGTTTGAAAGGGATTATGAGGACTAGATATTAGTAAGATAGATGTTTCCTACATGACCCAACGAGCATGTGACATTGGACAGAAGATATAACCCGACGGAATGTCGAGGACTTATTAATAAAATGGCAGGAAACTCGAATTTTATTCAGTTACACAATGAATGCGTTTTAATTTAGAGAATACGCCAATATATTAACTGCCATAATGACTTAAGAATCCATCATGTAAATTGGCTCCACAAGAGATAAGGAGCACTGTGTCGTCAAAATGAGAAATTTGAAAGGAGTGCGAGCACGACATGAAGAACACAAGCATTAATAGGGCGTGTGTATTCTGTGTGATAGTAGCGTGACCCAAAACACATGCAACCGAACGAGAAGGATAGAATGAACAGAGGGGTATTTAAAGTAATGGAAAGAAGTGATCTGATTAACGAAATACAAGTTTTAATTAAGACGATAATATAATGGCATATGTCTTGTGGCCATTATTTTAAATGCAATAGAGATGTTTTTAAAATAATGGAGTAGTGGTCCGTAAACCAGAATGCTTGTGATTAATATTTGTGTACGAAAGTACTATCCCTTTCTCCTTTTATTCAGCACGATTAGTCTTTTTCCGTGGTTTTGCGACGGGGAGATCCATTGAGGAGAATATCAGGAGTTTGTCGGTTAGTATTGGAGATTATAGACGTTGTATTGGACTTAAAACCTTCAGCCAAACCTCACATAATGGTTTAAATATTTATAATAAATGGATAACTAAATAAATAAAATTAAAAGGTGAGACTTTATTCACGTTCTATTTATCCAGAGGAAAAAATCCAAAATCTTACGAAGATTGCAGTACTATTCGGAGTCCGAAAGGAAGGAGACAAAAGTACAACAAAAGGAAGGGAACATTTAAAGGACAGGTTTCAATTGCATTAATAATAATAATAATAATAATAATAATAATAATAATAATAATAATAATAATAATTATTATTATTATTATTATTATTATTATTATTATTATTATTATTATTATTATTATTATTATTATTATTATTATTATTATTATTATTGAGTGGCATGTACAATTTCAAACGTGTATAAAGAGTCAGATATGTTGTATGCGGGCACAAATGTCTTCCTGAGTTCAGATATCCTACCCTCTCTTACTACACACTATTATTGTAAAGGTAGAAAGCAGCATTATAATATAATAAATGTTCAACTGTATGTAAGACAACTGCAAATGACCTTAATTTTTTTTGTTAAGATCGCATCAACATCTAGGTCATTAGTGACCACTATTGAAGTTGACGTTGTGGTAACAGTGAAGATGAAACGATATTGTGATGAGGGGTGAAAGAACAAATACAAATACAAATACAACCATGCCCGAGACGGAACTCAAACCCGTAACCCTTCGGTCGTACATCTGAATTACAACACTTGTCACTGTGTAGCGCAGTAGGAATAGACGAGAATACTCCGATTTAAACATAGCTGCGCTCCTAGTTCACGAGCTGGATGGAGAAGGGAACGCTGTCATCCAACCGGGAGCTTCATTAGGACTGAAATGTTTGGTATTGGAGCTCCCGATTGGATAACAATGTCCCTATTCTTCCAGCTAGTGATCTTGAAGTGCGGCTATGTTTTTTTTATCTAGGGCTTTTATCCAGCCGACAGCCGGTTACCCTTAACGCCCCGATGGGACGCATATTCGACCATACACTAGACACCAACACACTTGCGGGCTGCTCTGATCTGGGGTCAGCAGAACGCGAGGCCCTCCGCGACAACAGATACATACAAAGTCAAGGGACAAACAGCCATGCCCAAGGCGGGACTCGAACCCGCGACCCTTCGGACCGAAGCGCTGAGTCGGTACTCGCTCTTAGCCACCTCGGCCATCCAGGTCGGCGCGGCTATGTTTAAATAGGAGTATAGTAGATAGTAAAACGCTCCACAACGACTATGACTGGGCGGAGAGGAAAGGTCGCAGAAACGCTCCCTGCGGAACACCACCTGGAGCAGGAAGCGCTCTGTTCGCGCGGGCCGGGCAGGTGGGCGGGGCGGGTGGGCGGGGGCGCCGAGGCGCGGGCGAGGGCTCGCCCCGGGGGCGATCGCGGGGCCGGCGTTCGCGTTACGACCGTCGCGAGTCGCCCATTGGTCGACGCCGCCTCCGAGGCGCGGCTCCAAATTGCGCTCGCAAATTGCGTATCGCAGGCGGCGCGGCGGCGCTGCCGTGACGGTGGAGGTGTGGGAAGGGGGGAGGATGGTGGCGGCTTGGGCGGCGCGGCGGCGAGTTGATGGTGACGGTGGTAACTAGGGTTGCCAACGACCCTCCATCTGGGAGGACAGTCTTTCATTGACGTCAACTGTCCTCTTGTCCTCCTTTGAATTTTAAATGTCCTCCCTTTAGTAAGATTTTAACATTTGTTGTTGTTTATTTTAACACATGACTAACATCTGCTACGTTGTATTTTTTATTGTTTAATTGAGAATAGAAAACATGAATATCCTTTTCCTGCACGCTGACACACGCATGCATGATAGTGTATCAGTCTAGCCAGATCCTAAATAAGAGTCTATCTTTATCTGCATTTTGTGATCACATATTTTCACTTCAATCGCAAATGGAGAGAAGAAAGAAATCGAGCTGATGTTAATCTAAATGAAATGTTTATGAAAAAGAGATGTTTTGATGCGGGTTTTGGCTTGGCGAGTGGCCTCCCTTTTATCTGAACGTTCTTGGCAACCCTAGTGGTAACGATGCAGACGGCAATGGCGAACTGATAATGGAGATAGCATTCACGTACGTAGTAGCAATGGCGGAGGTCGTGGTGTGATGGTGGTAGGGTGGAGGGTCTGTGGTGATATCAACTACAGAAATGATATAGGAAGTGTTTGTAGGTGTTTAATTGGTTGGTGGCGATGGCGGCGGTTACAGCGATGGGGGGGGGGGGAGTTGACGCGGTGTGAATGGTTTTATTGATAGTGCTAGCAGTGTTAAAGACAATTTAAGGGCAAGTGGTAGCGGTCGTAGGAAATTTTCAACGTGAGGTATCTTCATTTCCGTTTGTTTTCTACTATAACGTACGATTAAGACGCTTCCTTATCACTCTGTCAAATATAGTGTTAATAAATATGTCAAACGATATTCAAAAATCGTTGAATCATGAATGTTGAACTGTCAGATTGAATTTAAAATCATTCCTTTCCTGAAAAGTTGTATTTCTTGGGAATATCTCAATATTGTTACTTGAAGCGGTGGCTCATTGCATAACTAACGTTAATGCAGTGCCTCTGACCCGGAGGTCCTAAGTTTGAGTCACGACGGCGGCAGAATTTTCAACACTAGCTTTTCAGCTTGGTCGTATTCAGTCGCTGTCTGGAGGATAATTCTAGCGGCCGGCTGTTCTGATCGGTAGTTTTCCGTGGTTTCTCCGATCAACACCAGGCGAATGCCGGAGCAGTACCCTACGAAACGGGCCACGCGCGCGATCTGTCCTTCCTCTTCCTTGTCCTATCCTCACCCTTACACACACACACACTTACACTAACATGCACTACACTACCATACATTCGGGAGACTCGGAACTTGTCTCGGGTTGGGCGGTGCCCCTCTGGTAGGAGATACCTGGTTGGGGAAATCCCAGCTAGTCGACGGTAGGTCGGCGCCGGATCTCGCCATCCAATGGGGGAAAGGTCACCGCAACCTCCCGATGAAAAAACATGCAATACACTTACGGGACTAATGACCTCAGTAGTTGACGCGCCCGGAATCACAATCAATCATTCAACTAATCAATATTGTTTATTGAAATAATTCACATTTTCATTCTAACAAACATTTCATTACCGCTTACATGGAAGGAAACTATGTTTTTTGGTAATCTTCGCTACTCTGTCGCTACGCTGTCTCTTCGAAAAGACATTGAGGACTCATTTTTCAATTTTGGTGTAATTGAAAACTGAATTATAGATTTCGTTCTTCGCACGTGTGTATTCGCCAGAAAGGAAGAAAGAAGAAGAACAAGAAGAAGGAAGTGAGAACGATATATTATGCACAGAACTCTGTCCTCAAAAGGACTCCGAGGTCATACTCAAGCAGGACTCCTAATAAGCTGCTTATAATAATAATAATAATAATAATAATAATAATAATAATAATAATAATAATAATAATGTAATATATATTATTCTATTATAATATTAACATTATATTATGTTTATTTTCTCTAATAATAGTATACAATATTATTATTATACTATTATAATAGCTTCATAATAATTTTATTTGTAATGGTTCTTGTACATAATGGTATAAACAGTGGCGTAGCTTCCTATTAGGCTGCAAGGCGGAGCCTACCCAAATATTTTATGAAAAGCAAAAAAATGCTTTTCATTTTTAAAAAACTTTATAATGTGTTTATTGATAATTTTCGAATGACCAATTGCATGATTCGTCTGGCTTTGTTGGTTTGTCATCTTGAACTTCCCTCTCAATTGCGAAATAACGCGAGAGAGAACGAAGGCTTTGACCTTTCGGAGTCTTCAACGCATGCGCAGAACATATGCCCACAGACGCAGATATTCTGTTCATAAGGGCTGCTTGGTTCCCCCGAAGACCCGCCTAAAAGGGCTTTTCGGCAATCTTCGAGATCAGTCAGGGCCAGAGGCGGGCCCTCTCACGCCAAGACACTCACTCGCTTGTATAGTGCCCAGATGTGCAGGCTTTTTTTTTTCGACCTCCCACACCTTGTGCTAACACTCCGCGCTGAGCTAGCGACCCGTTCACATCGTGCTCCGCGCAGCTCAGAACGTTACAACGTGCATCAGTGCAGTAGCAGTGAATTAAAGTTTGTGTATCAAACAGTTATTTATACGCCACAAGTGCAGTGAACCGTTTTAAAGTCGTGCTATTGATTTTCCATCATTAATAGCAGCTATCAACCACCAAGCCCTGACCTAGGTCAGAGCATAGCGGGAGCCATGGCGCTCCTGTACAACCCAGCCGAAATGGAAGTCGCCTACGACCAACTCGGGGATCAACACATCCTCGCAGATTCATCAGGCAGCTCCTTCAACCACATCATTGCATCCAGCCAGGACCTGCAGGCAATTAACCCCGATCAAGGAAACGGTATCCCAGCCGCCGACCCAACACAAGGATTCACAAAGGTCAGTCATACCAACGCGGCCAGCGGCCTGCCTAACGGCCAAGCAAGCCACGACCCCGCTAACATGAACGGCAGTGATAAGACCAGTATCAGTGCAAAAAGAGGCCATGGTGACAGTACCCCCCCAGGCAACAATGAACATCCTCCTAAAAAACCAGCCAACAGTGATAATAGTGTGTATGCAGTGCCCGTTGGTAATAGATATGCTCCCTTGGAAAACCTAAAAGACCCTGACTCCAGATTTAATTACATAAACTCTACTCCAATTCAAGATGAAAATGTCAAGATTCCACCAATTTATGTGAATAATATAACAAACATATCCGAATTCAATAGAGAAATAAAAAACAACATCTCTAACCAATTCACCTGGAACATAGTAAACAACCGAATAAAGTTAATGTTCAAAACAATAACTGACTTTAGGAACACAATTAAACATCTGTTAAATACCAAAAGAAATTTCCACACTTATAAAGACCCCGCAAATAAAAAATTCTCCATAGTTTTCAAAAATGTCCATCAATCATTATCAATACAGGAAATCTACGAGGACGTCAAAGAGAAGTACCCCTCGCTTATCAGTGTTACTAGACTCCAAAAAAACAACATACCAATCCCAGTTGTAGCGGCCGAGTTCAACGGCCAGCAGAGCATTGACATAGTACTACAAATAACTGAAATTTGCAATTTAAAAGTGAAAGCAGAAAAAAGACGAAGAATCAAAGGACCAATACAATGCCTAAGGTGTCTAGACTTCGGTCATACTCGCAACAATTGTAACCACAAATTAGCCTGTATCTACTGCTCAGAAGACCACTATTCGGTAAATTGTCCAAATAAAATGCAAACCCCTTTCTGTAAGAACTGCAACGGCTCACATCGTGCAGACATTCGCTCTGACGAATGCCCGTTCTATAAAAAACTAACAGAACCCCACCCCCCAAACGGAGCTCACGGTGGAGACCTACGCTCAGTAAAAAACGGTACGCACAGCAGAAATGTAGAACCCCCGCCCAAAAATCCACCCACAACCAACCCCAGAACCAGATCCAACAATAACACTTCACCTCGCGTATCTTCTAACAATTTCCCATTCCTCCCTCCCACTAATGGCATCCCTAATTTCACTTTCGACCCAACAGCAACCTACAACACTAATCCACCTTATCAACCCAACCAAAACCCTCCAGTAGTAAATAATAGAAACCCCAAAAATTTTTATAATAATAATAATAATAATAATAATAATAATAATAATAATATAATAATAGTGATAATATTAATTATATTAATAACAATAATGCATTCATATACTCTCTAATCAACTCCATTACAACTCATATCGTCAACATTATCAACTCAATCATCCCAGAAATAATCAGTAACATTCAAACCTCATTGTCATCTTACTTTAACAGCAGTCATGGCCCTGCAGCACCGTAACAAACTAAATCTGCTAAATTGGAATGCCAACGGCATCAAAAATAAGAAAACTGAATTATCGTACTTCCTAAAAGCCAATGATATAAAATTAGCATGCATTACTGAAACACACTTAAAACCAAACGAAACATTTAATTTACCCGGATATAATAATCATAGATCAGACAGAACAAACTCTAATGGAGGCGGTGTTATAATTCTCATAGAAAAATCAGTACCATACATTCAAACCAACTTACCCCTTACCCCTGGAATCGAAACAGTAGCCATCAAATTTCCACTAGACAATAGAATAACAACCCTCATTGTAGCCTACAAACCTCCTGAAATCAAAATTCACAGCACCAATATACGATCACTATTCCAACAAAACACGCCTACAATAGTTGTTGGCGACCTCAATGCCAAAAACGTTAACTGGGGCTGCAGAACTTCCAACACCGCAGGCCGACAACTGAGTAAAATAATAACAGATCTAAAATTGCAAATAATCCCTCCCCCAGAACCAACCCACTACCCCCATGACCATAACAAATTCCCGGATATATTGGATATTGCAATCACCAACACACAAGTCCAATTTCACAGTTCTCCAATATTCGAATTAGATTCAGATCATCTTCCTGTCATCATTTCAACCCAACAAATTCCCCCCCCCCTCACAACCCCACCCACACTTTAAACACACACATTAATTGGAAAACGTTTAAAAAAATAATTACTAATAAAACACCTCAATTTAAAATATTAAATACCCCACTGGAAATCGAACAAGCAATCTCATACTTAAATAATATAATAATTAACACAGTAATATCCCTGCAAGACAACAAGCCTCCCCATATCACTAAAACATCAAACACAAAACTACCCGAGTCCATTCTAAACTTAATCAAAACTAAAAATAAAACCAGAAGACTTTGGAGTGTAACAAAATCGCCTCACATTAAAAAAGAACTCAACTTACTAACTACACTTACTAAAAGAGCAATAATAGATTTTAACCACTCAACTTATGACAATTTAATACAATCTTTGAGCACATCAAACAATTCGCTTTGGCAGTTCACCAAAAATATCCTAAAAAAGAAAACAACCATACCACCTCTAAACACACCATCAGGTAAAAAATATTCACCAATAGAGAAAGCAGAAGCCTTGGCTGATTACTTTGAGCAATCGTTCACTCCTAACAGTACTCCAACACATTCAGCTCACATGGAAATAACACAAGTAGCATCAGCACCCAATTATAATATTCCACATAGAATAAAATACAGTTCCCCAAATGAAATTAAGCACATCATCAAAAATCTCCCTCTTAAAAAAGCTCCTGGCCACGATAAAATAAGCAATATTATATTAAAAAACTTGCCTAACCCCACAATAGCCTACATCAATAATATATATAATTCAATTCTTAGAACAGGATACTATCCAATAATATGGAAAAATTCGAACATAATCCCCGTACCCAAACCCCATAAAAATCATAACCATGCCGAAAGCTATAGACCAATCAGTCTCCTCCCGTCACTATCAAAGATCCTAGAAAAAATAATACTAAAAAGATTTAATAAACACCTAAACATAACACAGACCATACCGAAACACCAATTTGGCTTCACCAATAAATTATCCACCTCACACCAACTACTTAGAATATCCGAACACATCCATACTGCCTTCCAGAACAAACAACACACTATAGCCACCTTTCTAGATATTTCACAGGCGTTCGACAGAGTTTGGCACCCAGGCCTAATATATAAGCTAAAAACCATAGGAACTCCAAATTACCTACTACAAATCATTAAAAATTTTATAGCAGACAGAACATTTACAGTAACAATAGAAAAGCACGTTTCCAATCCCCGCAAAATAAAAGCAGGACTTCCCCAAGGATCCCCCCTCTCACCCACCCTTTTCAACCTATACACATTCGATTTACCTACCTCACCATACACACATATCGCACAATTTGCTGACGATACTGCCATATTCATGTCCAACCATTCATTAAATCAAATCTGTAATAAAATTCAACTGCATTTAAAAAGCATAGAAGATTGGTCCTTAAAATGGAAAATCAAGCTCAACCCATCCAAATCAACAGCCAAAATATTCTCTCTTAGAACATTCGCCACCCCCACTCCACTCCAAGTTAATAACAATGTAATCCCCTGGACACCATACAACCAAACCGTTAAATATTTAGGTCTAAAATTCGATACAAGATTAACCTGGAAAACACACATAGCAACGAAAATTCAACAGGCAAAAATTAAATTAATACAGCTAAAGCCATTACTAAATCACAAAAGCAAACTCTCCTTAAACAATGCCATAACCCTTTATAAAACAATAATCAGACCTCTAATGTTGTATGCCTGCCCCATTTGGACAAACGCCTCACAGACAAACATAAATCAAATCCAGATAATCCAAAATAAATATTTAAGATTAGCCACCCACGCCCCATGGTTCATTTCTAATGATCAACTCCATAGAGAACTACAACTACCATCCATCAACCACCACATAGCTCATCTCTCGAACAACTTCTATTCAAATATATCCTCCATAAACCAAATAGCCCATTACAACCTAGCCACTCTGAACGATTTTCCGACCCGAATCCGTAATAGACACCCGATACATGCCTTCCTAAAAATATTCACAGATGTAAACTAAGCGTAGGTACTCAATGAGCATCCTACACCTGAGTAGTAGATACATTAGACATAGTTTTAGATTAGTTTAGTTATAAGCCACACAAAAAACATGTGAAAGAGTGTGAAAATACTGAACCATGTAACCACCAATAGAACAATAAACATAATTAAAAAAAAAAAAAAAATGTGCAGGCTGACCGCTCGCTACCCTCGCAGCCCTGTGTGTGCGACATCTGCACGTACGGTCAGAGAATAAGACCTCAGTTGAGTTCTTGCAGTACTGACGATCGCACTGAAATATTGTGCTTATTCTATATTATTGTGGGATGACCTTATATATTATAATGAAACGAGCCAGCTCAAGAATTTAAGATTTCACTTCTTTGTATCTAACAGGTGGAAATTAATGTTAGTTCCATCGCGTATGATTCAGCAATAGCTGATCAATAGATACAGATCAATAGATACAAGTGTTATTGTTTACTGAAGGAAATATGACTTTACCAGACGACTATCTCATAGACTCTTAGTTACAATCCTCATCATTCTTCAGTAATTTAAGTTATGAGGGGAAACTAGAAGTTAAGACTGCCTTTTCTCCAAAAATTTTCAATTTTATTGGTAGTTCCAAATTTCTCAAATTCTTTTTAAATGTTTTCGACATCACTCCTTCCGATGAGATCACCAAGGCATATATGAGAACTTTCTCCAACCGCCTGATGTTTTTCAATTGCATTGCAAGCTCTTGATACTTCCTAATGTTCTCTAATTCAGTTTTCGTGATGTTATGCGTCGAGGAACTGCAATATCAATTATAGAGGTTACTTTATTGGGTTCATTTATTATTATTATTATTATTATTATTATTATTATTATTATTATTATTATTATTATTATTATTATTGACCCTCGTGGTCAACGTGCTAGCTCTCAGTGATGTGATCCCGGATTCCATTTTCGGTCGGGACAAAAAATGAGATGTAGCTTTCCATTATAATCGTCTCAGTTTCTATAGCTGTATGACGAAAAAAGCTCTGGAAGGCCAAGTTCGCTGGATGGGAGTACCACACGCTTGCCACATACTTTCCTCACCCCGAGACGTGAATAATGAATAAAAACAGGGCCCAGGTATGGCTACACCGCTAGCTGGCAAAAGTCGGATTAATCCCTCAAATGCCAAATAGCCGACCTGGATGGCCGAGGTGGCTAAGAGCGAGTACCGACTCAGCGCTTCGGTCCGAAGGGTCGCGGGTTCGCGTCCCGTCTTGGGCATGGTTGGTTGTCCCTTGGCTTTGTATGTGTTGTCGCGGAGGGCCTCGCGTTCTGCTGACCCCAGATCGGAGGAGTCCGCAAGTGTGTTGGTCTAGTGTATGGTCGAATATGCGTCCCATCGGGACGTAAACGGTAACCGGCTGTTGGCTGGATAAAAGCTCTAGAAAAAATGCCAAATACGAACATATTTTCATTAATTTATTCAGATATGACGAAGTGTTTCTCGGGTTGGTGGGTGTGACGGTGGGTGTGGTAGAGTTAAGCGGCGCCTCTGCCCAAAGAGTCCGCTTCCACCTTCACTGTCGACCGGTTATGACCGGAAACCTTAAATCGGAGGTATTGGGCACGTTTTTCTTTGAAAACGTCATATATTTAACATCTTTGCAGCAGAGAAGTTCATCGGCACCTAGTACTCAGAGTAATTTTGTTTATAAATGCTTATTACGAAATGCATTAATAATTTTTCTGTCTGAAAAATGATAAATATATGAACGTTTAACTAGTTCTACTGACTGTTTTTGGAAATGCACTCTAAAAAGCTTCATAAACAAGCCTTTAGAAACGGTACATTGCACCGGCATCCAGTGGAAGACTACTGCCATCATTTATTGTCCTGAACTATTTAATTTTTCGTTATCAGATCCGAGTGATGTATCGGCGATTAGAATTAATGTCTGCTTTAGAGTATGTAGTTGTAAATCAACTAAAACTGCAAAGACCGGTATCTTCTAGGGTCGAACCTCAACAATGCAAGATTATCAGAACTCTACGTACGTCGATTACGTCGACTGCAAAATTGAGAGACCGATTATTCTGATAATATTTTCATAGTTTCTTCTGATCAATTCCAGGCGCATGATAGATCAGTAGCTTGATAAACAGGCCGCGGATCAAGCGCCCTTCTCATGATCTATTCACTGATCCTCCACCCTCATCTCACCTATTTCCACTGATTCGAAAATATTCCGTCAGAACAAGGGTTGCCAACCATCCTTCATTTGGGAGGACAGTCCTCTACTAACAAATTGTTCTCTACTCCTCCTTTGTATCTTAAATATCCTCCATTTTGGAATTTTTAACATTTGTTGTCATTTATTTTATCTCGTGACTAACATCTGCTACGTTGTATCGTTTAATTTAGAATAGAAAACATGAAAATCCTTTTTCTGAACGCTGATACACGCATATAACACACGCGTGTAAGATTTTTCTGACTTTTCTGATTTTTCTGACTAGCGAGTAAAATCTATCTTTTTTGTCATGCTCAGACCGCCATCATCTTTATTTGGTAATGCATCTGTATTATGCAAATGGAGAGAAGAAAGAAATAGAAATAATGTTAGTCTAAATTAAATATTTATAAAAAGAAATGTGTTCATGCATTTTTTGTTGTATTTTCTTATCTAATGCCATCACTTTTTCATGAACATTGTTGGCTATTGTAGTCAGAACTGTTATCCTAGCTCAAAACCTGCGAAGAAATAAAGAGCCGAAAAAATAAGTTGTAAATGTACCCTGTTCACCTTTCTTGTGAGCATTTCGAATTCTAAGACCAAGTGAAACGCCCTCACGAAAAGCCTGAATCATGCGGAAGTCGACTCCGGCCGATTTGGGACTGCTAGAATGCTGATTGTGACGTCCAGAACGATTACATGTGGAACGTTAATGTCCACCTTTCATTCGTAATTTCTTCTCCGGTTTCGCTTGAACCTGTGCAATGCATTTGCAAAGTGGACGTGTCTGGGTCATCGATATCCAAAGCCACACCCCTCACCTCATGCTACCAGTTCTCGCACAATTTTGCTTTGGGCTACTAGGAATTTCACTAGCTAGTTAGCATGACGTACTGTGTTAAATGGACGAGTGATCCGTATTAAATTTGATAAAATAATAATTTAATTAATATAATATTTAGTTTCATTTCATTCTTCCTTCTTTCCACTACAATGCTTCAAAAATTAAGGATTTTATGCAGATATAACTTCTATCAGATTCACTATATATTCACTAGTTATTCTCTGTTTATCTTTATTAATACTATTTACATGTCAGACGATATTCACCATCTCTTCGTTCTTTATCCGCTAAAAGAGTATCTTCTGCGTATTTTGTTCTTCAAGATCTCAAAATTACCTAGAGACAATTCGAAAAAAGGATGATAACTTAGCGTGAGAGACAAAAAATTATCTCTTTTATTTTAAACATTACGCTACACCTTTAAAAAAGTTCCGATGGAGATTGTAGACGTAATTCTAGTTCAGGCATTCTGAAGCAACACTGTCGTCACCCTCGATTCATCTTAACAATGGACGTTTTCCATTGTTACCGGAAAGCGATTTAATAGTGATCGTTGTAAATCTAAAATTCTCCCCAATGTAGTAATGTGTTAACTCTTAACTGATTATAACTCTCTAGATTTCGTATTGTAATAATTATAATTTGCTTTTTGTCAAATAATGCGAAAATCGCATTATCTCACATAACAAGCATTATAATTTATTTCTGAAATAAACAAAGTATGTTCAAGAACTTGTTTTCATTGTTCAATAATTATTAGTTTGAATATTTTCGTCATAGACATGCATTCGTCTCAGACATGCAAATTTACAAGGCAAAGATATTAAGTTGCAAATCTATTTTTTAAAATAAAATGTATAACATGCTCTTTGATCTCCTTTTGTGATAAGCTACCTCTTCTTTGTCCAAATTGTATACCAGCCAATGTATGGTAAATTATTAATTTCTCTGCTACAACCCTTCATTTGCCAGAGCATTGCATATTTTCGCTGTGTAATAATACTTATCCTGAACATTTGGCAGTAAGTCTGTCTGTGAAATTGAGCGATCTAGGCGTCTTACCCCCAGGCCAATGGGTTGTGTTCAGCCATCACTCGTAAAGAGATCATACATACGAACTCAATTACTTAATATACGTTTCATCTGCGTATCACGATAACAAGAGCTGAAATATGTTGATTTGATCGTATTAAAGAAAGTGGTCTTAGCATTTCAGTTTCGAATTATGCTATCTCACTCCCGTTAGACACAGCCAGTTAGACACAGCTTAGAAAACGCTACTGGTTTTCGTACAATCATTCGATCATTTCGTACGATCTAGGGTCATTCACTGGCGCTACGTCTACCCAAAGGAAATTTAGAGCTTAATGTATCATCATCATGAAGCGTTTTACCAGTAATTCCTGAATCGTTATTTACGCATTATCTTTGACACAGACTCATAAATTTCCAGCTTCATTTCGTATTTATATGCGCCGTAATGGCGACCATACGAAACTGCGGGTGTCAGGCCCCTGAATTTACTGGGTGATTACGCCAAGTGATTGGAAAATGCAAATTCGTTCACTCTTTTTGGTCTCAGGGTCATTTAAATTGGTGTGCGCGTTGCACGTTGAGTAGTCGACCTCTTAGTTTCGCTATCATCCGATAGATCATGCAACGAGCACTAAAACTGCAGGTTTCTGTTTTTAAACTCCCCTTTCCTTAACTTTGAGTTTACTGTCGTTTTTCAGCATTTCTTTGGACACAAAATTGGTATCAGGTGTACTTGCACAAACACGTACACAGTAAATGCAATGTTTCGTGCAATGCAAATGCAATTTTTCGTTATTGGAATGGAATTAAAAACTATATTGTATCGTATATTAAAGTTTTTTCGCCATAAATAGAAAACAAATGCATAATCAAAATTGACATAATTAACTAATTTGTTAAAATTTGTTAACTCTGATATCTATCAATTCTTCAAAACTTTTGTTGTAGTATTATATCTACTCCACAAGTTAGAGAAAAACAAAATGTTAAGTTTATCATAATTTTCAACATGTAAGATTTTTTCTTCTAATAAAGACGAAAACACAGTGAAACTGAAGATAAAAGTAAGGTATGATACAAGAGAGTACGATAAGATTTTGTTCCCAAGGGGGTACATATACACCACTTGGCAGCAATCATTTTTCTCGGAAAAACATTTTCTGCTGAGAAGAAAATAATTTAACTCTCGAGTTCCGTGCATAATTTTACCTATCATGACTAAATGAATGCTAAAATGTTTAATGAAATACTTTCAAAATTCATTTAAGCTCAAACGGAATAAGAGTTTCATTGTTTTAAAGAATTGTTAAGAAAACTTAAAGACTCTGATCTATAACCCCATGAGTAAATTATATTTGAAGAGAAATTAAGTTTAGAGTAGTGAATGATTACAAATAGTATTTAATTTAATAGGAAAGAAATTCGTTATTTATGCTTTCATTATCTGCCAAATATTTTGTTTCCAAAGGGAGAATATAATTTAATATTTCAATACGAGTGCATTTCCAGTTTTTTAAGTTTACTTCTCGCCGTGCTGACCATCAACGAGCAGTGTAGGTCCGGGGTATTTTAGGTTCAAATTAAACCAGAACAATCAAGAAGGAGCGTCCGATGAATAGTAATTGAATTAACGACCAGACTAGTTCTAGGAAGTAGTGGAATGAAACAACAAACTTCGATTAACGAGTGCATGACGCAATTAGATAGAATCTGACCTTTACAATATAAACTAAGTTAAACCGAAATAATTATTTTTTAGTATTGCATGAATTAAACAGTTATTTCGGACATCCAAAGAGATTGCATATCAACAGAACCTGTCTTGTTTCTGCAGAAAATTAAACCTTCTGTATCTTGTAACGGGGGTGGCCTCACCGTTAGAGAAAGAACTGTTAGACCATAAACAAATGTAGGAACATTCTACAAGCTGAGCTTCGAATAATAAAAGTGTAACGTGGTAGGCCGCGAGCACTCGGAAGTGGATTAACGAGGGCAATATCTCCGTCAGTCGCAGAACAAGCAGGTCGATTGAAGGAGACAGACGAAGAAGAGGTACATGCAGAAGGTGTCAAGTGTGAAAGCAGTGCATGTTTAGGGGGCGGACCTGAATCCCGGTGGAGTCTTTGGTTCGAGACTCGGAGTTGTTGATTGGCTGTTTCCAAAACATGGAACTTCCATTTGCTGGCGTTTAGGGAACGAAAGGGTCGAGACACCAATTCTAGAAACGAGTGTAGGCTGGACTCAAGTGAAGCTTTATTTTACACCACAGTGAACAATGCAAGTCGAGGAACTGTTTATTAAATTTACATACTCTTGAAATTAGAAAGACCACAAGACAGTGATAAGAGAGGGCAGTGAAAATTAATATTCGCGTCAGTAATGTTTCATCTCACAAATGCTTTGTAGCGGGAAGGAAAAAAATGAATTGGACAATCATTTCTCTTGCACAATTATTATCTTTCTTTTAATGTTGTTCGTCAATATAATGTACACATCTGATAGCAGAAAGTGACTGCACTAAATATTATCAAGTAGACGTAAAATTGCACTTATAGACACTGTGCGTCACAGAAGTCCTTATTTTGACAAATGGTTTTGATTAGTATCCGCAGAAGAATTAAAGAGAATTATTTATGAATAATCGATTTATCTTGTTAGTCTTCTTCAAATGAACACGCAGAGAAATCCAGAAAAACAATAATTTATTACGTCACTCCAAAATCACAAATCCGTATTTCACAGTGTTCACAGAATAATTATATCGCTGATATTTATACCTCTAGTTTTTACAGAACTAAAATTCATATCGACAATATTTATATCGCTTTACAGTTTTGTTAATTACAAATTTGAGAATACAAAAGCAGGCCTCAAATTTATACAATTTCCATATGGGTCACAATTCATCCCAATGTAAGTAGTTTACTTTTTATTGTATTTCTATCAAAACATACTTTTTAGTAGTTTTTTTCCATATTTAACGTTGTTTAATACTTAAAATGATGTAACTTTAATACTGTCGTACGTACCGAACTAGTTTCAGGGTTTCCTCTCAATCAGGTTTTTAGTCGTTTCCCTTTATCCATGAGGTAAATTCTGTGATGCTGATTTTGGGGTACTCCTGAATAGTAAACCTAATACACACTTCAATGTTTTAGCGTTAATGAAAGTAATAAGTAAAACAAAACGGATTACTTCTGTGGGGGAACTATGATCTTCTGTGAGTGATTGATAAACTATGAATACAAAAAAATTAAAAAATAGAAATTACTATGTCCATTATATAACAATAATTGGAGTGTTATGGTCATATTAAATGATTTGAAAGAAAATGTTTGCTATGCAGCTTCCAGATAGTAAGGTTACACAGTAGATTCCACAAAAGTATTCGAAGTGATAGTATATTTCCTTTTAATTAAAATAGAGATTTTACGATCCCCATTAATTCTTAAGTGACACTAGGAATTAATGGGGATCGTAAATTCCACATGTACGATTAGTATTTTCTATGATAATTTCACGAATAAATCCATTAAAATTAAAATAAAACTATTAAAACAGCGATTAAGGCAGAAAATATATTGTGCAATTTAGATACCAGTAAATGTTGAAACAAGAGTAAATGCCGAAACGACAATCATTGCCCACTCGAATGATTTTACGTAATATAATAGAATAACACACGATTTCTGAATTTCATGTAGTACATCATATTATTATTATTATTATTATTATTATTATTATTATTATTATTATTATTATTATTATTATTATTATAATTAAACTAGTTGGCAGTTAGAAGAAACTATTTTAGCTATATGTTCAACTACTAAACAACTATTATAAAAATTAAAGGAAGTTATAATATCTTGGTATTTAGATCTACATCTATATACAGTAATTCACACTTTACTATTGCTGAATGATGTTTGTTTCATCTGCTGGCAAGGATTCAGTGATGTTGTGGAATATCCAGTTATTGTTTGATAGCAGCTTGTAGCAAGTGTGACATTGTTGTAGATCGAAAAAAAATCACCAAACTTCTTCATATTGATTTAATACGTATACTGCTTGTTTTCATAGAATAGTACAATGCTAATGTGTTAGAAGAGTAACGTTTGTCTTGTAAAAAAATATATATAAGTTGCTAAATTACTTGCAGGAGACAATTTGATAAATTGTGGTTGATTGGCAGTTGTCAGCGGATTAGTTGAAGTTTATATTAATCTTTTCTTTCCATTGACATATGAAGAAACTATTTCTAAGAAACAGAGAAGCAGGAATAATTCGGTGCTTTCCTGCTTCTTAGTCATAATATATCAATGTTAATTGACCTTTCGAAAAAACACGAAGAAAAAAAATCATTCGATTTTTTAATAGTTCCAGTTGTTTGGAGATGGCATTTGGATTCTAATGACAAGTAGTACATTACCCTAAATAGTGAAACGCATTTTTCGTCATTAATTATCTCTGAAAGTGAGTCTTTTTTCATTATTTGTTAGTAATTCCCGATTTACTCCATTTATTCTTTTAAGGATGACTTTCACCCTTGAATACACAGACACACAAAAAAACTAGTGTTGCTAAAACAGCGCGTACTTTCTCGCCCGTTTTTTTAGGCAAAATTACAAAAAGAAATACTCAATTTTTGGAAAAATTGTACAAGACCTTACTTCAAAATCTATCCTTATGGAACAAATTTCATTAAGCATTGCGCCACCACCCTCCAATTTTTTTAAAAAATCGCGAAAAACATTGAGAATGTATTTTTTGTTTTTTTGTTTTCGGGGGGTTGTTCTCAGACCCAAAGACTTCACACGTTTCTCTATGCATTTCAACGCGCTGAATCCGAATATGAATCAGAATTGAGCCATCATTCAATTCTTATTAAATCGCAAAAAACATCGTGAAATTGTATTTGTGTATTCCAGGGGTTGTTGTCAGATCCGAAAACTTGACACATGCGTCTGTATGTATGTCGACGCGCTGAATGCGAAACTGAAGACAGAATTGCGCCACCACCCTCCAGCTTTTTTAAAAAATAGCGGAAAACAATTGTGAAATTGTATTAGTGTATTCCAGGGGTTGTTGTCAGATCCGAAAACTTGACACATGCGTCTGTATGTATATCGACGCGCTGAATCCGAAACTGAAGACAGAATTGCGCCACCACCCTCCACCTTTTTTTAAAATTAGCGGAAAACAATCGTGAAATTGTATTTGTGTATTCCAGGGGTTGTTGTCAGATCCGAAAACTTGACACATGCGTCTGTATGTATGTCAACGCGCTGAATCCGAAAGTGAAGCCAAAATTGCGCCAACACCCTCCAGCTTTTTTTAAAAATAGCGGAAAACAATCGTGAAATTGTAGATTATTTTCTGAAAGCGTGCGCTTCGGCAGCTGCGGCGCGACTGAGGTCAGTGACCGCGTCCCAGGGCCACGCCCACTCGGGTGGGAGCGACGCATGCGTCTGTCAAGCGTCCGGCGGTCGCCGCTTCGTCAGACAGCGGGCATCACCACCGGCCGCGCCCACGCACAGCGTCCTCGAAGCGAGGTACACGTCACGAGTCGTTATCGCCCTACGTCTGCGCGGCCGAAACGAGCCGCTTCTGTCTCGCCGCCAGCCTTCGTCGTTCCCGCACCTCGTTTGGCAAATCGGCTAGTTTTTCACTTTTAAACTGCGAAATCCCGCAGCTAAAATCGCTCACGTTGTCCACTCGTATAAGTCGCCTCTTTCCCAGACCATCATTCCACCCGTAATTCATCCTTGGACACAAATTAACCCGTTGCTCCTCTCCGACACAAATCGCCCCTTCGACAGAAAACAACCGTCCACCCGAAATTGCCTCGACTGGAAATCGCCCCCTGCCCAAAATCGCTCCTGTGCCCGAAAACGCCCCTCTGCCCGAAAACGCCCCTCCGCGCAAAATCGCCCCTCTACCCGAAACGCCCTTCCATCTGAAACTGCCCCTGAACCCGAAGTACCCCATCTACTCGAAATCTCCCCTCTACCCGAAATCGCCCGTCCACCTGAAATTTCCCCTCTACCCGAAATTGCCCCATCATCTGAAATCGCCTCTCTACCCGAAGTTGCCCTTCGCGAAATCGCTTCTTCGCTTCAAATAGGTCCTTCATACCCAAGTTATCTCTTCACCGAAACACACTTTCTTCGGAAGCCATCAGAATCGGCAGAATAGAATCACCTCTCCTACGCAAAAGCGAGGCACATGCCAGGAGCCACTGTCCGCTCCAGTCCTAACGACCTGTTCCTGACACTGTGTCATCCCTCCTCCCACTCGGACCTCTATCGCCAAATCGCAGTCATTTCTGCTTTAAACAGCGAAAACACGCTAGCCATCGTCGTTATGTCCTTTTTCACCGGTAGTCGTTCGGTAGCTTTTATGAACTTCCCGTAATAGGATGCTGGCCCTCTGTTCCACAATCGGAGCGGCGTGCGACGGAGGGGGTTCCGAGCTGACGCCACTGCGCTGAATACCAGCCCGATCGGCGGAGAAAATAAAGAAATCCAGCGCGAGCTGCCAAAAGCTTCTGCGGCGGTGTCGAACCACAACGCACCGCCCGGAGCAGCGCGGTGGTTATCCCGCGGTTTATGGGCCCGGTTTGAATGCGAGGGGCCGGCCCCGCTGGTTTTTCGGCAACCCACCCCCACCCCCTTTCCATGCTTCCTCTATCCTCTCCCTCCCCCCGCCGTGGCCCAGCCCCCAATCACCGATTACCGGACACGGAGCCACCTATTAGAATTACAGTCGCTGTGCCACTGTAATTCAACGGGCGACGCGCCTTAATACCGCCAAAGCACTTGTCGCGGAGAACAAGCAGGCGGCCGGGCATCTGATTTTCAGGTCTGCTCTCGATATTCGAATCTGGGACTCAGGGTCTGCGATCCTTTGGAGATATTCCGTGGCTCCGTTTCTGTTGCGAGAGATCGTGCATGGCGAAAATATTCGGATGTTCCGTTTCAGAAATGGATGTAGGGAGATTGTTTTCCGGGAGAAGAAGATGAAACTTTTTCATAAATGTAATAATAATAATAATAATAATAATAATAATAATAATAATAATAATAATAATAATAATAATAATAATACATTATTTTTCACTTCTTAAATCTTTTATTAAAGCGATAATAATTAATTTCAGAAAATATAAACCTTGATTACTCTCAATTTAGCATTGATTTTATTAAATAAGTGAACTAATTTGAACTACATTTATTGTTTTGTTTTATTAAATTATGAATCCTCCATTTTTTTCTGCCATATGAACTGTCCGTGTTCTTATTTTGTCAGATCGAAAACTTTTTAAACTACAGTGAGGAATATCAGAGTGAATTTGATGATATTAAAACTCCATTGCTTTTATTACTGAATAAATGTATGAACCCTTGTTCCCTAACAAGAAATATTTCTTCGTTTTACTACGTTCTTGCACGACCAAATACATTTTTTGCTTTTTGACTACTAAAATTGTTTACGCTTTTGAGTATGACAATAATCTAAATTTCAATGAGCAGTGATATTTACAAGAAAATATAATTATCTCTAATTTTTTATTAACAAGATATTTTGAGATGAAAATAGGTTTGGGAAATTAAAAACATTGTTGTTGTGATAACGGACCTACTGGAACCATTGTTGCAAGACAGGAAGTTAGAAGGTTTTTTTCTAATACTTTACGTCAATAATAGTGAACATACATAATTATAATATAGTTTGTGTTTATTCAATATACCAATGAAAATCATAAATATAATTGAAAATGATTTAATACTTGCTTCAAGATCAGGTGATATAATCAATAAATTAAATCTGTTATACTCTTCCAATTGATTAAAACGAGGAGCGGGTTATGTAAATCTGACAATGTTCGTTAACCCAGGATTTAAATAATCAAAATTAAATTTTGTTGACTTGAAAATTATTTTAGCTAGCAGTTAAGAAATTACACACATTGAGAATTTGTAAATTTAATTTGAAAACAACAGATGTAAAACAGGAAAGGGCATGACCAGTAGCACGAGAAAACGAACCCTGGTCTGTCTAGCCTAAATTCAGGACGACAACCACTCGCCCAACTTGTTCGGTTACTGGACAAACATCCTGAAATGATAATTCCATACAGACAGCACAGTTTCTCAGGATAAATTTAAAGTCAAATGTAAAAGAGAATGAACTACTTCACAAATTTAAGAAGGTTGGTAACTTTAATTCGATTTATTACGCGGAAAATGTACTACACTGAGAAACGATTCCCTTGAATTTTGTCGATTTACATTCGGTACGCAACGCAAGAAGAAAAAAAGATCGTTGAGAGGTAGATGCTATTTAACACGTTTTTCAAGCACTGAAACGCATTCGATGTAAAATATGATTTGACGGAGCGTTAAACATCACCAGCCACCTTCTCCATCACCAAAGAGAAACAGCAGCCAAACAAAATTTCAGGTTATTGTCTGTATTCCTCCACATTATTGTCTTCAAATGGGAGTGAAACAATTTTATTTGACTAAAAGTTTTGTTAGGGGGCCAATCGTTAGTATGTTTATCCTATTGTTTTGTTTAATTTTCAAATGACAGTAGTTGAGTAATACTCTGGGAACACTGATTAAAAAAGTATTAAATTGTTATTTAATAGACTGAAATATCTCACAAAACATGCAACTGCATAAATATTTGCTTTCAGTAAATCGAAGTGTAATATTCTGTGAGATAGTCTGACTCACATTATAATCAGCTTGGTGAAATCATTTTATAAAAGACAAACTAACCGAGACTCTCAGAACCTCACCGTCAAAACATCAAAGTATGATTTTGCAACATTTTTATTTGCCAAAAAAAAAGTTAAAATCAGAGCGTCTTCACCACAGTTAAAAAGTCTTCAAATACTGCTACAAACGAAGAGATCTACAGCTCACAGGCATTGATCTCTTTTGAGAAACTTATGCTTATAGTCACGTCACATAGCTGCTTGCCACGTGAAAAGGTGGTAGTATTCAACATTATTTTAAAAAAATCTTGAGAATTGAAATTTACAACACACCGTATCTGAAGTAAAATAGTTCAGAATGTTGCAATTAATAACTCAACAATAATTGACGAAGTAAGATCTCAAAGGGCTTATCGCCATAGAAAATATATTACAAAGAAGAAATAGAGAACATAAATTTTGAATAAATTACTCTTATATTTTGCTCTGTATTGTTAACTCATATTCAATTGTCTTTCATTCAATTGTCTTTTTGTGTCGTAGTAAGTGACTGTGGACGAAATACTGAGTGGATCACGTTCAAAATTAGAATGTTAATTTAATCAAGAGCACGATAGTTTGTTTATATAAATTTCAACAATATTAATTAAACTATTAAAAGAACAGTCGTGTTCATGCAAATTTGCAACTCGTTTACAAAAGCACTTGAATAGCCAGTCACGTACCTCATGCCGTAGTTAAATTGTACATAAACTCTGTGTCTTTTACTCGTAAGCAGTCTATGTAAAATGAAGACATTAAAAAAAAAGCAAACAAAAGACTTTTCTCTACTTCTTGCCTATGGTTTTGCCTACATGTTTGTTGTGAATTAATGTCATTCCAGTATTTGGCCACATTAATATAACCATTTTATAATTGTATTACTTTTAAGTTTATATTAAATTGATATCGTCGTCAGACAAAATTATATAATAATTTTCAGATTTCCATAAATTGAATGTTTTTCAGACCAAAGTGACCGAGGCTTAAAAATAAATAAAAAGGAGTTTTCTACAATAAAGCAGCCTATATTATTTTTGAATAATCGGATCCGATAATAAATGTTTTAATTATCCTCGTGATATTTTGACTTTGTTTTGTCTGATAACTCTCAATGAAAAATTAATAAACGAGACCACATTCAAATTAAATCCCCCCTTCCTGAACTTCATTGATTACAAATACAATTATAAAAACATCGATGTTTAATAAAATCGATGGTTTGGGGCCGATGTTTGATTAACATTGATGTTTTAATTTGAAGCATCGATGATTAGACACATCTATGTTTTGTTGACGATGTTTCACACCTAGCACGAGCGCGCACATTAGCCGCGACGGCTATCAGTGTACGAATCGAGAGACCACGTTCCAATTAAATCCCCTCCTCTTCTTGAACTTCACTGATAACAAATCCAATTTAAAAAAAACATTGATATTTAAAAACATCGATGGTTTTGGTCCGATGTTTTATTAACTTCGATGTTCTAATCGAAGTATATTCTTCGAACTTGGATGTTCTAATTTGGAGCATCGATATTTAGAAACATCGATGTTTTGTTGATGCTGTCGCATCCGTAGCACGAACGCGCACAGTAAGCTCGACGGCTGTCAGTATGCGAATCGAGAGACCACTTTCCAATTAAATCTCTCCCTTCTTGAACTTCAATGATTACCATCCAATTTTAAAATCATCGATGTTTAACAACATCGATGGTTTGGGGCCGATGTTTTATTAATACCGATGTTTTAATTTAGAGCATCGATGTTTAGAAACATCGATGTTTTGTTGTCGATGTCGCACTCGTAGCAGGAGCGCGCACATTAGCCGCGACGGCTATCAGTGTACGAATCGAGAGACCACTTTCCCATTAAATCCCCTCTCCTTGAACTTCATTGATTACTAATCAAATTTTAAAATCATTGATGTTTAACAACATCAATGATTTTGGGTCGATGCTAATTTATTAACATCGATGTTTTAATTTGGAGCATCGATGTTTAGAAACATCGATGTTTTGTTGACGTTGTCGCACCCGAAGCACGAGCGCGCACAGTAGTCGCGACGGCTGTCGGTGTAGGAATCGAGAGACCACTTTCCCATTAAATCCCCCCTCCTTGAACTTCATTGATTACTAATCCAATTATAAATGCATCGATGTTTAATAAAATAGATGGTTTGGGGCTGATGTTTTATTAACATTGATGTTGTAATTTGGAGCATCGATGTTTAGAAACATCGATGTTTTGTTGTCGATGTCGCACCCGTAGCACGAGCGCGCCCAGTAGTCGCGACGGCTGTCGGTGTAGGAATGGAGGCGTGAGCCTCGCGGAGGGTCCGTGGGGGAGCGGGGTGGGGCGGGGTGGGGCGGGGTCGCCGGAGGGCGTGGAGCAACGGGGGCGTGGTGGTTGTCGACCGCCGGGAAGGGCCATCGCGCCTTGTAATTACTCACGGCCTCGTTGGCGGAGCGGCCGCGGGCGGGCAGGGCGGGGCGGGGCGGAGCCGAACAGAGCCGGGCGGGGTAGCCGGACGTGGAGGCAGCGGCGCAAGATCACGGGTGGTGGTGGTGGTGGTGACGTCGAACCTGAGGACGGTTGTGAAGGCAGGTGGGCAAGATACGGGGATGGAGTAGAGTTGTGGCGTGGATTTGTTAATGGTTCTGACGGTGAGGTGGCTTTAGATGAGATGGTAACGGTGGTGGTTGTGACGGCGGTGCAGTGGTGGTAGTGCTATAGGTCAACAAGTAGGGGGCTGGGGTGGAGATTGGGGTGCCAACAGGGGCGAAGAAGGTTGCGGGGGCGGAGCCAGTGGCGACGGTGTTGGATGTGGGTGGGTCGATTTTGTTTGCAGCGACAGGGGTGGGGACAGAGGCGTCGACACTGGTGGTGGTGGCAGTGATGACAGACAGTATTTCTGAAGGAGAAAGGAGGAGTTAAGTTTCACGGTATTGTTTTGGCGATGTCTGTGGCAAGAGTGAAAAGAGTAGAAGAGGAACCAAAGGGTAGGTAGGTAGGGGATACACACGCTCACATTAGACCCAGAATGTTTTTAATAGCAATAATGAAATTGATTAATTTAAATTTATTTTTTCATTGAGGTATTAAATATTTTTGTTATTAAATATTTGAATATTAAATACAAGAGATAATTAACAAAAGTTGCACATACAGATTTTCTACAAAAAAGCCGTTCTAAAGAGAGTTTTGGATCCCCATCTGAAGAAGATGATGATGGAGGTGAAGATCTAAATTAAATGTACTTTATCCCATGTCCATAATATCACTTACAATTTCCCCCTTTTTTATTACATAAATGATTGATGGGACTGTAGGTGTGATGCCAGTCAGAGGTGCGTAATACATGAAGATCTGAAAAATGGAGACGTCCTGTTGGCCACGAAGAATGTAGCAAAATAGGAGGCAGATATGAAGCAGGGTAAAAAGAAGACACAAGTTGGATGGATGCATATTTCGATGAGTGAAAGCGAAGGAAGGCTTATGAGGAAAAATGGAGGCAAAGAAAAAATTTGGTGGCCATGAATTGAAGTGTGTAGAAAAGGGGAAATGTGAAGATGAATATGTAGATAGGGGTGAAGAAGTGATGGACGAATAAAGAAGCAAAAGAAGCAGAACGGAAAAGAATGGGTTCGGTGGTAAAATTCAAAGAGAGGAGATGAGGTGCAGGTGACAGAGTAAAACGAGGCGGAGGATGTAAAAATGATGGGCGGGCCGCCAGTTGGGATGAGATGATTGATTCAAATTACACTGATTCGCAAATGAGCTTGACCTGGCGGCGAGTAATTGGACGGCGTACAGCAGCAACACGGAGAACCAGCCGCAAAAGTGACGGCTCAAACATCTAATGAAAAAAAAGTTTTATTAAAATGTTACGCGTCATCCCAAGGATTTTTACCAAATATGACTATTGATTCCGAGTTTAAATAGGTAATGTAATGCTTATTCTTAACGATAAAGCTTACCGAATTATTGCAGTTTAAAATAACACATTTCCAACTGATTCGTGTATCTATCTATCTATCTATCTATCTATCTATCTATCTATCTATCTATCTATCTATCTATCTATCTATCTATCTATCTATCTATCTATCTATCTATCAGTCTATCTATCAGTCTATCTATCAGTCTATCTATCAGTCTATCTATCTCTCTCTCTCTCTCTCTCTCTATATATATATATATATATATATATATATATATATATATATATATATATATATATATAAATTTTGTTTTCTTTTTTTCTCATTTAGAAATTAAAATCAACCCAGGATCGAGACGCATATCTGAAATAATACAATACGGGGATTAAGAATAACTATAATTATTTGTAGGTTGTATTACCTCAGTATTTATGTTTAAGATGTTTGAAAATTTGACCCTGACCTCTCACAGGAGTCATGAACCATATTTGTTCTAGTACTTGAAAAAGACAAAAACATCTTTGCCGAAACGTTGTATAAAGAAGGACAAAACTGATGACTATGACAATGGATTATTAATGGTTTAAATAAAAATTCCTATTTTTAATTCTATGATTTCAAAATAGGAATAAAAATAAACAGAATTGCATGATGGAATTATTCACACGTTCTATGGCTGAATGTCAATGTCTTTTAATTCATAATGAATGTATTAACGTCTGGTATATTGTTTATTTTTTGTAATGGTTTCTTGACCTTAATAAACATACTCAGTATGTTTAGGTTATTTATTCACTTACCTCTGTGACTACCAC
>BLKR01001964.1:0-55000 GCA_011170035.1 Teleogryllus occipitalis
CCCGCACGCCCGCCCGCCCCACCGCCTGTCCGTCCTTCCGCCCGCTCGTCCGCCCATCCACCTGCCCATCCGCCCGCCCACCCGCCTGCCCATCCATCCGTTCATCCGCCTGCCCGCCCATCCGCCTGCCCGCCCATCCGCCTGCCTGCCCTCCCATCCGCCCGTCCGCCCGACCGCCCCACCGCCTGGTCGCCCAGCCGCCCGGCCGCCCTTCCTTCCTTCCTTCCCTCTTCCGGGTGATGCATGGCGGCCTGCAATGGGGCGCAGGGGAGGGGCTGCGACGCGGCGCGGCGCGGCGCGGCGCGGCGTGGAAGAACGGCGGCTGCCACTCGGCGCGGACGCGCGCGCCAGAGAGAGAGAGAGAGAGAGAGAGAGAGAGAGAGAGAGAGGAGGAGAGAAACTCTTCAGATTTATAGGGCGTATATCATAAAGTAATGTAACTACTGGGAGGAGGGCCCGCCCCCGCGGAGAGGGCATTGTGTCGGCGGGAGGCGGCCGGGCGACCTGCCTGCACCGCGCTCAAGGCGTATTGGCACCCCCACGTATGATCCCCCCCTTACACACACAACCAAACACACACACACACACACACACACACTACATAAATCTCTGGAGGAGAATTCTAGCGGCCAGCTGCTCTGATCGGTAGTTTTCCGTGGTTTCTCCGATCAACACCAGGCGAATGCCGGAGCAGTACCCTAAGAAACGGGCCACGGACCTCTTCCTTAGCCTATTCTCTCCCCTTACACACACTTACACTAACATGCACTACACTACCACATATTCCGGGAGACTGGTCGGGAGCTTAGAGCTTGTCCCGGCTTGGGCGGTGTCCCGCTAGTGGGAGAGTCCTGGTTAGGGGAAACCGCACTAGCCGACGGTAGGTCGGCGCCAGATCTCGCCAACCAGCGGGGGAAGATCATCGCCATCTCCCGAGAAAAAACATGCACTACACTTACGGGACTAATGACCAAAGCAGTTCACGCGCCCGGAAACACGAAAAATCAATCAATCAATCAATGAAGACTACTTAAATCTCATAAATACGCGTAATTATAGCAATAAAACTATTTGTATAGTTTCATCATTTCCATAGTTCATTTTCAACTAGGCGGACTCCCGAAAACATGGACCTCATGAATTGTTGGTATAATGATGAGAAATAGCTTCATTCAGAATTCAGAAAGAGACCTCAGGTTGCGGAGTAGGATAGTCTTTTAAAAAGTTAATGGAAAGTCCAAAAGGATCTCATATTTTAGATTACAATACAAGAAACAAAACTTGTTCCCCATTGGTGCATGAACATGTGATTTGAAAAGTATACAATGCACCGTTTCAGAGTTATGTGCAATGGTAATGTGTGTTGTGATACCACATGACGTTTCCCTTATACCGTGATCTGAAATTTCCTATTTTATCTAGATTTCTTTGATCCAGGACTGAGAGATAATTTCTTATTCAGCAGTAGCATACGTGGTATATTGTCGCGGATGTTTTTTTTTATAAAAGGTATAAAAAACGACATCTTTTATTAGCTATTGTACATAGAGCGGATGATAAGCTGTGCTCTAATGCCGACCTCTCTCAATTTAAAAAGAGGTTTATCTAAAATATGATAAGGCACCGATTGTATTACCCAAATGTAGAATTCTACTATTTTGTAACATAATCCAAGAGGGTATAGAAGATGCTAATACCATTAGACTGTTTCTTGAGGTAGATGGTTACGAGCAGGCGTGGGTTTGTGCGACTCTTTCACGTCTCCTTGGAATATCATGCATAACTGTATACATGTTGGTTCAATAACAATAGCGACAACAATAATATATAAATAAATGAATAAATAAATGAATAAAAAATGAATAAATAAATGAATATTTATAAATACATAAATAAATTAAATAAATTGCACTTGTATTATTTTACAGTGGCAGAAAAGCTTTTATATTATTTATTTTTAACATTACGAATAATTTTTGTGGAATTCATGACAGTACGTTTTCAGAAAGAAAATTTTAAAGAATATCTCGATTCATTGATTTTTTCCGAGGCGGGTGCGTAATGATTTTATTGAGCTCGTTTCTTTCCCAAATGCGCCACCTGGGTTGCCGTCGTTAGTCTCAATTGAATGTCCCAATGCCTCTTCCCTAGTTGCTATCTGTCTCACTTTCCATTGGTGTACTTTTAAAGGGGCAATTCAAGAAGAGTGAGGGAGTGCAGATACCAAAAGGAATTATATGCTACCAGTGAGGCTTACCAGAAAATGTTTGGTTGATTTATCTCGTAACCAATCTCTCCATAGTTGATAACATTTTCACTTAATTTCCCAATGCCCATTGGCTATCTCAGAAACTAAGTCATCTAGCACCTTAAGGATGATTAACTTTAGTATCATGACTTTAGTAGCATGAATGACTGTAGTATATTTTCTTTAATAATAGAAATTATCCCGCTATTATCATCAATTAGCAACTAGAATCGTTCAAGTGTTTTACTAATCATACAAACATAATACATAATTAACTCTAGGTCAGAAATTGTATATAAATAGGAAAGACAAATACAAAAAAAACAACAATTTATTATGTCCGAGAGATCTCTCTTTGCTTTTGGCAGCTAATGAAGACGTGCAAAATCACGAAACGCACAATTTTTACGGAGCCTAACGCCTTCACTGTATCCTTTTACCACGTAATCACTTTGTGACATTTTTTATTGAAAATATGCGACCAGTCGTCTAATTTACTCATTGAAACGTTTATTTAAACAATTTAATGCTAATGAGAAAACAATTCTTGACAGTAACTAATTTAAAAATGTGATATAAATTGAGGAACTGCAGTTTTCTTTGCTAATTATTCTCCGTTAAATTCCTGTGAGGTACGATAGGCAGATGTCAATTACTCGTGTTCAGGAAACCTAGTATTTCTTACTTTGATAGACTCGCTTTATCCTCTTCGTGTAAAAGATATTTTTTCAATGGAAACAAATTAATTCTATCTATTGTTAATGTGATTGTAGTACTGTAAATAGGAGATGTTGAGTTAATATATATGCACTTTTTTCTTTCTTAAATATTCGCGTGAATTCACAAAATCACGAGTCGGATTTTTATTGCCGCACGCTAAAGTTTTGGGTTGCATTGACGCACATCACTCTTAGTGATTGTAAAAACAATGCGAAACGGTACAAAGCACAATGACAATAAAGAGGTTGCAATAAACTGGAAGAATTTGCTTGAATTAAAATATTTCGACCCTTTTACCGCTCCTGAAACAGTTTCTCTTAACGTTACAAAGAAAACCCTTGTCTTTAAAGGCAGCGTCAGAGTACGATCCTTTGTGTGTCCCGTTATGTATTGTTCTGGGTGTGGTGGCCCACGCCCAAAACCGAATCGTGCCTTCGGTTGGGCACGTGGTGATGTTTATGTTCCATAGGCAACATAGGAGGACGGCGGGGGCTGACACGACATACAGATTTGTTCAGTGCTCGCCGTCGCCATAAAAACAAAAACTCCGTGCAACTCCAATCCAAATTTCTATTTTTTGCTGTGTAGAATGAAAAAAAATATTTTTCCTCAATGAAGACTGCAAGAAAATGTATCAAACAATATTTGTAAATAGTAGAAAAATACAAAAACAGAAAAATACGAAGAACATTTTAATTAATTCTTTTTCAATAAATAAAGGTTATTGAAACATTATGCATCAACAGTGATATTCATAAGTATTGTTGAAGATATATAGAAGTTTTTACTCATGTGCTTGTCAGAAGGAAAATTCCAGAAAGGAAATGTTGTCCATTTGCGGCCGCGGCGTCGTGTAGGCAACCCGAAGCACATGGTTGTGTTGCGCATTCGCCGAGAGGGGCGACTCACAAATTACGATATCAAGCAGCTCCCTTCAAGTCAACATAGAACTTGATATTCATTTATTACTTTCTCACATACTAATTACTAGAGACCGGAGAAATATGTAGCATGAAACGTCAAAATATGTATATAAATATATAATGAAAACAGTAAGAATATGTAATAAATATGTAAAATCGGATAAAGTATGTAATATCAAAATTCACTAATTATAAAACACATTTACATAATACGAAATTACATTTATAAAAAAACCTAAACAAATTTTAAAAAATTCAAACGTCTTAAAAATAATTTGGAGAGCATAAGTTTGGATTATACAACTTTCCCATCAGTAGTAAAAGCTTCATCTCTTGCTATTCAGGACTGTAGTTTTGCAGCCAGACAAGACGTAATAGAAAACGTACAAACTAGCTATACATACAACTAACAATCATCACTGCAAAGGGAAGCACTCTCATTGAATAGTACACTTGGCAATCGCCAATGTTTCTCCAAAATTAAGGTTAAAAGTCACGATCCGCGACGTCAGTTATACTTTGACTACCGAAAGGTGAAAATAATCTCAGTCGCCGACGCGCACTTCCCGCTACAGAAGCAGACGCACGGGACTGTGAGAACATCAGGAGTCTTCACATGGGGTACTTGGAGGAGAGAACAGCGGTAATACTGTAGGAAAACTGCTGATTTTTAAAAAAAATATTACTTTTCATAAAAAATATGTAATAAAATTGAATAAAATTAATATAATAAAAATATTTCGTGAAAATACCATAATATGTAAAATCGGAAATATTGTACCAAATATGTAAAAATATGTAACGAAAAATATGTAAAAATATGTATTGTGTTAGGACGGGATCGATTCGACAAGATTACAAATTTGAGAACGGTAACTAGAAAGACAAAAAATGTAATTACATAAAAATCCGGTCTCTACTAAATACGTAGTATTGATCAAGTACGTAATTCTGCAGCAAAAACAGGCGATTGTTCGAAAGAAAACTTCCTCTATCACCTTGTGTCCAATCATGAATATATTAATAATTCATGATTTGGTGATTCCCGATACCGAAAAATCAGTGTGTCTGTAAACAACGGTAGCGACTACGCCAATTTTCACGAAAATTGATATTTCCTGTTCGATATGGCTGAATGGAATTTGAAATGGATATTATGATTTTTTAGGTTTCTTTACATGAAACCTCTACGATATTTTCAAAATTTTCTCAAAATTGGCTCCTACATTTTCTATATATTTTTCTTCAGATAAAGTACAGAAGGCTTATAAAAATGGCGAATGTGTAATTTTAGTTGAATTCTTTGAATTTTCGGAACTTGTCAATGTTTATTAGTTTTCTACGTCTTCTTACAACTCTAATAGAGAAGATTAATTTTTTTCTTAAAAAGATCCGTTCTTCAAAATTTTATCTTTCAATAAGGTCATGCACAAATGTTAGAAAATATTAGTAATTTTTGCGTAATTTTGCTTCAAACGGCTTCTAATTTTTTGTTCATCAATTTTTTCTTCTCGAATAATGCGAAGTACGATTATGCAAATTGGTTAGGATCAGTTTTCATTGAACTCTCTGAATTAGGTGAAAGATTTTTTAAAGCAGTACTTAAAATTACATTAAGATATTTGGAATACTTTTTTAGGGAAGTAACTTAACTAATAAGGTCGTGATCACTGCTGTTACAACTCGTGACAATCTACATAGTCTTTATGGCTGTAGTGGCAAGTGCTTTGACAAGAAATCTTGGGTTCATTCTCTTGTGAGTTATGGATGTTTTCACCATATCGACATATGTATACGTAATCATGAAATTAATTATATAAGATTGAGGCCATATACGATAAGTAAAGCGTAAATCCAATCAACTAAGTTTCAATAAGTTGCTCAGAGGAAATTTCCCGCTTCTTTTGAACCTAATAACTCTTAACATTTATTGGTTGCGGAAGAATAAAACTACGTTATAAGGCCTGTAAGTATATGCTATTAGAGCTCAAAGCAACAACGCTCGTAGTTATTTGTGAAGTTAATATAGAAAATAGCTGTATTAAGTTTTAATTTATCTCGTGTCGGATTTAACTTTATAATTTTTAGGTTAGATGATGCCAAAAAGATGATTTTTATTTAAAAGATATTTATTGTGTATGAGTTACAAGGTGTAGTTGAAAATGTATTTCACATGTTCATGGTTTCTTTCTAATTTCAAATTCTGAACTATTTCTTTACGTATATTATTCGTTAGGAAGAGAATACCCACTGAGCACTTGAGAAAGAATCGTCCAGTTTGGCAAATTGAAGATAAACATGTTGGGGAAACCTATTTTTGATTCTTCTGTTATTTCTGATTGTTTTGCCTAGGCTGTAATGGAATAGTTATGGCATGAAAGTTGTTATTATACAAATTGTGTCATAACTTAGTGATATGGTAATGATTAGTTGTAGTTGAGTGTCTGTGCGGTGTTGTTTATTTGGGAAGAACCAGAGGGTTATAATTTGAAGGAGTTTACATATAGGTATAGGTTTAATACCTGTACCTATATGTATTAAAAAATTAACTTTCGTGCACTAGCTTCCAATTTGTGCTAATTTTTGGAGTAAGTTTGTGTTTGTGATATGGTTATTGGTTCATTTCTGAATTCACTACGAAGTAATGTCAGAATGAACGTCAAAAAATGGATGGATTTAGGTAAGCGTCATAAATTGTTGACGACAGATATTATATCTTTGAAACAGTGTCAATATTATCATGTAGTGCCCAAGTTTATTGAGCACAAATTTAGTACCCTATTATATGCAAAGGTTATATTCCTTATACAAGAAGTTACACCCTTGACGTAATGTCAATCCAAGTTTGTTTGTGTCTCTCTTTAGAAATATGTACAATAATGTTATATATACCCCATATAGGTATCTTATGTAATGTTAGTGTACCTTACTATTGTATTTCCTTTGATGTAAGATGTTATGTATTTCATTATTTGTATGTTTGTCAATTACAGCCTAAAGATGAAATCAATGTGATTTCGAAACGTTGTGCAATATGAAATAAATTGTCCTTGTAGTATTCGTTATCTATAATTTGATTGAAGCCTGTTTACATCAAATGTACTCTAGGAGGCGAATATTAAAATTATGCGAATAATTTTATACCCTCCCCAATTTAATCAAGTGTGAAATTTCCGATCAAAATTTTCGTCCACCTCGTCCCTGGAGCGAAGTTTCTACTGTTCACGTTATACTGCCTGGCGTTGTTTTCTCTTCGACAGAGGTGAGCTGCGCTGCAATTAGGAACCTAAATTGGGTACGGAGCCTGTGCTGCTAACACTTGTTTCTGCAATGTGCTTGTTGAAATGATATACGTTTATCAGGGTTATGGAAAATGAATTCTCAATATACTGTTGTTGTTTACAAAGGTGGGCACGTTATTCTGTATACTTCAGTAAATTTGATATCTGGATAATTAATCAATTATAAATCAAATTAAATGTTTTCAGTCGTGTATTCGTTAAAGGTTTCTTTCATGTAACGTAAAACAATGACTCGGAACCAACGACTATATTTTACTTCTGAGGAAAGATGATTTTCCTAAATGAATCATCACAATACTCTGAGAACAAATCTGTTATCTCGAATAGTTGCTATGATTGATGCTGTCTCAAAACAGGGAAGGTGGAGAGAAAGGAACAAGAATAGTGGCAACATCGCATGAGCAGCGAGGCTGAAGAACACTTGGGCGAATGCTCCCTAGTAGACGTTTACAGGGGGCGTAAATCACAGCCTCCTACTATGTACCCTCCCCCGCGTTTCTCGTGCAGTTCACAAAGCTCATTGTGTAGTGGGGTTTCAGTGTGGTCATTTAACCTGTTGTTTAAATCATTGTGTTGGTCTCCATTGTGGTTAATGAATGTTAAATAATAATTATTATTTAACGTCAGTTTTCTCCCACACAGTATATTCTTTCATACAGTATTTATTTATTTATTTATTAATTTCGAAATTACTACTTTTAACATTTTTTATAAGTATTTATAGCCTTACAACAAAGTGGTTTGCTATTTTACTTCATATAATTGACGCACTCATTAACTGTGATGTTGCACGAGTACTTTAACACTTCATTGTTGCGTCATTTTGTTTATCACTTTTGCGATATGTTTTACATTATCTATATTTTTTGCAGTCAGATATTTTATTATTATCTATGACTTAGAGGAACTTCGTTTTTGTATTAAACCAAAGGTAAGAGAATTTTGACAACAATTTGAATACGATTCGTAAATTCCCGCTACTTAATAAATTGATCAGTTTTAAGCGTTGGAACTTGCACGTAAAGATAAACTGTAGTTCTGTGATCGAACTGAAATCGTATTCACGACTTAGAGAACGCTAACCCACGTTCATGGGGATTTTATTCTGCAACATAATCGCAGGTCGTTGTAATAATTCTCTCCCCTCCGTCGTGCAGTACTTTCATTTTGCGTTGCCTTTTTGTATGGACTAATTTTGATTCTCATCATTTTATACCCTATTTCTATTTTTATATTAATTTCATGAAAACTAACCCAGTTTTTTAGTGGTAGCACAGGTTTTTCCTTATTTTTAACAGAAAACAGTCTGCATAAAGCAGTCTTGCAGCATCTCCCTGGTCAGCAGGTCCATAGGATGATTCTTTCACATTTAAATTGGGGCATGTTCAAAACTTATATTTTATATTTTTAAATTTGGTTTGTTCCATTTACGCTACACTTGCAGTGTTTAGCGCAGATCTCAGATAATGTAATACGTATATACAAGCATTGTGCTTACTTGTACATGCATTGTGTAAGTTTTGTTTTCACTAGTTACACATTGTGTATTAGGTACAAAACGTAAGAAAATTTGTATTTGTACATACGTAAAAATCTCTTTATAAAAAGTTTCCCTCAACCGAAATCAATGTTTCTATTACTTGTTTACTCCTGTGATTCGTTCCTTTTCATAAAATGTGGCACCCTCCCAAACTTTGATTGTGACAAATAACCGCGCAAACTAGTTTTCAATTAATCTTACACGCTTATTAGTGTTCTTACTACGCTTAGTAGTATTTACATAAATAAACCTGCAATAATTGAAGGAAACTATTTTTGTGTTTTGTGATAGCGTAAATATTTAAATAATTAACATTGGAAAAACACAACGAAAAACAACAACAAAAAAACAAATAAATTTGCTCCCAAAAAATCAACTAAGGTCAAAACTAAATTTAGGGAAAAAATTCCTAATCTGGCAACACTGAACAGCGCCCACGCGATTCTTGGAAAGCCCCTTTCCTTGTGACAGCCCCCAAGAGGAAGGTTTCCTCCACCAACGCCGCCCTGTAAGAGACTGTTGCTCTGTTTCCAGGAATTAACTGGTGTCACAAACAATGTATCTGTATTTTACGTCTTCAAACAACATACGTGACACTATAACTATACCAACATACGTGAAACGTAACTGTGTTTAGTTTCATGTAAATCACTCAACTCATTATTCGCCAATTAAATCCAACTGTTATCAGAGACTTTCGGGCAATGTTGCGGTTAAATTTGTATCCAAATTAACTGAAGAGGTCATTTAAAACAAGTAAAAAAGAGGTAAAAAACATGACAACTTCAGTCGACTCCGGTTATAGTAAACTAGAATATAGTGAACTCTCGGTTATAGCACACTTGTCACTAGTCCCGTTTCATTTACAATACAAATAAGAATAAGAAGATTCGGTTGTAGTGAACCTGAACCTCGGCTTTAGAGAACGTAGGAGACAAGCCCTGAAAATCAATTGGATCTCTTATGTTATTCGCTGAATAGGAGAGCCTTCAGATGAGTTTGTCGGTGTTCCAACAGTGCCAGAGACATTGAAAGGTGTCAAGACTGAATTACAATACTTAGAGACAGAGGACGATGCAGAGTCAAGTATGGAGGGAGCACGAACTCTGGAGAAGGATCTAGAGAAATTACTAATGTTAAATGTACGAAGCAAACAATTGAAAATAATTATTTTTAAGAACAAATTAAGATATTGAAATTTTCAGTTCGTGCTGTTAATGAATTTTGCTGTATCTCTATATATAATTAAAACCAATCATTGGGGAGAAATTCTATTTAATTTTGACATCGGATGTAATAAACCTCTTATATAGTGAACCAAACATGTTAGTTCCCAGAAGTTCACTTTAACCGGCGTCGACTGTATAATGTGCCTTACAATAAATACATGCATTTGTGTAAAAAATGATCCAACTCTGATTCTCTCTAAACAATATCTGAATAGGAAATTTCTGGCATGCAAGTTCCTAGTTCATTCTCTGAGTATATTTCGTTAAAAGGGAGGTAATGTGTATACCGGAGGTAAATTTACCTTGCAATGGCCTCATGTCACAGAAAAATACCGCAACCCTTCTACCATGATTCCCTTTTTAAATTAGAGCATGTGCTGTCTCATTGTGGTTGAAAACACTCAATGCAACGAAAAAGTCTTTACTAATCTCAGGAGTATTGAAATCATAAGTTGATGTTTTTGTGTTTTTGAAATCATGAGCAATCGCAATTCTAATTGTCCAAAGAAGAAACAAACAATTATATAACAATACAGTAAACGTCATGACTAGGGGGCGGATTTTGATGATCTAAACATAGCCAAAAATGATCAATAAGATGCTCTTAAAATGTTTTAAAATGCCCTAAAACCAAAGAAAAATGTCGTAAAAAATCTTATCAAAATTAGTTCGAATGATCGACTCCAGCTGTTGGATACGTTACTGATGTAATCGAGGCTTCTTCCATTGGTTCGAGTAAACGCAGCTTGCAAACGTTTGGTTTGGACTGTTTTTTACCTAGAAATCTGTGTCTTTAGTTATCTCTAAATCGGCCGAACCGGTAATGGCAATGATACACGTAACAAGAATTACATAAAACGGCTGTGAAAACTATTTCTGAGCGAACAAATCTAATACGTTGCTGAGTAATTCTGAGAGGAACATTTGTTGCATATCGTAAATATTATTTGAAGCAAGTACAATTTAAAATTACATTAACATCAATGAAATCAGCAAAAAATGCATTAAAAATGACGGAAAAGGTGAAAAATTACTTATTAGTCGAAATCGACAAAAATGCCAAATAATTACCTATAAAATTGGGTAATTTCCTTTCGTCATAACATAAAATGAATTTCTATACAAACCGCATTGTACTAAAGTGAAAAAGAAAAAAATGACATGTCATTGAAATCCGCCCCCTAGTCATGATATTTGACGATAATATAAAATGAGGAGAGTAGTAGAAGAAAAATAAGATGAAGAAAAGAGAGAAAAGAAGAAGGAGCAGAAGGGAAACAAAGATGTGAATAAGAAAGAGGAGAAAAAGAAAAATACTTCGAGGAGCCCGAGCCACACGTAATAGCATACCAGCGCCGCCTAAAATAACCCCGCGCATTGTGTGACTGAGCAGCACGTGGAGGTGCGAGGCAGGCAGAGCGGTGCGGGGCGGAGCGGAGCGGTGCGGGGAAGGTCGGCGCGGTGCGGGGCGGGGCGGGGGCGGTGCAGTGCGGGGCGGGGGCAGCGGCTTTGGGCGCGGGGGTGAGCAGGGCAAGCGAAGACCAACGAGCAACGGCGATTGCACGCTGCGGGAGCCGTGCAACGCGGCCGGTGCGGAAGCGATGCGGGCACGGTGCGTACGGGAGCGGGCGGTGCGGTGTGCGGTACGGGGCGGAGCGGTGCACGGTCTCTGATACGGTGCGGGGGCAGTGCAGGCGGTGCCAGGAGTGCCGGTGCGGTGCCGGTGCGGTGCACGGGCAGTGCACGGGGCGGTGCAGCACGGGAGCTGAGCAGCGCGTGGAGGTGCGAGGCGGGCGGAGCAGGCGCCGGCGTCGCCTTGTGCACAGCCGCGGCGATAGCACGGTGCGAGGGGGAGGGGCGGACTGCGTGAGGAAACGGCCTCCGGGGCGGCGCGCAGATAAGGGCGCCGCGCGCGCCGCCCGCGGCCGCTCGCGCAAACAAACACTTCGCCGCCGCAATAACAACTTCCGGTCGTGACGCGCGAGCCACGTCCGGCCGCGTCGCTGCGCAGCGCCGGCTCCACGCGCCGTTGCCGGGCGGAGGTTGGCACACGCGCGGCCTTTTGCAATGGGGGAACCCCCTTGCGGCCACTTAGAGACCACGTGATCCCACCTGGCGATGCTCGGAAGAGTAATCAACGGATCGACGGGTTATTTATTCTGAGTATCCGGGCACGTCCACTACTACGGTCCTTAGTCCCGTAAGTGTAGTGTCTGATGTATCGCGGAAAGTGGCAGTGTTCCCTCTCCGCTAGAACGTGAGAGCCAGTGCCGACCCACCCGCTGGCTCTCCCTCTCCAGAGATCTCCGACATCCGGGCATCGCTCCAGCCTGGACACACTCTAAGCTCTCACCCGGTTTCCACTCAGATGTCGTGCAGAAAACCTGTGTAAATCGGAACCTGTATAAGCCGGACACCTGATTTAACCGGAAAACTTTATCCGGCCCTTGAAGTTAAATGGCACTTTACACAGCATAAAACGGAACCTCTCCAACGCGGAAACGGAACGGTTTTTATGTCCTGCAGAAAATAAAATCTTTATAAAACGGAATTCTTGTGAATTTAATGCAATTGGCTGGGAGACGCGAGATGTTCTTGATGAAATGCAAACCTGTTTTAAATTCTCTTTTCCTGTGACATGCGATTTAATCCTGGCAGCCGGACATTGAAAGAGAGGGGTTTCAGCTGTCAGCGTAGAATTTGACCTTGGGGTCGCTTGTCTCTGAAGGCGTATGCCGTAGGGAATTCCCTCTCTCCCAACTCTCTGAGCGTGGGAAGGTGTATGTACATGGCTTCTTTTCACGCGTCTCCCTATCACAAGTGGAAAATCATAACTCCTCGACTAGATACGGATTGCTCAAGGCCATGCCAGTGTATCAGAAAATCATAGTTCTTCGTGGTGACGCATTCTGTGATGAAAGAGTCAGCAAACAATGCAAATACAACCACTAACACCAAGCAGAAAGGCGTTGTGTATTTTCAACTCAGAAGATGTCAATAAAAAGTGTTTAAAATTCATTTATTGGTGATACATAAAAACATTATATTTTAATGTATTTTGATAATTATATAAAGTCATATTATGAAGTACTTTCACGGCAGAAATATCAAAATCACAAGTGTCATAAAATGAACAACCTCGCATAAAAGGGAAACCTGTCTAGACCGATATATTTTTGTTTTCCAATTTATTCTGGTTTAGATTCTATTGTAGTATAGTGTATGAAATTGTGACTGTAAAGGGAAGGGCGGAGCATTTAGGGCAATCCCTACCAAAAAGGAACAAAAACAAAAACTTGGAGCAGTTTTTGAGAAATTCTTTATTTTTGATGTTTTTTGCAGTACACATATTCTCTAATATTGAGCGATAACTATTAAAATGTTGCAAAAAATGTACCTGACCTTAATGAAAGAACTATCTATGGAGTGCTAATTTAATTTGAAGGAAAGATCTCTATCTTCTATTTTGTGGTTTTAGAAAGACGCCTAAAAACTCAATTTTCATTGCAATTTTCGAAAATTGCAAAAATTGGAACAATTTTTGAAAAAAATTTAAATTTTTAAAATTTTTAATTAGTGTTCTTCACAGACGACAGCCAAGCAGGCGGATGGACGGACAGACGAACAGATGAAAGAACGTTTTTAAAAAAAAACAAAAAAACCCTTTTTCGGTATTGTGGGACCCCAACACGTGTATTTCCCTTGAAATATCGAAATCGGTTTTTCGCAGTTTTACATAACTTTCTCTACACTACGTAAATTTCTCCTCATATACTTGTGTATACGAGAAAGTAATGATAATAATAATAATAATATAATAATAATAATAATAATAATAATAATAATAATAATAATAATAATAATAATAATAATAATAGTAATACTGTTTTCCTGCAAAGACTGATTATCTAAAATCCCCGAAAGGATGGTCTAAGACCATGCACTGTCCAAATAAAATATGGCCGCCTACTACACATACTCTTACGTTGCGATATTCTAACTACGACAACAGGATATGCGATTTAATAAGCACAAAACAGCACCGCTACACACAATTCCTCCCCACAATGCATTTTATCACAATTAATCTCACTCTCGACACTTGTAATGACTGTCTGCTGATTAACTTCCACATTCGAGTCGTGCAATTCATTTGCTCTGTAAACTGAAGTGACAGTAGTAAGAGTGGCGTAGTTTGTGTTGTGTAGACCCACAGTATTTCTGCCATACGAATCAATTTTCAGAATACAGTGTATTGATTCATTAACAATTATCTTCATTTGGAATTTTTTTGTTTTCAATTCCGTAATTGTAGTTCTAATATCAACGTAGCTTTCATCTCGCTTTTGCGAAGTGCCGCGGTTAATTTTTCTGCCAAAATATTTGTCATTGGCGTAATTCAAGATGTCTTATATTGGTAACTCCGTAAGAACGTTTCAGTGCTAACGAGTTGAATGTAATATTTTTGCTGAAAAGGAGACAATTTGTGAGGTAATAAAAAATACATTACTCTTAATGTGTATTATTATTATTTTGAACTAATTTTTACTTTATTATTATTATTTTCATTATTAATATTATTATTATTACTGTTTTTCTAATAATATATTGTTTCCCATTTCTTCAAGAGTGTTTGTTTTTCTTTCTTATCTTCTCGTGGATTTTCTATGAGCGTGTGTGACTGACTGGTTTTCCATTTGAGGACTTTTTTGTATTAGGAATTAAATTTATGTATACTTTTTTGTACACCGGCATTATAAATGACCTTTTCTGTTGCAAGAAATCGTTCACAAAGGACACTTTACGTCATCATTATGACGTATTAGTAATTTACAGCACGAATGATTGCGTCATCATATATTCAGCCAATAACAGCGAAAGAATTCTTGGGAGGTAGCGGTGAACGGAACAGCCGACCACTGTTTTATATGTACAGGTATCAAATACCTGAGACGTCACAAGAAAGTTGTCTTGCGAAATTAAGTTTGATTCTCTTACAATTTGTAACGCTGTTATACCAAGAAATACCGTACGCAACTCTTTTATAATGTTGCTTTATTACGTTCGTACGAATTTGAAAACTCTCTCCTAATCTCGCTCGTTTCCGAAACATTCGCAATAAAGTTTAACATTATGAACTAAGTGCATAAACTACTATTTTTGTACAACATTTTCTGTTGCAAAGAATCGTTCATAAAAGGGTCTTTTACGGCACAAATGATGACGTATTAGATTTTACGGCATGAATTATTGCGTGATCACACATTCAGCCAATCGCAACGAGAAAAGTTTTGGGTGGTAGCGGTAAATGGAACAGCCGACCACCGTTTTCTCGTACAGATGTCAAATACCCGAGACGTCACAATAAAGTTGTTTCGCAATATTTACTTTGTTTCTCTTAAGAATTTACAATGCTGTTATACAAAAAAAGCATTAAATGCAAACCAATTACAGAAAAAGAGCAGTAAAAAAACAAATAGGAACAAATTTAATGCACAGATGCGATTATAGCCATAAACTGATCAAGATGCAATTTCGCCCTCGAGAATTTACTAACTCATTGAAAGTGCATTGTTTGCAGAAAAAAATGTGAAATGAGAAATGATGCAACAGCCCCAATTAAAATTGAGTGAATACTACTTTAAATTATATTAAAAATTGAAAATAATTCACAGAATTTGCTAATGACATCCGTAATTGAGAAGAAATTCAATACGCGTCCTCAAATATTAGTGTGATTCAAAATTGTTTTCCATCAGAGGGATGGAGCTTCATTTGTTATGAAGACATTTATACGAACAACAAAAATACCACCATTTTGTTTCTATTGACTGAAGTTTGTAGTGGCTATACTGCAATTTTTACATAGCTGGACCTCAAGGTCACTGAAGGCCAGTCACCACAGTAGCATTTAGGCAGGTCTTTTTCAGTAGGACCTCTAGATGTCGTATGCCCGCGACCGTATCAAGCAGTGCCGCAGATGAAGCGACTCTAGCGGCTCGACTGAGAAAGACGCGAAAAACCGTGCGTAAATGCTATCGTGGTGACGGGCTTTCAGTGACCTTGAGATCCAGCTTTGTAAAAACCGCAGTATATAGAGTCAGAGACTTATGAAAAATTTCCTTACCATAAAGGGCATAATCCTCATAAACCTTGTTGCTTGCCGAACGGTAATGTATGCATAAGTACACCGGATGACAGTTATGACATTCAGTGTACGGAAATGCGAAGGCGAAAAGTGACGTAAAGGCCATCACTTCCGCCGCTTCTCAGGATCGTCGCTTTGCTAGACGAAATTCTTTCTATTCTTTGCGCCTGTCTTATGCCCTTTGACTATATGTTTCGAAAGTGTTGTCACCATAAGGTGCCTCATTACTCCTCAACAGAAGGAAATGCTTGAAATTTCTCTATAATATACTTATCATCTCGCAGTGTGGCTGATTTCCAGGCGCCCGAAGACAATTTTGAATCGTCTTTTATATATAATCTCTTTTCAACATTTTTAAATACGAAGCATATCAAGTGTAATGAAAAACATAATAGCACATCCACATGATCTTAAACATTATTCGAATTTTATAAATAATGGAATCATAAATATAACTATAAATAGGAACCCGGCTTTTTCAGGATCTTTGTTTATCATAAAAACCTAATATAGAGGGAAAAGGAATTAATTCTAGCTATAGTGTAAAATGGAAGTGATTTTATTTGCACCTTCGCTAAGTCCTTCGTTCATTCATTGATTGATTTCTCCGTGTTTCTGGGCGCGTCAACAGATTTGGGTATTACTCCCGTAAGTGTAGTGCATGTTTTCCTCGGGAGATGACGGTGATCTTCCCCGCTGTAGGGGCGAGATCGGGCACCGACCTACCACGGGCTAGTGAGGTTTCCCCCTAACCAGGACTCTCCCACCAGCGGGGAAACGGCCCCAGCCGGGACAAGCTATAAGCTCCCGACAGATCTTCTGGAATATGTGGTAGTATAATGAATGTTATTGTACGTGTGTGTAACGGGAAAGGATAGGACAGGACAAAGAAGAGAAAGGAAAGACCGTGCGCGGTCCGATTGATAAGGTACTGCTCCGGCATTCGCCTGGTGTTGATTGGAGAAACCACGAAAAACTACCGATCAGAGCAGCCGGCCGCTTGAATTCTCCTCCAGACAGCGACTGAATTCGACATATCTCGAAAATCTAGCCGCCGTCAGGACTCCAACCTAGGACTTCCCGGACTGAGGTGCTACAGTGACGTCAGTTGATGCACTGAGCTAGAAACGCAAAACTGTCGACGAAACAATCAGTATATAACTGTGCAAAAATCTCTTATCTCCAGAATTTCCATCATTCCGCAATGTCCCCTCCTCCCACGGAAGGCGAGGAGGTTCTCGCCGGCCGGCGATCGAAGCCCGGTGCCGCCGTCGCCACCTTCGCCGCCAACGCCGCTAACGCCGCCGCCTCCGGCGCCGCCGCCGCCTCCACCGCCGCCTTCACCGCCACCGCCTCCACCGCCGCCACCGCCGCCTCCACCGCCACCACCGCCGCTGCCACCGCCACCACCGCCACCACCGACGTCACCGCCGCCACCGCCTCCACGGCCGCCGCCGCTGCCGCCGCCACCACCACCACCACCACCACCACCACCACCACCACCACCGACCCACCGTCACCACCGCCGTCACCGCCGCCACCGCCTCCACCCGCCACCGCCGCCACAACCGCCGCCGCCGCCACCGCCGCCACCGACGTCACCGCCACCACCGGCGCCACCGCCACCACCGCCACCGCCGCCGCCACCGCTGCCCCCACCGCCCCCGCCGCCCCCACCGCCCCCCTGCCACCGCCTCCACGGCCGCCGCCGCCGCCACTGCCCCCGCCCCCGCCACCGCCACTGCTGCCACCGCCGCCGCGGTCCCGCGCAGGCGATTTTACGAGGGCCGTAAAAGCGGCGGCGGCGGCGGCGCGCGGGGCCCTGGGCGCGCGGGGGAGGGGCGGCGGGCAACCCGGCGCACACCTGCTGCGCAGGAATGCCGCCCGCTCCGCCGTCTGCGTTGTTATTGTCAGATAATGAAACCCATTAAGGCGGGCGGGAGGGGCGGGCTGGACCGGGTGGGCGGCGTGGGAGCATCGGCCCTTATCACCGAGCGCGCCCAGCCCGGCCCGGCGCCGAGGACTCGCGCCCACACCTCCTTGCACTTGGGTGTGTGTGTGTGGCGGGAATGCAGAATTGGGGGCGGATCGTCGCTCTCAAACGATTTAGTGGGATGGAGATTCGTAGTGAGAAAACATCGTGGTATACACTTTGTCGATAAATTCGAAAAGACTCGAAATGGGAAGTACAATCTAGTGAGGGGGTTGGCGGGAATGCATAATTGTGCAAATTTTCGCACCCAAACAATTTAGTTGGATGTTCTGAATTCATTGTCTGAAAACATCGTGATGTACACTTTATCAACCAATCCAAAAAGACTCGAAATATTGGAAAGTAGAAAATAGTGATTTCATTTCTTTACTGAAATGAAGATTGGAGGCAAATTCTAATAGTTATACATTTAGTCGTTTTCATCAGTTTCTTACACATCCTTTCTCATAATTTGTGTGTTCGTATAATCATTATTCATATGATCATATTGTTGAAATGAGCATTTACCAGTGATGACATTTGTTTTAAATGTTCAATGCTGAAACCAGCATTCGAAATACCAGAAAAGAATTTTTCTATTTGGCTTGTTGAGCGTCGATTCTTTAAGTGTGCAACCGAATGTACTTGGAAACAATCCAAGAATGGTTATGTATTAGCAGAAATGCCACTTGCAGGTATGTAAAGAGAGATTTGAATCTGCGTCTTGACATTAGCTTCTAGTTTGCAGACGTGTTCCAACTTAATCACCCTTAAAGTTACTTGGGGAACACATTAACAGCTTATTTCCACCATTAATGCTGAATTAATTTGTGAACGATTCATTTTATTGCGATGTAGTTTTCACGAATGTGCATGAGAGAATGGGGCAAATTAATGCATGTATTCGTTTCGATTTTATCCCTTGTATCTTAAGAGATTTTGAGGTAACTCTCTTTTTATTTTTCAAATAGAACTTTACATATTTTGGGTCTGTCATAAAGAGCGTAAAAATACGAATCCAATGATATTCATATTGTCATATGTTAGAAAACCATTTTTTTAATTAATTTAGATTTTAACGACTCTTATTTAACGTATATTTTAAATGTTACAGTCCACCAACCAAGGCCGCGCAGAACTCTCCCTGCTAGAACCTGCTCGGAACGTTACAATATCCGTTAAATATGAGTCGCAAAAAATCAAAATTACTCAGGAAAATGCTTATCTAACATATGATAATATGTATATCATTGGATTCGTCTTCTTACGCCCCTCATCATAGACCAAAAATAACCTATAGACCAAAAAATAACTTGGAAATAACAAAGTAACCTCAATATCTCGAAAAATACAAATGATAAAATAGAAATGATTACATATAGTAATTAGCCCCAGTCCCTCATGCACTTCCGTGAAAATGGCATTACAATAAAATAACTTCAACCGTTTAAAAGCTACAGGAGAGGCTAAAGTTACGTGACTTACCTTTATAGGTATGGGTAATTCCACGCGAACTCGTCATGGCGTGACAGAGGTGGATTTTTTATTTTAAAACTAACATGATTTTCGAATTACTCATCAATAAATATCCCTAAATCTGAAGTTTCAGGTTTATTCGGTTGACCATACTTGCTAGAGAAAAAATAAGGTTTTATTCCATATTTTCTTTTCTGTCGATCATTATTTTTTTGATTGCTGATTTATTCAATGGAAATTCATTTAAAAATATGATCACTGATGATTCTTATGCAAAATTTTCCGTAGACTCCAAATTTTTCGTCGAATTGAAGAAAATATCTAAAAATCGTCATTTACTGGTAAAAATTACTTTTACCGGTAATTTTATTCGAGGTGTTTTTACACATACTTTTCATTCGTTTGACGCCTAAATTTTAGTTCTGGACTTCAATTTTCGGAAAAATAATGTTTGGTTCTGGAGAATGCAGATTTTGTGACATTAGCATTTTTTCTGTTAGTCGATTAAAACCGTATATCCTTGGATTATTCACTATTATTGCATGGTATTTCATAATGAAACGTTATATTTTTATCTTTTTATTATGAATTTTAATTAAATTTTGTTGACTAAAATCTATTCAACCTACATTTTCTTGAAATGTAAATCATTTAATTGCAATTTACAATAGAAAAAAATTAACTCTGATCGCTTATTTTGACATCAAGGTATTTAAGATTAGGGCAGGGCATATTATGACGAGACGGGACGAGATGGGACGAGATGGGACGAGATGGGACGAGACGGGACGAGACGGGACGAGACGGGACGAGGCGAGACGGGGACAGACGGGACAGGACGAGAGAAAACGCGACGGAACGGGGCGGGGCGGGGCGGGACGGAACGGAACGGGGCAGGGCGGGGCGGAACGCAACGGGACGGGACGGGTCGGGTCGAGACGAGACGAGACGGGACGGGACGGGACGGGACGGGACGGGACGGGACGGGACGGGACGGGACGGGACGGGACGGGACGGGACGGGACGGGACGGGACGGGACGGGACGGGACGGAGCCTCTGCGTCGCGGCCTTTGGGTGCGCGCCTCGCGTCTCGCGCCTCGCCCGCGCAGTGGGTCGCTGCAATATTGAGGCGCCCGGCGCCGGCGCTTCAAAGATGCATCGCCACGCCCCCCTCATGGAGCTCCGGAGGCGCCGCAGCGCACGTTTCTCCGCTTGAGCGAGCCCCCAGGCGCCGCTTACAGCGACTTCCAGCTCTGGGATTCTGCGCGAAGGGAGAGAGCGATGCACAAACATGCTCCGAAAGAGCAGGCGCAAGGAATTATTCAGCAATATATCGAGGGATGTAAAGAGGAAGGAAATCAACGGTTTTAGTTGAATATTGCGAACACAAATGGCCGAATTTGCCCGAATTTAAAAAAAACAACTCTAGGTTCAGTTTGCCAACCAGGATTTTTCTAGTCTATGGTAGGTACAATATCCAGGGTACTTGATGTGTTCTTATGAAAAAAAATCATTGAATACTGAATTTAACATTTAATTTTATTTATATCACTTCTATCATCATCATTATATAATTTATATCATTTTATCACCTATTCAAGTTGTACAGGGGATACTTTCGTTTCTGTAGAATACTATTGAAATTTATATTTGTTAAGAAGTTTGGCTTCTGGGAGTGAGGACTGACATCTAAAGAAACCCCGTCTGGGGTATGCCATTTAATATATTTATTATACATTTATTTATACTGAAAGTAAATCTATTGAAAATTTTCTTTACAAATACGATCGGCAACAACTCTTCTGAATTTACCACCTAGCCCGTTTCTTCTCCAAATATTCAGTTGAGTAGGGGACACAGCAGTTTTAAAACTGCTTGCTCACGTTACGAAGTATGAAGAAGTCACTTACGTTAGCTACAGTTTTCGACAGCCAGAGAGGCAACTTTTAAAGTCAGATTTTCCACTCCAATTTTACTGAATACTTTGCGCCCCTGAACTCCGACATCTAACCGCGTAAACTTCCCCGCTGCGCACTCCAACGTGAAAAATGTGGAGCGAGCGAACTCGGCATCTGCCAGGCCAGAGCTGCGGGTTCGCCGGCACTCGAGTCGGTAGGTCACTTCAATAAGGAGATGGCCAATCCCACGCCAACGCGGGTCGAGTTGAGAACTTGCATTGGGGGCGTGGTGTGGCGTGGCGCGCCGGGCGGCTGTCCGGGGAAGTTATGCGTCGCGGGGCGCGCTCAGCCATTCCGCTTGACGCCCCGCGCGCTGAGTGGCCCCGCATTTCCAAGGCAAAGCGCCCCGACGCGGCGCGGCCGGACAGCGCCAGGAACCCTCCCGCCCCCGCCCCGCCCGTCCGCCGTAGCCCCGCCCCCGCTCCGCCTTTACGCCGCTCCGCCCGCCCCCGCTCCGCCCCCGCTTTCTGCCCCACGCCGCTCGCCGCTCGCCCCCGCTCCCCCCGATCCGCCCCGATCCGCCCCGATCCGCCCCCGATCCGCTCCGCTCCGTCCAACTCCTTGCTCCGCCCCGCTCCACTTCGCTCACTTCTCGCCCGCTCCGCCCCCGCTCCGCCCGCTCCGCCCCAGCTCCGCCCCCGCTTCGCCCCGCTCCGCCCCGCTCCGACCCGCTCCGCCCCCTCCGCCCCGCTCCGCCCCCGCTCCGCCCGCTCCTTGCGCTCCGCTTCCGCAGCGCTCGCCATGCGCCCCCGCTCCACTTTGCCGCGCCAAGCTCGCCCCCGCCCACTTCCCGCTCCGCCCCCAACTCCGCCCCCCGCTCACGCCCGCCCCGTTCGCATCCGCTCCGCCCGCCCTCGTATCCCCGCCTCTTTCCGCCGCCCACCCTCTCTTCCCCATACCGACCAGCACCGCGCCCCGCCCCACCCCGCCTCCGCCCCACGCCGCTGCCCCGTTCCGCTCCCTCCCGCCCCCACCCCGCCTCCACCCTTCCCGCCTCGCGCCGTCCCCGCTGCGCCGCCCCGTCCCGCCCCTCCCCCGCCCCCACCCCGGCCCCGCCCTGGTGCGTCCATTACCGCCCACCCCGCCCCGCCCCGCCCCGTGCCCGTCCCGTCAGGCCTCCCTCCGCCCCCGCCCCGCCCCCGGCAGCACCGCTCGCAGATTTCCCCGCTCCACCGAACAGCCCTCAGCACGATCCCTTCTACCGGTTCTCCGACGCACGCCCGTCTCCTGCATGTGGAGCGGTAGCTCAGTGCATCAAGTGATGTCACTGCAGCGCCTTTGACCGGGAGGTTCTAGGTTCCACCTCCCCTCGGCGGCAGTATTTTCGACACTGGCTTTTCAACTAGGTCGAATTCAGTCGCTGTCTGGAGGAGAATTCAAGCGGTCGGCTGCTCTGATTGGTAGTTTTACATGGTTTCCAGTACCCTACCAAACTGGCCGCAATATTTCCTTTCTTTTCCTTGTCCTATCCTCACCCCCCCCCACATGCACTTCACTACCACATATTCTGGGAGACCGGTCGGGAGCTTAGAGCTCGTCCCGGCTGGGGCGGTGCCCCGCTGGTGGGAGAGTCCTGGTTAAGGGGAAACCCCACTAGCCGACGGTAGGTCGGCGCCGGATCTCGCCATCCAGCGGGGAAAGATCACAGCAATCTCCCGATAAAAACATGCACTACACTTACGGGAATAATGACGAACGCTCCCGGAAACACGAAAAAATCAATGAAGCAACGAGCCTCTGACGTTTGCTTGATCTCTCCATTTCCTTCTGCCTTGCCGCGGCAGTTCAGCGGAAGGTGCCCTCCTGCTCCGTCATCTGCCACCCGTTTTCTTTCGCAGTCACCAGCCGCTCTCCTCCCCCGCTTTCTGCTTTGAGCACGCGTCTTGCTGCCGGCACTGAACTCCTCTGTCCCATCTTCACATTTGCTTCAACTCTGCGTCCTTTTCCAATTTCCTTGTTTCATGTTCCGGCCACTTTCAATTTCTTTCATCGTCGGTGTTCTACTTCCTCCTTCCTCGCCTCAGCGGTCGTCCCGTTCGCTTCCCCGCTCTCCACTTCTTTACTTCCTGCTTTGGATTCTAGTCCCCTTTTTTCCATATTTTTCTCGTATACGTAAATATATATGGAGTAATCTACGAAGTATAGAGGAAGTTATATAAAGCTGCGAAAAATCGATTTGGAGATTTCAACGGAAATACCATTGTGAGGTCTTCTGATACCGGAAAAGTGTTTCGAAGAGAAACGTCCGTCTGTCTTTTTGCCTGTCTGTCCGTCCGTCTGTGAACAACAATAGCACCTACACTTTTCATAGAATTTTTACCAGAATAGATATTCCCCCACCTGGAATGATTCAAAGCTCTGTGATTTTGAAAAAAAAATATTTATCGGGGTTCTTTACAGGAAACCCCTGGTTTCTACATTTCTTTCCGCATTCCTGCGCGAGGAAAGCGCCTCAGTCGAAGAGAGGGAGGAACTCTCCTACCTTCTGCCAGACGCGCTCTTTCACAAATGTCCCCGCTTCACTCCGCCATTCCCCTCTCCCGCCCTGCTGGATTTTCACTCTGAGCACGCCCCCTGCTGTCCGAACTCTGCTCCCCAATTTATACGTGTCCGTCTTCACGCTCTCTTTGCATGTACCACTTTACCTGTTCCACGTTCTCTCTACGATCTTTTCTGCAGTTTCCGGCTTTCCGCCTTATTCACGTCAGACCCCGCCGTTTCTGATTTCTCTGCGGTCTTCGCAATTGATATTTAATCGTGTGTGTGTGTGTGTGTGTCCGTGTACTGCCCTATTTAATGATAGTTGAGCTCTACTCCTAATTTATCCAATCAGAATTCTTCGGTACATGTGTACAGTGTTTGAAAAAAACAAACAACAGAAGGCATGTTTCTACATTCTAAGCATACCAATTACAACGGGAACTTCACATTTTCCTATAAAACCTCGAACAAATAAATTTTTAAATATATTGTCTTACCCCATACCACACCATTGTCTTTCCTTTCGTTAAAATTCTGCGTAAATACATAATCCTGACATGGCACCTTAACATTTCACTCTCTCATACACTTAGTTGTTTTCTTTCCTATTGAGTTCATCACCGGCGCCCACTCTTTTCGTATCGGTTGCTTCTTCTTCTTCGGTCGCATTCCTTTGCTTTGCATCTCTTTCCAATCTATACGATCTTTCCACCTTCCCATCACCTCCCGCCTCTGCGACGTATTTCTCCGTCGCTGTCTTTCCCTGCACCCTGCGCTTCTGGGAGAGCTAATTTTAGAGCTCAGTGAGCAGCACTTGACGCGCATGCGGGCTGGCCCTCTGCGGGCTGGTTTGTTTTCTATGCTAAACAGAAGTGAACACCTCCAAAGTTGTTAGGTTTTTAGGTTAGGGTTACAGATTTGAGAAGAAGTGAAAATGAATGAAGAAAGATCATAAAATTTCAGGTATATATAATATGCTCAATATATAATGCCTTTATTGATATGGCGAATCTCGGACCATCAGGCTCGCTCTTCCGCCAAACCATATGTTATATTATATATATACATTATATATAATATAACATAATGTATACTTTTCCTATACTATACCGTTTCATTGTAAATTTTGTTATTTTTAGATTTTACCTGAGGAAGACCCCAAACAATAGGGTCGAACCGTTGTAAATGACTTTAGTATTATTTAATGTAATAATAAAAAGTAATTCAACGTCTGTTATTTTGGTCTTTTAGTAATTAAAACGTGTTTAACACAGTTTTAATATTTGTGAATAAATTATATTTTCATGGAGTGTTAGTAGCTTTTTTATGCAGTATTTCAAATTAAATGATGTTAAGTTAATTCTTGTAAGACTGCGAATACTTATTTCTAAATGCCGCATGTCAGAAATATTGCTTTTACTAATCTTGCATATGGAACTTCAGAAGCTCTAAATTTCTAATTCTAAAGTCAAAGTTTCTAATAGTCTCTTTTGTGATGCAGCCTTTCCTCAAAAGTTATGCATATTGAATGATGGAATTCTGAAGACTGTTAGCCAATCTTTAAAGAAAGTAATTAAATATTTGTTATATAATACGATGATGCCAATATTATGAACGTCGTAATATATTTCGTTCTTAATTAATGTTCTTAAATATTTAATTATTCGTTTGCGTTAAGAGTTCTACGTGTTTATGCACGTGTCTTAGATACACTAAAACACAAGTACCTAGAACAACGACGAAAATGTAAATCTAAATATATTGTGATTTGTTTCAGAATCATGAAAACATACTTTATTCTCGCAGAACGCAGGTTTAAAAGTTTTCTTTGAAATTGCCGCATCTTAGAATGAACTTCGCACCGTTGAAGATGCATTGGTTCTCAGAAGTTGATTTTTCCTCATCCGGATTGCACACGTCTGCGCAATGTCAAATCACTGACCAAACAAAATTGTTAGAGAGCAGATGAACAAACTCCCTTCTTTAAATCAGCTGTTTCTTAAGAAGCATCGATCTCACATGAAGAAAGGAGAGATTAAAAATATTCAAAAATCTTCAACCTATTAAACAATTCAATAACAAACTTCATTCTTACATCTTATAAAATGGATGGTTCTAAGAAGGAAGTATGGAAAATATTTAAAATTACAAAAATATTTTGTAGCTTAAAAATAATATAATTATTATTTACATGTATGTATTTAAAGTTAATTTCTTATCCGGATATATTAATTTTACATACTAATAGTCATTATGAGGAAAGTCTGAATCCTAGTGTTTGTTTGGTATAATTAAGCAGTACTAGTATAATAATATATTTTACGTAATGTAGACAATTTCAAAGTTTCAGCGATACTTTCTGCAATTGGTGAGGATGTCCAGAAATTCTCTTAGGTAGAATTCAAATTGAGCCTATCTTCATTTGAAATAAAACAGAAAAAAAAACTTTCAAATATTGGAAGAGAAATTAAATATGTAAAGGTCGCATCGAGGTAGTCACTTGTACATAATACAACGATTCTCACAAAGAGTTTCTACTAGTATGATGCCCAGAGAGTTCACAAACACCCAACAAAGAAGTGTTCTGTTTCATTCATTAATTCATTATTGATAACATATTTTACAAATTATAGTGCATAAAACATTTAAAATAAACTATTCCTTCGAGGCAGATGGGAGATTCGATGCGGTGGATTGAGTCCGCCTCGACCGGCCTTTTGCCCTTCCGCACATGGACCTCCGCTGGCGGGGCCGTCGCCCTGTCCCTTCCCTCTCCCTCTCCCCTCCGCGCGCATAATTTCGTGCCCCGCCGCGGGCCGCGCGCCAGTATTCAAATCCCCCGAATTGGATTACGCCGCCGCCGCCGCCGCCGCTTCCGGGAGGACGCCGCGCCGCCGCCGCCGGACGCGCTGTCCGTGGCAGGTGCCCCGCCCCCTTCAGCCCCCCCCTCCGAACTGCCACCCCCTCTTCCGCCCGGCACAGCCCCCGCTCGCAGGTCCTCCTTTATTTCCTGTTCTCGCCGTTTTATCCTCACCTCGGCTGCGAGCTTTCAACTGATGTCGCTGCAGCGCCTCTGACCGGGAGGTCCTAGACAGAATTTTCGACACTAGCTTTTTCCAGCTAGGTCGAATTCAGTCGCTGTCTGGAGGAGAATTCTAGCGGCCAGCGCGGTGGCTCTGATTGGTAGTTTTCCGTGGTTTCTTCGATCAACACCAGGCAAATCCCGGAGCAGTACCCTAATAAACGGGCCACGGACCGCGCACGATCTTTCCTTCCTCTTCCTTGTCCTATCCTCACCCCTTACTTAAACACACGTTTACTAACATGCACTACACTACCACATATTCTGGGAGATCGGTCGGGAGCTTTGAGATTGTCGCGACTGGGGCAGTGCCCCGCTGGTGGGAGAGTCCTGGTTAGGGGGAAAACCCGCAAGCCGACGGTAGGTTGGTGCCGGATCTCGCCATCCAGCGGGGGAAGATCACCGCCATCTCCCGAGGGGAATACATGTACTACGTTTGCGGGATTAATGACCTATGCTGTTGACGCGCCCGGAACCACTGACCAACCAATCAACTCTTCATCACACATTTGAATTTCGCACGTCCTCTTTCATGGCAACCCAGGCCGTACGATTGATTCTCCTGATTTATTTCCTCTCCTCTGCATCTCCTCCTGCCCTTAACAACGAGATTTCATCCCCTTCAACACACACATCCTGCGAAGGAGTTGTCTGGTCTCAAGCAGCCTGAGTCTGGCATTGCGGCATGTTCATCACGTAATGGTTGCTCTCTTTCAGAACTAGACTTCGGCTTCCATCCTGATGGAAATTGAATCGTCGATTTCAATACGCAGGTTTGCTTAGACAAAAAATGCTCTAATGAACAGTTGAATTACATTCACATCTCCTTTTTCTGGTATTTGAGTAGCTGAGAGTGCCCGTGCGTGCGTTCGTTGACTGACTGATTGATTGATTGATTGATTGATTTATTCATGTTTCCGGGCGCGTCAACTACTCTGGTCATTAGTCCCGTTAGTGTAGTGCATGTTTTTCTCGGGAGATGGCGGTGATCGTCCCCCGCTGGATGGCGAGATCCGGCGCCGACCTACCGTCGGCTAGTGGGGTTTCCCCCTAACCAGGACTCGCCCACCAGCGGGGGCACCGCCCCAGCCGGGACAAGCTCTAAGCCCCCGACCGGTCTCCCGGGATATGTGGTAGTGTAGTGTATGTTAGTATAAGTGTGTGTGTAAGGGGGAGAGGATAGGACAAGGAATGGGAAGGACAGATCGCGCGCGGTCCGTGGCCCGTTTGGTAGGGTACTGCTCCGGCATTCGCCTGGTGTTGATCGGAGAAACCACGGAAAACTACCGATCAGAGCAGCCGGCCGCTAGAATTCCCCTCCAGACAGCGACAGAATTCGACCTAGCTGAAAGGCTAGTGTCGAAAATCCTGCCGCCGTGTGGAGTGGAAACCTAGGACCTCCCGGTCAGAGGCGCTGCAGTGACATCAGTTGATGCTCTGAGCTACCGCTACCGGTACGCGTTCGTTGACCACTTCCCGTTCATCGATCGAACAAACGGTGTCCTGGTGGGGAACTGATATTTTGTTTTTCGATCCGGCCAGAAGATTCAAAGAAATTTCCAAGAGCGTGTTTTACTACTGCGATTTTAGTGGGTAGAATGGAAATTAAACCAAGTAAATAGATCTATGTAGGTGAGGTTATTATACCTCAGTACCCAGAGGCAATTTTCGCTCCACGACGACCGTAACACTCATTGTTGTGCAACGAATGAATCGCGCGGCAGAACAGCCAATGCTGCTTTGAAGTATTGCTGTATTGCCGTACTTTTAAAAATAAATTTGAAAAATCGTACGTACGGTATAATCTTGGAACTTATTAAATTACAAGAACTTCAAGTGAATACAGAGAAAAACAGAATTGTCAGTAATGCTAGAGAATTAAAGTATATCCATATTCAACTTTTGACATTTACATTCTTAAGCGTGCCAATACCAATATTTAAATGAATGTTGGTAAGAACTTATTCTTATTAAACTTAACTATAACCCTATTCACATAAATATACAAAACAGTGGTCTTTTAATATGTATATAGATTCGCCTACAAAACGAAAAATAAATCAATTTCACAAGAAATGAACATAAATCAGTTTGATATTGTGAAGTTTTAAACAAAAATATTAGAGGACAAAAAACGTAAAGCAAATCCGGGGAAAAATCAATTGTACTCGTAGAAGATTTTGTGGCTCAGGTTTCGGAAGTAATTGAGAATGATCTTATTAGAGAATGACGCTCAACACCAGCCTATACGTGATCTATTGTGTGCATTTATGTGTACTGTGATTCACTGGTAAGTCCAATACCAGAAACAGAAAGAAATTATTAGAATAAAGCTATGTATGACATTTACAAATTCCTAATTCGTGAAAATACATTTAAAACGGTTTACTGCGTAGGTCACATCATATTTAGCTAGTTATAGAGTATAAGTTATTATGCATTACAATTATGTAGCGAGAGAGCAATTCCCACGTATTTTAATGCCCACGTTACATTATCGTTCGGCGTTCCGTTACGTCTTATTTCGTCACCTTATTTTCTCGCGCGTGCTGTTTTTTCATTCTTCCATCGCCTACGTTCGGGCGATTCCTTTGGTGGATTCACAGCGACCTCTTTGCCGGAAAAAGGGTTGGTTTGCAAAAAACGATAGTTTAATCATTATTTATTCTAATTTCTTTCAACGTTATTTTTCATTCTAAAGGTAACTGCCAGATTCAGAAAATTTGTCAACCAAATGAGTTTGCGCTGAAGGGCTGCCTTCCAGCCTTCGCACTCCAGCGGAGGTTCTGTGCCGCACTCGCTTCATTCCAGAACAAAAATGTTTCGCCCCTGCTTCCGTGTGGGTTGGAAGGCACGCCTAGATTTGTTTGTAATCCGCCTGCAGCCGCTGCCAGATTCCGGCGCTGCTCTCGAACTCTCGCCGGCCCAATCAAAGCCTCGCAAGTGCCGCCCCGGGGCGGGGGGGGAGAGGAGGAGGAGTGGCGGAATGTGTGGCCGCTGCCGCTGCTGCGCGCGCGCTCTTGAGGCAGTCGATCGCGAAGCGCCGACGCTCGGCCAAACCTCCCGACTTCAAAGTGCGCACTCAGCCGACACTTCGGCGGGCTCGTTCCGCCTTCCCACGTCGGAAAGCAAGATGCAGTGAGATGTCCTTCACGGATGCGTCGAAATTTGAAAGTCCTAAAGCTTCCAGAAATTACACGTAGACAATGGACACATAATAATAAACAAACACCTATGTTTCAATGATTGATTGATTGTTAGTGATTCCGAGCGCGTCAACTACTGTAGTCATTTTTTCCGTAAATGTAGTGCGTGTTTTCGCTCGGTAGGTGGCGGTGGTCTTTCTACGCTGTATGGTCAGATCCGCCGCCGACCTACCGTCAACTAACAGGTGTTTTCCCAACCAAGTATCTCCCAGCGAGGCACCGCCCCAACCAGGACCAGTTCTAAGTCCCCGACCGGTCTCCCGGAATACGTGGTAGCGTGTGTATGTAAGGGGTGAGTATAGGACAAGGAAGAGGAAGGAAAGATCGCGGGCGGTCCGTGACCCGTTTGTTAGGGTACTGCTCTGGCATTCTCCTGGTGTTGATCGGAGAAACCACGGAAAACTACAGATCAGAGCAGCCAGCCGCTAGAATTCTCCTCCAGACAGCGACTGAATTCGATCTAGCTGAAAAACTAGGGTCGAAAATCCTGCAGCTGTCGGGACTCGAACCTAGGCCCTCCCGGTCAGAGGCGGCACAGTGACATCCGTTGATGAACTGAGCCACCGTTCGCGGTACCTATATTTCAAATAAAGAATCAATTGACATAGAATACCAATACGTAGAAGTAAACTTAAATAAAAATGAAGTTACCACACTAGTATGTATACACATTTAATTAAAAATAGTTAGTGATTTTAAATACATTAACGTACGGGACTCACAAATCTTTCTTCACCTTCTAAAAAGTAAGGAAATGAAAACTAGACGAAAAGATTACGATGAGTTGAAGGGATATCTACGCTGAGCAAGGAAGATAGTGTGACAAGAAGAATTTCCATTACTAGTAGAAATAACTAGCATAGATAAAGCAAAAAGTTAGTCATGATGATGGGAACAAGATCGAATCAGCAAAGAAGAGGATGAAAACAAGTGAAATGAAAACACAAAGATAGATTCGAAGGAGATACGGAAATGACAGACGAGGCGTCAGGACAAAATGATGAATGGACGGTTTCACAAAAAAACGGTTTTGAAAGAGAACGAAACAAGACGAAACAAGAGAGAATGAGAATATAGGTCAGCGGAATGGTTAAGTGCAACAACGGTTACCGCTGCAGGATCTCTAACCGGGAGATCGTAGGGTCCGAATCCTGACGAAAGCAGGATTTTCGACCCTAGCTAGGCAGCTAGGCCGAATTCTGCCGCTGTCTGAATGAGAATTCTAGCGGCCTGCTGCTCTGATCGATTCTTTTTCTTACTTGATCGTATCAATACGAGGGGAATGTCGCAGCAAGCCTAATAAATGAGCCACAGATTGCGCGCGATTTTTCCTTCCTCCTTGTACGCTCCTCTATGTTCCCATACACACACACCCACACACTTGCTTGTATAATACACTACACTATCGCTAGCTCCCATCGAGATACCAGTGGGGAGCGCAGAGTGGAGGAGGTACCTGGCGAGGGAAACTCCGAAACCCGAAGTGTAGGCCGGCGCCGATCCCACGTTCATTTGTGGTAGCAGAACCTCCTTACTAAACCATGCATTACATTCATGAAATTAATGAGCGAGGTAATTGACGTACCGTAAAATACGAAATACTCTTACCGGTAGCGGTAGCTCAGTGCATCTAGGTCCTAGGTTCGAGTCCTGACGGCGGCAGGATTTTCGACACTAGATTTTCAGCTAGGTCGAATTCAGTCGCTGTCTGGAGAAGAATTCTAGCGGCCGGCTGATCTGATCGGTAGTTTTCCGTGGTTTCTCGGATCAACACCACGCGAATGCCGGAGCAGTACCCTAACAAACGGGCCACGGACCGCGCGCGATCTTTCCTTCCTCTTCCGTGTCCTATCCTCTCCCCTTACACACACATACACACACACACGCACTAACATACACTACACTACCACATATTCCGGGAGACCGGTCGGGAGCTTAGAGCTTGTCCCGGCTTAGGCGGTGCCCCGCTGGTGGGAGAGTCCTGGTTAGCGGGAACCCAACTAGCCGACGGTAGGTCGGCGCCGGATCTCGCCATCCAGCAGGGGAAGATCACAGCCGTGTTCCGAGAAAAAAAACATGCACTACACTAACGGGACTAATGACCTAAGCAGTTGACGCGCTCGGAAACACGAAAAAATCAACCAATCAAACGAAATACTCTTCATGTATTGAAAATATGTTTAGGAGGAGAACAGAGGGAGGGCGTTTGGAGACAGAGGAAAATGAGGGCCAGAAGGGGTAGTGTAGCGACGCGAGGTGAGCAAGAAACCCGATGGAGGACGCGGCGATGGGCGAGGAGGAGCGTGGGCTGCTGCAAGCGCATAGTTGTAGCGACACCTCGCGCCTTCGCCCTCGGCCTCCGTCCTCACGGCTGCCCCGGATTCCGGCCCCGCCCCTGGCCCTTCGCCTCGCAGCCTAATTGCATTCTATCGCGACCCGGAAGAAAGGGGCGGTCTCCAGGCCACTTTACTGGACGAGGAGCCAGTCGTTCATTACAGCGCACAATTGATACAGGAATTATACAGTTTATAGATATTATAGTTGTTCGTATTGATATTGTTACATAGGAATTTTATAGAAATATGTACAAAGCATATGAATTAGATAGGTTGAAATGTCATACTGCAGAAATTATATATTTATAAAGATCTTGATTCGAGTTATTAGATTGCTGGTGTCAATGTAATTTGTAAGTAATTAAGTAAACATAAATAATTAAGTTCAATAAACATAATCTTTTTACATTGTAATAATAAACTATTTTGAAATACAATTGTACCAACTTAATACAATTAAATTAAATAAATATTGAGGCTTAATGTTTTATGCGCATTTCGAGAACATCCTGCAGTTGGAAAGATAAATTGAAACTTTTTGTACGTTTTTTGAAAGTTTATGTACTCCGGTCAGCTTAATTAAAGATGTGTGAGTAATGAATATTCTACGAAGGGAATATGGTGTTAGATGTAAAATTCTTGTTTGATGAATTATATCAGTGATTAAGGAAGTTCAGAAAGATGTTCCGTGAGTAACTGATGCGAATATTCGAAGAGCATATAATCTATAAAAATAGTTATTTCCAGTGAAGCCAGATGGTTCAATGACAATACTGAATGACGCATATGTTTTGGTCACAGTTGTTGACAACACATCTCCATACTTCTAGTTTTGTTGACTTTCATTCTTTACTCTATCCAGTTCCAAGGACGTTATTTTCTGCATGGTTTCCTGGTTCATTCTTTCTTGATATCCTGAGGAAATTGACACGTAATTTTATGAAAAAAATGTGTAATATCGTTACTTTTCTACTCATGTTTTAGTATTAATGAAAGAAAGATATTTATTAATGTGTAATCTAAGAATAATGATGTTTACATCAAATTTTTAAATTAAACTCATTTTCAGCTAATAATAGTAGTAGTTAATTGACAATAACGTTTCTCTTGAATTATTTCGCACATGAATATCACAATTCTTGCAATTTATATTTATTATAAGAATTATGTAGATTAAAATAAGATTATAATACGGCAAACATAAACAGATACTACTCTTTGTCGATTTATCAAATAGGTCCAAAGAGTCAAAACTGATGTAACTTACTAAGATTACGATGCTCTGATCGGTAGTTTTCCGTGTTTTTTTCGATCACCAGGCGAGTGCCGAATGATCTCCGAACACCTACGGAACGGGCCATGGACCGCGCGCGATCTTTCCGTCCTCTTCCTTGTCCTATCCTCTCCCCTTACACACACATTTAAACTAACATGCACTACACTATCACACATTCCGGGAGACCGTTCGGGAGCTTAGAGCTTGTTCCGGCGGGGGCGGTGCCCCGCTGGTGGGAGAGTCCAGGTTAGGGGGAAACCCCGCTAGCCGACGGTAGGTCAGCGCCGGATCTCGCCATCCAGCGGGGGAAGATCACCGCCATCTCCCGAGGAAAAAAAAAAGGCCTACACTTACGGGACTAATGACGTAAGCTGTTGACGCGCCCGGAATCACTAATCAACCAACCAACCTACTGAGATTACGGGAAACGTGGGGACTCATGTTACAATTAATGGACCTCAGTTATTTTGAGTTTTTGCGAATTAACGAGCAATAGTGATACAAATGAAAGAGTTAGACTTTTGCCACATTACTCTCCATTTCAATACAATGTTGACAATTCCTCCGATATGATTCATCAGAGAAAAGATGAATTCATTCTGCACAAGGCCTGCGACTACTCTGAATCATAGCACAAAGTCGCATACTCGAATAATGAAGCGCGTGTCGAACGACAAGGAAAAGAACGTTTCAACGGAAATGACGGGAACTCTTCCTAGTGAGTAGAATATTTTTTCTCTAGAAAAATACAAAGATAATGAGGACACATTCATCATCAACTGATACTGCAAAACTTTTTAAGACCATTACATAAGAAAGACATTGTTTTTATTTGTCGTGTTTGTGAATCCGGGACGGTTTATTTGCGAACGGGGATCGTGCCCACGGTGTATTATGGCGGTGCTGTCACTGCTGATGAGTAACGGGTTGAATCAGCGGCGTAGTAGCGCGTGGAGAGGCACGTGGAGGTGCGTGGCGGGGCGTGATGGGGAGTGGCGTGGCATGGCGTGGCGTGGCGTGGCGTGGCGTGGCGTGGCGGGACGTGGCTGGGCGTGGCGTGGCTGGGCGTTGCGTGGCGTTGCGTGGCGTTGCGTGGCGTTGCGTGGCGTTGCGTGGCGTGGCGTGGTGTGGCGTGGCGGGCGTGAGGGGGCGTGGCGGGGCGGGGCGTGGCGAGGCGTGGCGGGGTAGAAGCGGAAGCGTTCGCCCTTTCTCCCTTGCGCCACAGCGCCTCTGACCGAGAGGTTCTAGGTTCGAGTCCTGACGGCGGCAGGATTTTCGACACTAACTGTTCAGCTAGGTCGAATTCAGTCGCTGTCTGGAGGAGAATGCTAGCGGCCGGTTGCTCTGATCGGTAGTTTTCTGTGTTTTTTCCGATCAACTCCAGACGAATCCCGGAGCAGTAACCTAACAAAGAGGCCACGGACCGAGTGCGATCTTTCCTTCCTCTTCCTTGTCCTATCCTCTCTCCTTACACACACACACTAACATGCACTACACTACCACATATTCCGGGAGATCGGTCGGGAGCTTAGAGCTTGCCCCGGTTGGGTCGGTGCCCCGCTGGTGGGAGAGTCCTGGTTATGGAGAAACCTCCCTAGCTCACGATAGGTTGAGGCCGGATCTCGTCATTCGGCAGAAGAAGATCACCGCTATCTACCCAGTAAAAATGCACTACACTTACTGGACTAATGACCTAAGCTGTTGACGCGCCCGGAATCACTTACCAACCAACCGACCCTTGCGCCAGAGGACGTCCCTCAGAGGTCGGCGAAGAGATGGCTTCAGACGGTACTCCCTTTTATTGTGAACGTTTGCGGTATATGGTATGGAAGCATATTCTTTCACCCTCGGTTGTGAATGCCAAAGGATGTCGTGCTTTCAACGATAATGTGTGCATTTTATTGGTGAGTGGTCTTGTAGTGAGGGCTGCAATATCTTCAGATACGTTTCATGTACTGAATCGCTGATGTGTCCATGGTACGAAATAGTGTCCCATTTCGTGATCTAAGTATCATCTTCCCTAACAGTTCAGAGGTCTAGGAACTAGGGTTATCCGTTGAGAAAGGGGGCATGTTTTTGCTATTATAACCCTCGTACCGTTAAATCAGATGACAAAGCACAGACACTCTTGGATGGTGAGACACGGATATGCCCGCCACACACGCTAAGTCGCGAACAGACTTGCAAGCATACACTATCTACACATAGGCACTTGCGCAAAACCACCCACGCATAGACACGTAGTAGAGTCATATACCTGAAGACACCCACGTAGCCGGCGCCGCTCAGACATTGCTACATAGAGCGCGAAACGGTGGCGGTGGCGGGGGGGGGTGCCGTTCCGGCCCCGGGCGTGTGAAAAGCGTCACCTGGGGTTGTTTGCAGCCGCGGGGGTCGCAGTGTGGGCGGCGCAGGGGGGCAGGCGGGGAGGGGGCGGGGCGACGGTGTCCGGTGGCGCGTATCCCCGGGAGTCTTCCGCCGGCACGAGCGCCAGCGCCGCCGCCGCGCGCCGTCAAAGCTCGCGGATCTCCCGCGCCGCACGTCGCGCGCGCCCTCGCCACCGGCCACGCCCACCGCGCCCCGCCCCGCCCCGCCTCGCCTCGCCCCGCCCATCCCCGCCCACCCAGTTCCACCCCGCTCCACCAGCCCCAGCCTGGCTTCGCCCCCCCCCCCCCCGCCGAGCGCCATCCAGCCCCGCCTACCTCGCCCAGTCCCGCCCAGCCCCTTCCAGTCCCGCCCACGCCCAGCCCCTGCCCCGCCCCGCGCCTAGCCCCGCCCACGACCTTCCCTGCATCCGCCCAGCCTCGCTCCCACCCAGCCCCATCCCCAGGCCGCCCCGACCCCGCCCACTCTCGCCCTCGCCCAGCTCCGCCCCAGCCCAGCCCCACTCCCGCCCCCGCCCAGACCCTCCCCCGCGCTGTCTCATCCCCGCCCAGCCCCTCCTCCGCGCTCTCTCATCTCCGCCCAGCCAAGCCCCGCCCCCGCCCTGCCCCGGGCAGCCCGCCCACCCCCGCAAAGTCTTATTCCCGCCCAGCCCCCTGCTCCGCCCAGCCCTGCCCATGCCCAGCCTCATACCCTCCCCTACCAACCCAAGCCCCACCCAGCCAGGCGACCCCGCTCCGCTCTGTCCCGATCCTGCCTCCTCTCCGCCCAGCCCCACGCAGCCATTTCCCCGCTCCGCCCAGCCTCACGCAGCCTTTTCCCCGCTCCGTCCAGCCCCACGCAGCCGTTTTCCCGCTCCGCCCAGCCCGTGGAATAATATTCTGTAACATTTTTATTTTAAAGTAAAATTAATTTACTTAATATAATATTAGGTCATTTAATGCACAGAAATCGCAATAATTATAAGTATCCAATCAGTGCACTCAGCTATTAATAATTATTTTTCAAAGTAAATACTGGATATCACATCAACATATTTCAATATTAAACCACGCAAATTTCTTGAATTTTTCAAACACTCAGAGGGTACCGCAAAACACAGCAATGCCATAAGGACTTTGAACAGCTGATACCAGAGCACAACAGGACGTGGGTATTCGAATTCTTGGAAGGATCAAAAGAAATCTGTTGACTCATAAAGTTATTTGCCATATTTGTCTCTTTGAGAAATGCGGTCTCCCACTACAACAATTTCCATTATATCATCGAGACTCATGAGGAAAATATTTCATCTCGGTCTAACAGAGAAAAGTGGTAGGGAACAATATTTGGGTCACGGCCGTTCACACTAAGCAACTCCAAAGCTTTATTTCTTTTCTGTGAACTTACTAGTCAGTATCTTGAAGGAAATATTAATTTCAACGTACAATACATCAATCATTGCGATTACCCACACTGAATAAAAAATTCGTTGATATTGCTTGGGACAAATCGTCGAATGATCACTGTACACTTACGTACAGTCGCATACACCATTAGCTGATGTACTCGATCTAATATTTGTTTTATGGGTATTTATATGAATAGAAACTTTCTCGCTCAGTGTAAAACTTCCAACTCTATACAAACCGTGAGCATCTAATACCATACACGTAGTACTTGTTAGTATTTTATCCACGTTTAATAACATCTTGTTATAATAATATATTCAGATCAGAAGGCAATTCATATCAGTATGTTTATCATCGACCTGAGTTTTGTAGAATTTGGCAAAATGGTAACGCGATTTATCAGATTGATTGATTGATTTTTTCGTGTTTCCGGGCGCGTCAATTGCTTTGGTCATTAGCCCCGTTAGTGTAGTGCATGTTTTTTTCTCGGGAGATGGCGGTGATCTTTCCCCGTTGGATGGCGAGATCCGGCGCCGACCTACCGTCGGCTAGCGGGGTTTCCCCTTAACCAGGACTCTCCCACCAGCAGGGCACCGCCCTAGCCGGGACAAGCTGTAAGCTCCCGACCGGTCTCCCGGAATATGTGGTAGTGTAGTGCATGTTAGTGTAAGTGTGTGTGTAAGAGGAGAGGGTAGGACAAGGAAGAGGAAGGACAGATCGCGCGCGGTCCGTGGCCCGTTTGTTAGGGTACTGCTCCGGCATTCGCGTGGTGTTGATCCGACAAACCACGGAAAACTACCGATCAGATCAGCCGGTCGCTAGAATTCTCCTCCAGACAGCAACTGAATTCGACCTAGCTGAAAAGCTAGTGCCGAAAATCCTGCCGCCGGGGGAGTGGGAACCTAAGACCTCCCGGTCAGAGGCGCTGCAGTGACATCAGTTGATGCACTGAGCTACCGCTCCCGGTATGTGTATGTAATATTATATATATATATATATATATATATATATATATATATATATATATATATATATATATATTATAACCTTTCTGAAAGAGGAAATGAACAATTTCATATAAACCATGGTGCAAAAGATAATTATTTTTATTTTCAAATATAGCAGGATAGTGATCTACAGATACTTTTTGCGGACCCAACGCATAAAATTATGTAAGTAGTGTTTCAATATAGACTTTTATTACACTTAGTTTTAATTGATTTGAATTGCTTACATTTCTATGTATTCGTATTTTGAATTTTGGAAATTACATTTCCGTCATGCAATGGAGGTGCCACCTCCAGTCTGTTGAGGCACCAGCCGCCACTAAACTTTATATTCCCATAATGCAACATTAAGTTGGTGGCATTAATCGGTATCCATAAATAATGTGTGTATTTAGATAGATAACTAGTTTTAATATTTATATAATAGTATCATAATTATACACTTAAATAAACAGTTCAGTGATGTTTTTGCAGCTTTAATCGAACATATTTGAATCTAGAGAACGCGTCATTGTGGGAATTAGCGCACACTCTGTCGCCACACTTTGGAACTTCTTCCATCTCGACTTAAACGTGCAAAAACACTTTCTCGATTTCATCCGGTATTGGTCGAGAGACTGCTGCAGGCTACGCTCTTCATAATGTCCCCATTAGTAACATGGATGTTTTGCTGGCGGTGTCTAGAGCCGGAGCGCCGCGGAGGCTGCCAGACGGAGCGACAACAGAGGGGCGTGGCGTGGCGAGGGGGTGCGGGCCGGGGTCGAGGGAGGGGCAGGGCAAGGGCGGGGCGAGGGGGAGCGTGTCGAGGGGGGCTGGCGAGAGGGCGGGGAGAGGGGGCGGGACGGGGGAGGACGGTGGGCAGGGGAGGAGACGCGGAGGGGCGGGGTGGGCGATGTGGGCGGGGCGGGGCATGGCGAGGAGGGGGCGTGGCGGGGCGAGCGGTGGCGGGACACAGGGAGGTAGCGCGGGGCGCGTGGGCCGGGCGAGAGGGGCGGGGCGAGGGTGGTGCGGGGCGGGACGAGGGAGGGGCGTGGTTGGGTGTGAGGGGGGGTGGAGCGGGGGGAGGGCGGCGACGGACGCGCGGATGGAGGTCAGGCGGGCGCCGCGTCGCTCAGCGCCGCGTGTTTGGGCGCCGCCGTGGAGTCTGCGCGCGCCGCCCTCCGCTGCGCTGTTTATTGGCTCAGCCGGCCATTAGCGGGGCAGCTGCCCTTGGGGCCACCTGCACTGCCCACGCCCACATTGTCGCCCGCCGTCTGTCCCTTGACGTCCGTCACCCGCCTCCTCCAGCTCCTCGCTCGTCAACGCCCCATCCGTCGTCGACGCCCGAAGCGCGCCGCAGCCATAGCATGGCTAGCACCCTCAACCTCCCCCCAGCCTCGTACGGTGTCTCAGAATAATAAATCATACAAACTTCTGTGGTATACATGGCTCCATATATGGTCACTTTTTGCCAATGAATATGTGTTGGGATATCTCACATATAAATAACACCAGAGACATTTGCTTCTGAATGTGTAAAATATAAGTTAAAATAGAATAAAATAGGGTGACCAGTTAAAACAAATAAACAGGTGATGGGTCTAGGCTTAAATACTGTAAAAATATACATGTATTAACCGATAAATAAACACAAGAAAAAAAAGAAGACCGGTAGCGCGTGCGAAGCGGGAAATGACAAATGAATTTCACATAAAAGGGAGCAGCCAAACCAACACTCAATTGCAAACTGATTGCCAATCAAAACACCGCGGGCACCCAACATGAGACAATCATAGGGCGCCCGCGAAAAAAAGGTAAAGCATAAAAAATTACAAAACAAAACGGAAGAGCTTCACCCGGAGCAGGCCGTTGAGACTTTAGACATCCTCACGCAAGGTTTGCTTCTGATTAAAAGGCAACCTGTCGTTTGGCAAAATCACACCTGCCTAACAAATGCAAGATGGGTTGCCTATAAATCAGAGGAAACTATCACATGAGTAAATTCATTATATAATTTTCCACGTATTATTCAATGGCAAAAACTGACAATCTCCGACGCCTAATATGCCTTAGATGTTTGTTAAATTTATTCTCAGGCACCTTTATAATTCGATTTAAACATAGTCGGTTGACGTAAATCAGTCGTTACGGTGTCATACAATCGGAAGTTTGGATGACACCTACAGTAGTGACATTTACGCTCCCGATTGGATGACACCGTAACAACTGACCAAATGTCAACGGACTCAGTGAATAAATCGAAGTATAGTTGGTAAACTTATCATCGTAGTCAACAATGGAATGCTGCTTGCAAATCAATAACTTCCAGCCATGGCTCTCAGGTTAGCCCCGGCATCTCCTCTCAATACCGACCATTCCTCTGACCTTCCGGTCACAGCTCATCGTTCATCACCCTACTACTCACGAACATAATCTGAAGGAAATTACCAGGTATATCTGTTTAAGTAAATTCGAATTGAAAATTTAAACGTGTCCTATGAGTTGGAGAATACATGTTCTTTGCTAATACCACAGTTTTTTTAAAAATGAAAGTCAAAACGAATATTTTCCAATAATTCAATAATTATTATTGGATAACAAGCTCAGTTGATCAACCTATTATTAACAATTATTAATACATTTAGTAGGGATATATGGAAATATAAGATAATTAAAAGTGTAGAAATAATAATAATAATAATAACAACAACAACAATATTGTGCTTTTGTGAATATAATGGTGTGCGAACTTTTCAATTGTCTACTTGGTGGTTTCTGCTTGCTAAATATCGAGATCCTGCCAGACTTTTTCAACACCCTAATCACCATGGCAACACAATAGTTCATAGTCACCATTGCCGCTGTTTCTGCGGACTCTGGCCGGGAAGTCACAGGGTTCGAGTATCGATGTTAGTAGATAATTAACAAGATTCGTAGCTTGATCGAATTCAGTCACCGTCTGAGGGAGAATTCTAGCGGCTTCCTTTTCTCATCGGCATGTGGTTTGTACAATTAACAGCAGGCGAATGACAGAGCAATATACGAGTACTAAAAAACGGGCCACGTACCACGCGCAATATTTCTTTCGTTTTCCTAGTCCTATCCTCTCCCTTTACTTATACACATATTTACACAAGCACTGCACTACCACGAATGTCGGGAGACAAGTCGAAGCTTATAGCTTGTCCCGACTGAGGTGATACCCGTCTGGGAGAGATACCTGAAGAGATATCCCCCGCAAGCTGAATCTCACTATCCAGCGGGAAGGAACACCGCCACTTTCGGCGAAAGAAATTGCTGCAGTAAAGGCTCCGACTTTGATGGTGTAGAGGTTATCATGAGGGACTACTGATCCCAAGTTCGCGGGTTAAAATTTGGTCAATGTCGGGGGATTTTTGAGTGGTCAAAAATCGACGGCATGCATGCGGATGCTTGTCGGCATGTAAAGTAGATCTCAGGATGGCCCATCCTGGCAAAATAATTCCTCTAGCAATTTAGCACCAATCGGAGTTTCTATTTAAATTACTGGATGAGATTGATACTGTACGATGGCCTGGGCTATCTGGTATTCAAATCAAGTGTAGATATTGGCGCACTAGTGCCCCTAAGAAAAGCAGTGGCAAACTACCGTAGGTATACTTGCCCAGGACATGTGTCACAAGAAGGCACTAGGGGCTTCTGGAGACTAGCTTACGCAGGAATCAGTGTATGGAAGAAGAAGAAGAAGACAGTAAAGGCGTTTAACGAGCATATCAATTGAACACGCTTGAAAATGTCAATCAATTATTACTATCCTGGCCTTCGTACTAAATTCGTCCTTCATATTTTACCTCTCACGTCTTTATTGTAGCCCATTCTCTTGAGTCTCATTCTCCAAGACTCTATCTCTTCCTCCGTCTTCGACACCACTTCCTCCTCCTCTTCATCGACATCACTTCCTCTAACTGCCCATGCTTCCGCTCTCCGAAGGTTTGCTGCAAACCTTCCCCGCAACCCGTTGGTCAAAGACTCTGGTTTCCGTCATCCTTTGCTTTGAGAATCCCTTTTATTTCCGTTGCTGATTTAACAACTTTCGTTCTGCCTTCGTCATATTTACTGCTAGTAATATTTTACATACTCGGGCAGAGGATATGTGAATCTACAGAAATACTACTCACTTTTCATTTACATTGGTCGAAGTCCTTGACGGAAGAGTCAAGAAACCTTTTACCAAAATCGTTGAGTAATGCAGACTCATGTAAAATAATTTCCATATTTGAAGAAAATAAATATAACGTGATTTTAAGAACACGATGACGCGCGATCACCAGGCTGTTCTTGAATCTCCGTTGCATGGAGGTCTAGCAATTTCCTAGCAGCTGCGAAGTCCGTTCAGTGCTGTTTTCTCAGCCACCCCAGCAGACAGACGCCGTCGCCAATCCATCCGCCCCTCCTGCGCTTCGGATCCTGCCATTATTGTCTTCGCTTTCCCTCTGCTCACGACGACTCTCACTATTTGCACGTAGCTCCTGCGCCTTCTTATGCCATCTGCGTCATTTCTGTTCCACTGTTTACCCTTCCCTGGCGCTCCCTTCATCGCGTGGGAGCTCGTGTTTCTCTGACTTCCTCCAACACCTCTCCAGATATTCTAAGTTCACCTCCTTGCCATTCTGTTTCACATAATTGTGTTTAGAAACAGAGCATACCCAAGAAATTTAATATTTGAGGTTACTTCTGCTGCAAGGTTAGGTTAGGATTAAATGTGTACTTTCTAGTATTAAAACCGGGAGCGGTAGCACAGTGCATCAACTGATGACACTGTAGCGCCAGTGACCGGGAGGTCCTAGGTTCGAGTCCCGACGGTGGCAGGGTTTTTGACACTAGCTTTTCAGCTAGGTCGAATTCAGTCGCTGTCTGGAGGAGAATTCCATCGGCCGGCTGCTGTGATTGGTAGTTTTCCGTGGTTTCTCCAATCAACACCACGCGAATGCCGGAGCAGTACCCTAACAAGGACTAAGCAGGACCCGATGTTCGAGTACACTGAGTTATCCATAAGTGCGAAAGGAAATAGTGTAAATCCTATTCAACTATTTTGAAAAAAATATTTTGTGTAATTTATCATATTTTGCAAACAAATTAGCCCAAGTATTACATTGAATATTATTCTCTGTTGTTATTATTGCATACGTATCTAACAAATATAAAAGGAGAGAGAAAAACTATTATTTAAATGTTATTTAGGATAGTTTATCACATTTGTTATGCAGCCAAAATTTCGCATGTTCAACTCATGAAACAGGGGCTCTACAAGAGTTCAAAATGAGAACGCAAGAGAAGCACCTGCGCGAATGTCCTCTGTGACGCGCTCAACTTTGCAGGTTTTTTTGATTTGACTTGATTTTTTCGTGTTTCCGGGCGCGTCAACTGCTTTGATCATTAGTCCCCTACGTTGAGTGCAGGTAATTTTCTCGGGAGATGGCGGTGATCTTCCCCCGCTGGATGACGAAATCCGGCGCCGACCTACCGTCAGCTAGTGGGGTTTCGTCCTAACCAGGACTCTCCCACCAGCGGGGCACAGCCCCAGCCGGGTCAATCTCTAAGCTCCCGACCGGTCTCCCGGAATATGTGGTAGTGTTGTGCATTTCGTGTAAGTGTGTGCGTGTAAGGGGAGAGGATAGGACAAGGAAGAGGAAGGAAAGATCGCGCGCGGTCCGTGGCCCTTTTGTTAGGGTGTACTCTCCGGCATTCGCCTGGTGTTGATCGGAGAAACCACGGAAAACTACCGATCAGAGCAGCCGGCCGCTACAATTCTTCTCCAGACAGCAACTGAATTCGACCTAGCTGAAAAGATAGTGTCGAAAATCCTGCCGTCGTGGGGAGTGTGCACCTAGAACCTCCCGGCCAGAGGCGCTGCAGTGACATCAGTTGATACACTGAGCTACCTCTCCCGGTCATTGCCGAGTTGTACCTTTATTTTTACCGCCACGTTTTCAATGCATCGAACAAGGTTATTACGATCCTCGACTGCGGTAACCTAAACGTGGTCTTTGATTAACCCTCAGATAAAAAAGATTTGGGAGTAGCCCTACCTGAGTTATAAAATTCAGATACTGAACGCCTCTTGAACGTTCGGGTAAGAAATAATAACCAGGATAAATTCATCCACAATGCCAACCGATACGTTTACAGAAAAACGCACTTACACTACGTGCAACAACCGGATTTTCCTCACCCCTCACATGCAAACTGTACACATTAATTGTGCCAGTTCTTGAAAAACACGCTTAATCTGACCAAGGAAAGAAATTCCTGGTTTTCATTGCATACAACATACCTTTTGCAGGAAGTTTCTAGAGAATTCAAAACAACGTTATAAGTGTCTACTGGGCAAATGCTGCACCCGGTGGAAATGAAAAATTCGTGATCTCTCCACCTGAATTGTTCGCCATACGAGGGACTGTGATGTGTTGAAATCACCTTTACCTCGTGCACGGCTTCGGGGGCTTCTCGTATAATATTAGCACTTGAATTTCCCCGAGAACTGGCGAGCCCTTACGCGAGGCGAAGCCGCTCGCTCACTTGCCGTAGCCCGTGTTAAACCAGCACGAGCGCATAGTCCAAAGTTTAATATGGATAAGGTCCCGGCGTGTTAGCAACGAGGACTGAATCACCTTGTATATCTGTAATCCAGTCCACTACTTGCTCAAATAGTAATTTAGATGTTTTCAGCAAATAATTCACTTTACATTGTCTCCTTTCGCCCTATTCGTTTTGCTCGCTTCACCTCTCTTTTATCACTGTGGTTTCAACTTCCAACGGTATATTTAGTTCGTTTTTCAGGAATTCAGCATTTGAGTCCGCAGAGCTGACCGTTGTGAATGAGGCGACGGTGACTTGTGATGTATTGGTCAGACTTCTCTGTGGCTACCGGGGTTTAAATTCCGGTCAATAAATGAGGAATTTGAGGTGGACAAAGCGGTTCGCTTCAGGTTTTCAATCGTTTTCACTACCTCCTTTTCCACCATTACTCCATCGTTCAAATCATATTATCACCCATCCCTCAAATCTTTGACATCAGATACAACCTAAATGGATCATGCTCCCAGCGTCGTGTAAAGACTGAGGATGAGGAGGAGGAGAAATGCTCTTGGGTACGGGCGTATGAAAGGGTTAGTGTTCAAGTAAGCCTCTCTTCATTAATCTAGGAATTCTACCATTACCGTGTCTTTTTATTTACGAATCAGTGGTTTTTGTAAAAAATGACTTGCTCAAGGGCGGGAATATTTTTTCAGAAAATGCCGAAGTCTATTACTATAACACTCGACGTAGAAATCATATTCATCAGGTGACAGTATCAGCAGCTCATTACAAAAAATTCACATACAATACATGTACATTATTTTACAACACTTTGCCAGATGACATTAAACGATTAAATTCAATAGAAAAGTTTAAATCACAAGTGAAATCGTTTCTGCTGAATAACTGTTTCTATACAATTAGAGACTATACTGAGCATCACAAGAAAAGTAACATTAATTTTAACAATGATACATAATGCATTAATTACCATTTGGACTGTGTAAATGAGTATAAACAACCTGTAACAACTATTGTAACACAGCTTCCGGGTCAATGACCCTCATCTCGATCAGGTTTTTCGTCCAGTTTCCCTGATCCATTGAGCAAATGCTGTGATGGCCCCTTGTTTTGCTTCTGGACATAAATGTAACTTCATTTTCTGTGCACGTCTTCTAGAATTCAGTGGGAAGTACAATTATTCAAATTATCGTTTCCATGTTGTCGCGGCAGGAAGTAATAAGAGCCAAAATTTATTGCTTATTTATCCTTGAAAATAGATTTTATTACATGGGAGTTTTTTTTCTTTCTTTTTTTTCTCCCTTTCAAAAATTCAAAATTTAAGTAGTATATGACTTAGTGTTGGGATCCATCCCTCAAACCTTTGCATCAATTCAACCTAAATTGATCATGTCATAGCAGTTAATAAAGTTGAGTATGTAAAAAAAGAAATAAAATAAATAAATAAATAATAAAAATAATAAAAATATTCTTACGTCTGCACTCGGGACAGTTTAACAATCTATCACCCGTTCTCATGTAAACGGGATTTATCAACCGTGCTCTATTCTACCTGTCGGATGCTGTAAGTGAGAATTACAAGGATTTTATTTTGATTATCCGAGCAATTAATCTGACTTGACTTTCAATTTACTGTTCACGATATTTATGGTCCTTCAAGATATTTACTCTGTTCTAAACCAGATGAATCTGTTAGAGTTTCTAACAAACAAAGCAATAACGAGAAAAGATTTCTTATGGAAACATCAATACAAGTTAGATTTACCAAGTCGTATTATTAGATCTATTTAAATATACGAATAAATATCACAAAATTTAGTCTAATATGATATTTAGTAGCTGTAATACTAAAATGTATGATGTTCTTAGATGTTGTAACCCAAACTTCAAAAGAACGCTGAACAACCCATGAACCAGAGAAATCCATGAACTCAACAGTACGTGCCTCAACAGTAGATACTATATTCACTTTGAAGAATTTGCAGATTAAAGAAAATATGAAAGGAATTGTATTTATACCGATACAAACAAAACATTGCCATTCTTACGTACATTTCTTAAGTGAACTGTAACTTCTTTGTGAAAGTATTGTTCTTTTTAAAACATTTTCATTTGGGTCAAAGGACACTTGTATGTTAAATGAAGCGTACTCCTCGTAATTGCGCAACCATAACTTCTTGCAGAAATTTAAAAACAACATTGACTCGCCATTTTTAAGCATCAAGAAATAAAGCATCAACATTCACCACCTGCACCACGTTGAGATTTCTAAGAAGATATTGACTTATAATTTAAAGTTCATCGCGTAAAGTATTCTATTCACCGACTTGTTCCGAAGCCTTTCCTCGACAAAGAACTCCCAGCAGCAGCTGTCCACTCGACGCAAAATTCTCGTTAGTGGCGCCCCTGCCGTTCTCACGGTGTTTGAATGAAAGCGTCGAGGGCCTCTCCAGATAATTGAGTGGGCCTCTGAAGATTAGAAGACACATTTGGAAGCCGATGGGTCGGCGAGGGCCTGGGCAGGAAGCTATGCACAGGCAAGTCCCCGAATCCAGCGGCTCTTTTAAAAAAATGGAACTCAGGTCGGTGCAGACATCACAATCATCGAGGAATAATAGATTGCAGAAACGGAAAGCGGAATGAAAGTCGGTGCCTGAAAGCACGAAGAGGTGAGACGAATTTGAGCGACGTGTCGTTTGAGCAATCAAATTCCAGGAATTGGCATTTGGTGGTGTTACAAGAAGTACTGAACGACACGCCGCCAATACCACAAAGAAGGTCTTGGTTGGTTGTAAACCTTGGTCATAGCATGGGGTTAGAAATTTCAATTGCCTCAATTATTTTACTCTATATCGATCTAACCACGTTAATTGAATTTTTTTAAATAATCTCGAGTGCACTTTTCGTCTCTATTCGGCCCAATGGGCGTCGTGGGCGTCCTCAACGCACAGCAGGGCTGGACGTGGGGCGGGCGGAAGGATGGGCGCGCGGGAGGATGGGCGGGCGGGAGGATGGGCGGACGGAAGGATGGGCGGACGGGAGGATGGGCGGACGGGAGGATGGGCGGACGGGAGGATGGGCGGACGGAAGGATGGGCGGACGGGAGGATGGGCGGACGGGAGGATGAGCGGACGGGAGGATGGGCGGACGGGAGGATGAGCGGACGGGAGGATGGGCTGAAGGGAGGATGGGCAGGCGGGCGGACAGCTGGGCGGGCGGGCGGGCGGCTGGGCGGGCGGCGCTCAAACAGAGGCTGCGCCCGCTCCGCGGCTGAGCGATGGCTTCCGCGTCGCCCCATCAATTACGCCGGGCCTCTGTTTGCGCAGCAGCGGTTTCTGGCCGCCCCGCGCGCGCTCGAGCAGGGAAGGAGGGGCTGCGCCGCCTTCGCGGCCGCGGCGCGCCGCCGCTCCCCTGCCAGCCACCTCTCCACGAAGGGGGCGCGGCGCAGCGACTTCATCTTATGGCAGCTGCCGTTGGAAGTCAATGCATTAGCCCAGTTTTCGTTGATTCATTGTTTCGTTTTTGATCGATTGATTGATTTTTTCGTGTTTTCGGGCGCATCAACGGCTGTTGCCATTAGTCCCGTAAGTGTAGTGCCTGTTTTTTTCTCGGGAGAGGCGGTGATCTTCCCCCGCTGTATGGCGAGATCCGGCGCCGACCTACCGTCGGCTAGTAGGGTATACCCCTAACTAGGACTCTCCCACCAATGGGGTACCACCCCAGCCGGGACAAGCTGTAAGCTCCCGACCGGTCTCCCGGAATATGAGGTAGTGTTGTGCATGTTCGTGTAAGTGTGTGCGTGTAAGGGGAGAGGATAGGACAAGGAAGAGGAAGGAAAGATCGCGCGCGGTCCGTGGCCCGTTTGTCAGGGTGTACTCTCCGGCATTCGTCTGGTGTTGATCGGAGAAACCACGGAAAACTACCGATCAGAGCAACCGGCCGCTAGACTTCTCCTCCAGACAGCGACTGAATTCGACCTAGCTGAAGAGCTAGAGTCGAAAATACTGTCACGGTCGGGCCTCAGACCCTAGAACCTCCCGGTCAGAGGTACTGCAGTGACATCAGTTGATGCACTGAGCCACCTTTTCGGTCTATCATTTTAAGACACTGAATTACCCCAGTGTTTGTCTTTTAATACTTAATCTTTATGTTGTGTTTATTAAAAGTCTATTGAGTGCGTGCAATAGTTTCCGAAAATGCGTTTCATGCTATATCCCCGACTACGGTGGCCCGTACAATTCTTTCGCAAGAGCAGCGCATGTTGTGTTTCGGGAGGTGGCGGTGTTCTTTCCTGCTGGAACGTGACTTCTGGAGAAGACCAGCACGTCCGCTGATAATCCCCCCGCCAGTTACGGGGCAAGCTCTCACCAGATACTTCCGCTAGTGTTGTTCACGTAAGTGTGTGTGTGTGTGTGAAATTGCCAGTAGATTAATTGAAAGTGACTGATTTGCTTACAACAAAACTACATAGTCATTTATGCCTATGAGAAGTGATTCCCAGTGTGATATGTCTTCTTCATTTCCAGACGTACTGAACGCAACGTAAATCTTACACAGTTTATTCTTGGTAAGGGACGTTTCTGTCAACATTTATCCCTTCACAGATATAATGTAGGCTGTGCTGGTCAAAATTCATCATAGTGACCCTAGCGAACCGAGAACCAAGCGAGATGAAGACGTTCTCATGACCTACTCACCAATTTCAGTTTCTCTTAATAGAGTATTAATTGTCCACACTAAATTTGTATTAAATTTCAATTACTGATTGCATCATGAGGCATTCTTTTTCGAACACAATTCGAGAACTTTTTATTAGTTAAAAGTTATATCCTATTTTTAGCATTCATTATTACTTTTTTATTTATATGAAATTTGCTTTACGTTACAACATGAGAAATAAAATAAAAAGAACAGGAGTCTAGCAAACCGCCGAAGAAAATAACTTAAAATATATTTCAGTAATAACCTACATTACCATTTGGGTTTGAAAGTTATGAAAACCTGAAACCTTTCATTTTTGGATTCTTTTATTAGATTTTACAGCACATTTCTCAAATTTACTTTTCCAATTTTCGCAAGCTCGCCCACTGCAGTTATTTTTAGGGAGAAAATATCAATTTCATCCGTCGAGCGCACTCTCAAGGCTTCCGAAGGGCAGGGCTGTCGCCGATTCAAACGACCCCTTCGCCTGTCGCCCGGCGACGCCGCCCGCCCGCCCGCCCCGCCCCGCCCCGCCCCGCCCGTCCCGCCCGCCCCGCCCCGCCCGCCCGCCCGCCCGCTCCGCCCCGCCCCGCCCGCCCGCCCCGCCCCGCCCGCCTGCCCCGCCCCGCCCCCCCGCCCGCCCGGCGCTGCCTCTGATGGGCGCGCCCGCCAAGACAACGCTTCCTCCGCGAAGACCCACAACGCCCCGCGCGAGCCCTCCGCCCTCCGGACGCGATATTAAACTCCGCGTCTCCGCGCTTCTTTCGCTTCCGCGAGCGGCGTGGACAGGGCTGGGCGCGGCGGTGCCGTAACGACCTCGATGAGAGAGGGCGCTTCGTTATGGTAATCTGCCGCATGACGATCCGCGGAGTGCGGTGAGAGAGCCCGCGGGGGGGGGGGTCTATTTGCAAAGAGAGACAATGGCGGGTGCTTGGGGAGTGTGACGGCGGTGTGCGGCGTCGGGGTAAGTGGCGCCTGGCGTCGGGGCGGTGAGGGCGTGGAAGGGAGAGAGCGACGAGGCTGAGGGGACGGGGGTGGGGCGTCGGTGGGGGTGATGAGTAGGGTGGGCTCAACGGGGCGGCTGTGGGTTGGCGGGAGGAGTTATAAACGGCGGGGGACGACGGGGGACGACGGGGGACGACGGGGAATGACGGGGAATGACGGGGAACGACGGGGGACGACGGGGGACGACGGGGGACGGCGGGGACGACGAGGGGACGACGGGGACGACGGGGACGACGGGGACGACGGGGGACGACGGGGGACGACGGGGGACGACGGGGGACGACGGGGAATGACGGGGAATGACGGGGAACGACGGGGGACGACGGGGGACGACGGGGGACGGCGGGGGACGGCGGGGGACGGCGAGGGACGGCGGGAGCCGGGGGCGGACGGGTGGGGACGGCGGGGGCCGGGGCGGGGGCCGGCGGGGGACTGTGGGGACAACGGGGGACGATGAGAGACGGAGACGGCGGGGGATTGCGGGGGACGGTGGAGGCGGCCTGTGACGGGGGCGGGACAACAGGGGGAGCCGCGGCGAGGGCAGGGACGGCGAGGGGTGACGGCGGAAGGGCTGTGGGACAGCGAATGGGACGGAGGACGGGATAACCGAGGGGAGTGCGGCAGGAGCGTCTTCGCATAATAGGCAACGGTAGAAGGGCCAGCAGAGTGGCAGTGGCGGTCGGGACGCAGGCGTGGTGGAATGGGGCCGGGAAGGGAGGAGAGCTGCGATGAGAACGTAAGCGACTTCAACGGAAGGCGGGGGGTTTATTGGCCGAGGTGCGAAAATGCGGCCATCGCTAAAGGACAATACTCGCGCGGCGGCCGCGATCCTTTGTTCGCAGCTCGCCGGAAATGATGTACCCTCGCGGCGTTCCATTGGGATCGAAGTGTCCGTTACATAGCCCAGTGGGAATTCTCACTTAGCGGTAAGTGCAACGCTGTTAAAGAAAATCGCTTTTAAATGAAAATGTCTGTCGTGAGGGACAGAGAAAACCTTTCTGATATTTCAATTTGAAATTTTCCTTTGTTAAGCTGCGATTCTTAGGAATATCAAGACATTTTTATGAAACTAATTTTTAATTGAATTGCGAAACATAGTACGTAGTACGTATAACATTTCTAACTTCTCTACAGATTTTCTTTAGTTCGATGGTATCGCAAGGGTTCAATCAAAAATTATTTGCGAATCTTTTCTGCTCCTCCCATATTCAAGTCAGAAATTTCATTTTCAATGAAATTTATCCTCCTATAGAGTGAAGTTATGCAAAACGCCATCAATTTTCAAAAAATGTAAAAATTAATCAATGACTATCTCTGGGCAGCTTAGAACTATTCCCTTTGTTTCAACAATATATTCAAGCGATTTTTGTGTTTTGTTGATTCTTGGAAGTAGAAAATAACTTATGAATGTTTTACGTTCAAAAATACAGCAAATGATCAATGATATATTATTGATTAAATTATGAATAGTCACTGGTATTTTGATGCTCCACACGTTGAAAATAAATTACTTGTCTGGACATGAGCTCTTTAGCCTTTTCAAAGCACAAGTCAGAAAGCTGACTTGGTAATGATGATACGCACTATTCCAAGAGCGGTGGCTGATGTAGCGCTTCAGAGATGTTGAATGATTGGAATAGAAAAGGCAATTCTTTCCTTATACATTCATAATACAGATTCTTTCAAAATTTTCCATGCATTTATAATTATTTGCTAGTAATCCAAAAGTTTTTAAACATCTGTAAAATTTCATATTAATATATTTACGAGATTGTAAAAAATCAGTGCAGCTCTGAATATTAAGGAGAGGCCAACTGCTTTTCTCCCTATCACTATTAAGGTAGGCATATGGGTAGGATATTCCTAATGAACATGGACTTAATGCAACGAAGTATTGTACTCCCAAGGCACTTTAGAATTTCCTCAGAGTTATGGTAGTATTCTATTGGGTCTTACGTGTTTTCTTGGCATAATTCTCACCTGGCAGCATGTTCACATGCACGATGCCTTCCCCATGCCTGGAATTCCGGAGCGCCAACGCTACTTCCTGGCTTCCGCAGGGGGGGGGGACGGGCCGCAGGTAGGTGCGTTCCGCGCGGGCGCTAGCGATGGGCGCGCGATAACCCGAGGGGGCGGGGTGGCCCAGGGCGCGTTCACAAATTCCTTCGTCGCCGTTCCCGTCACCCGGCGCGCGTTCGCTCGCTCGCTCGCTCGCCCGCCCGCCCGCCCGCCCGCCCGCCCGCCCGCCCGCCCGCCCGCCCGCCCGCCCGCCCGCCCGCCCGCCCGCCCGCCCGCTCGCTCGCCCCCGCCCGCCCGCCCGCCCTCGCCCGCCCTCGCCCGCCCTCGCCCGCCCTCGCCCGCCCGCCCGCCTTGTCACGTCCGCCCACCCGCCCCGCCCGCCCCGCCTGGCCCCGCCCCGCCCCGCCCGACCGCCCCGCCCCCGCCCGACGCCCCGCCCCTGCCCGCCCGCCCACCGCCCCGCCTCGCCCGCTACCCCGCCCTAGCCTCGCCCGCCCTGCCCGCCCCGCCTCGCCAGCCCACCCCATACGCCCACCCACCTCGCCTGTCACGCCCACCCTCCCCGTCGCGCCCACCCCGTCCGCCCCGCCCCGCCCGCCCGGCCGCACTCATTCATCACACGCTGCTATCGCCTCGCGGTGCCTCGCCTCCGCCGACCAGCGTCCTCCATTTGGAGGCGCCCGGTGGGAGGGTGAGGTGGGGGCGAGAGAGCTGCCCCTTGTCGGAGGGGGCGATTACACGCCGCTCGCTAACTGCCGCGTGCTTTCTTCGAGTACCTCGTTATTCACTCAAGGCGGGAGTTGTGTAAAGTGGCAAGGGTGCGTGCCATTCGGGTGCGCTCTGTTAAGGGGCCCGGGAGGGGGCGGGGCGGAAATACTGTGCCGCCTTTCCACCTGGCGGTGTGCGGAAAAAGTATTTTCGATGGCTTTATTCCCGGAAGATTGGGTTTTGGAACTAACTAGTACTAAGATGCTTTCAAATGCAATCATTTTTACCTTGTAGTCTGTACCATCTGGCGAAGACCATTCAATCCCCAGCTCGCTCGAGACCTAAGACACTCGCTCCTCGCTACCGGCAATATACTAATATATAAATCACAGTACCTACATTAGGAAAATAAGTGCAAGGCCACTGAATACTTGATATAAATAACTTTGATGCCACATGGGTAAAATTTCTTTCTTTTTATGCTCCACGGTAGGCTATCTATCTGTGAAATAACCTTCTATCTCTTCTCTGACAATTTTACTACTGCCAAATCCGGATACTATTTCAACAAACATCTAATACTATGAGGGGAATTAGTGCATCAACTGATGTCATTTCAGCGCCTCTGACCGCGAGGTCCTTGGTTCCAGTCCTGACAGTGGCAGGATTTTCGACACTAGCTTTTCAGCTAGGTCGCGCTAGAATGGGCTACGGACCGCGCACGATCTTTCCTTACCCATCCTAGTCCTATCTTCTCCCCTTATACACACACACCTACAGTAACATGCACTACACTACCACACATTCCGGGAGTCCGGTCGGGAGCTTAGAGCTTGTCCCGGCTGGGGCGGTGCCCCGCTGTTGGGAGAGTTCTGGTTAAAGGGAAACCCAGGTAGTCGACGCTAGGTCGGCGCCGGATCTCGCCATCCAGCGGAAGATCACCGCCATCTCCCGAGAAAAAGCATGCACTACACTTAAGGGACTAATGACCTAAGCTGTTGACGCGCCCGGAATCACTAACAAACAACCAATGAAGGGAATTACTTCCCCTGCTATTGTTAATATTATTTCTACCGTTGCCCTGCTATGCTCCAAATTCTCTCAATGTTAACACTAATTTATTAAATTTACTTCCATTTTAATCATGGGTTCCACATAAAACATATTACTTCTTACCTGTTGCATGTTGCACGTGGTTCTTTACAAAACCACGATTCCACGAACCAAATTCTATTATTGAAACCAATTATTACATTGATGGCAACTAGTATAAAATTATAATCCTTTTTCAACAAGAAATATTTAACATTTATTCTTATATATAATTATTA
>BLKR01001964.1:60000-95000 GCA_011170035.1 Teleogryllus occipitalis
CTGCCAGCCAGCGCTGCCCGTTGATTGAGCAGCCTCTTGGGAGCGCCTTCGCGCCAATTAGCCCCTCGGCCGCCGCCAGCGCCACCGCCGCGCCGCAAACACGCAGCGGCCTCTCGCAGCCGCCCGCCCCCGCCTCTCCCCGTCGCACAAGGGGCGGAAGGGCGCGCCACCCTTCGGTGGTATAACGGTTAGCGTACCGGGCTGTTGTACCCGAGTTTGTGGGTTCAAACCCGATCGAAGCCATGAAGTTTTAAGTAAAAATCCTTCGTACGCCTTCCTTCGGAGGGGATGTAAAGCCGGCTGTTCCATGTAGTAGATTTACTGCATGTAAAAGATCCTCAAGCCTAAAAGAAGCCTCTGAGCAAAATTTAGATCCGCCTGTTTCGTCGCCCTAGACAATACCTCTTTTCTCCGCTAGGTGGTGAAAGGAGCGTAGCGAAATTTGCGTGGTTAGACGGAAGAGCGGGCCTGATGGCCCCAGTCTCGCCACGTAAAATAAAGCATTAGTACCTACAGGAAACGCTCCCACCGCCCTCACCTCCAGCTCCCCCACCACGCCACGGTTGGTTCTCGGCGTGCGCTCGCAATGCGCCCTACCGGAACAACGAAAACAGCGCGCCCCCTTCGGGAGCCGATTCAGCTCCCGCTAATTCAATACAAACGGCGAGGCGGGAGAGAAGAAACGGCGCGCGCCTGTTGGCACAAGCGGAGCGGCGCGGCGCCGAGGAGCTCAGGCCAGCGGAGTATTTGCGCCGGGGCGGGGGTCTTGCAGTGCACCGCCGAGACGCCGCCCCCCCCTCCGCCCCGTGCCGCTCCGAGCCGCGCCACGCTCCGCGCCACACCTCACTGCTCCGCCCCGCCCCAACCCACGCCGCGCCATCCTGCCCTGCCCCGCGCCGCCCCGCGCCGCCCCGCGCCGCCCCGCGCCGCCCCGCGCCGCCCCGCGCCGCCCCGCGCCGCCCCGCGCCGCCCCGCGCCGCCCCGCGCCGCCCCGCGCCGCCCCGCGCCGCCCCGCGCCGCCCCGCACCGCCCCGCGCCGCCCCGCGCCGCCCCGCGCCGCCCCGCGCCGCCCCGCGCCGCCCCGCGCCGCCCCGCGCCGCCCCACGCCGCCCCGCGCCGCCCCGCGCCGCCCCGCGCCGCCCCGCGCCGCCCCGCGCCGCCCCGCGCCGCCCCGCGCCGCCCCGCGCCGCCCCGGGCCGCCCCGCGCCGCCCCGCGCCGCCCCGCGCCGCCCCGCCGCGTAATGTCCCGCCCCGTCCTGTTCCGCCCTCGTCCCGTCTCTGTCCCGTCCCGCCCCTCGCGCTCCGTCCCACCCCGTCCCCTCCGTCCCCGTCCCACCCCCGTCCCGTTTCGTCTTGCTCCGCCCTTGCTTCACCCTGCCCCGTCCCGCCCTCTTCCCACCTCGCTCTTGCCTGTCCTGTCCCGCCCCGCTCCCGTCTCTCCCCCACCCTCTGCCTGTCTCGCCCCGCTCCCGCCCCGCCCCGCCCTGCCCCGCCCCGCCCTGCCCCGCCCTGCCCCGCCCCGCCCTGCCCCGCCCCCCCGTCCCGCCGCTCACTGCGCCGGTGGTTGGAGCCGCATTAAATATGAATGCGTAACGAGGCGCGCGACTGGCAACCCGGCACTCGCATTCGCCATTTGCCCCACAATTAGCGACAGACTCGCGGGATGAGGGGAAGTCAAATGGTTTGAGGGAAGGTAGCCCAATGAATGGCTGCAGCGGAACCGGAAGACATCGTTCAAGCACCACTGCTCGTTTCGGACTGTAGAGATTGATACTATAAAGTTAATGCAAATTATTTTGGAATTTGAGATCATGGGATTTGGTCAGAATAATTAGCACATTAAACCATTAAGTCTGTCAACGTTTCCGAATATTTCATTAAATCATAAAGGCTAGTGATAAAAATAAAAACAACAATACTATAAACACACATAAACCATTTCACATAATTATCCAATGAACAAACGTACTGTACATAATTGATAAAGAATCGGTATCAACCTTCTCAAAAGTTTCAAAATAAGTCATACCATCTCAGAGACACGGATAGCACAACTTCAAAGCACATACACAAGGAGTGATTACAAGTACATCCTACACAAAGCCACCGCAGTGTAAGGCATCATAGTAAATGATAGAGATATTCTGATTCTGCAAATGTGCAGACTTGCAGCTTCGTGTTGTAGTCACTCTTACATTTAATATAATGCACATGGAATTGGTCGTAGCTCTAATAATGATTGCTGTGATGAATAGTGTTTGAACTTTAATAAGACGAGTATCAATCTTTATTTAAAAGAGTTAAATTTTATAATTTTTTTTGCCTTTTTAAAATGTTCGATTTGGGAATTGAAAATTCTAAAAAAATCTTTAAAAATAAAATTTTCGAGATGGATATGTGGAGTTAATGAAATGTGAGAATGCTTCCTCAATAGGCCACAGCAAACAAAAGCAAACACAAATTATCGCAATTTTTTAAGTTAATATTCAGAATATAGTGAATAATATTTTTTTTAATATTAATTTGATATGTTCATATGCAAAGAAATGCAAGAATTTCATGACTCATTAAGACTGCACCTTACTGAGCTTATGCTTGTGACATCATAGACAGAGGAGACAATTTTATCAATTTTCACACTGAAATTGCAGAAGAATTAACAACCCGGTGACTGTAGAGTGTATAGCAAAGGTAATAACTGTTTATAAAAAACGAAACGTCGTTAAAATACAACTTCTCTTATTTCTACTATATTATTTCGTATATTGATGCAGGTATATTAAAATTATTATATTTAATGTACAGAAAAGAATGAATAAATTTAGAAGGGAGATTACGCAACTTGATAACCGAAGTGGCTAAGAGCGTGTTTTTTATTTATTACATTTATTACATTTATTTATTACATTTATTACATTTATTACATTTATTTATTACATTTATTTATTACAGAGGTTTGCATGGTTCAGTTATAACAATACCTTTGTCACATGTATTGGTGGCTTAAAAAATATCTTATAACTAATTTCTTACATCTAATATATTGGATGAGGAAACCTATTAAGGCAACTCTGTTTATTTCATTTCGGGGAACATTTTAAGAAATACATGGAATGGATACTTGTTTTTCATTCTTGTGTTGTGGGTTGGCTTTGTGCGCAGCGTGAATTCGGATAGAGATGGTATTTGCATGAGGTTTGTATAAAAGTTTTAGGAGAAGTATGTGATGTGATGTGCTAATTGCTCTAGATTAAATTCTTTATGTATTTGATTGTTTGTAACATACCATGGTACATTTGTTATTGTCCTTAGATATTGCTTTTGGATGATTTGCATTTTATGAATGTTTGTTTTGAATGAGTTTAACCATATTGGACAGGCGTACAACAATAAGGGTCTTATTATTGTTTTGAATAAAATCAGAGCAGTGTTGTATGGGAGAGGGCTATTTCTGTTTATGAGAGGTATACGTTGGTGTAATTTATTTTTGGCTTGGTTTATTTTGATGTCAATATGTTGTTTTCCAGTTAAGACGTGTGTCAATGTTTAATCCAAGATATCGTATTGGTTTATTGGGAGGGTAGCTAAGAGCGTGTACCAACTGAGCCCTTCGGTCTGAAGGGTAGCGGGTTCGAGTCCTGCCTTGGGCATGATTGTTTGACCCTCATCTCTTATGTACATGTACGAGGGCCTCGCGTTCTGCAGACCCCAGATCAGAAAAGCCCGCTAGTGTGTTCGTGTCTAGTGTTTGGTCGAATATGCGTTCCATCGGGATGTAAAGTGTAACAGGCTGACGGCTGGAGAAAAACCATAGGAAAAACGTGTTCTTAAAGTATTTCTTCTATCAATAAGATTTTGAGTATCCCTACGTCTGAAAGAAACAAATTAGGATGTTAAGTGTATTTCATGCAATGTAGTTTCGAATAAATTGAATGAAGTAAAAAAAAAAATACCAAACTTAATCTTAACGCGTTTCGATGAGAAGGAAATCCGCTCTGGAGTTTCTTTCTTGGTCCTTAATTAAAACTTACTGAGTGAATCGGCAAACAAATCTGCAGTGACGACGCGTTCTGTTGAATCGTGTCCCAACACATTAGACAGAGATCTGAAGAACCGGTCGGAAAGCAAACTAGCAGACCTACCCGTAGCCTTCAGATGTTTGTTTTTTGAACGCGTTTTTCTAAGAGCCTGGAATTTCTTTAACACTTCTGTAGACTTGTTGGAGACGCACAACTAATTTCAATCTGCTTCCACACCTTGAATACTAAATAATCGAGGATTTCAGAGCAAAGAAGATTAAACATCTTTTCATCAAAAACTAGCGGTATGAAATCGACGTGATTAAAATTTCACGAGATTTTAATTGCTCGTTTATGACTTCGTGCGCATCAATTAAGAGATAAAAACTTGATGAATAATTAAAAGAGACATTTCAAATATTTGCTAATTGGATAGAAAATTGTTATTTTCATTGCTTATAAATAAGAAAAAGCAAAATTACATTCATTTCAGATATATTTTTTTTAAAATTTCTTAATTGTTACCTTAAGTAACCGATTAAACTTCATTTTTGTAGTATTTAAAATCAATCTGAATCCAACAATAAATCACTTCTATAATATTCCAATTTTACAGTAACTGCACAAAATGAAACTTTCATTAAATATATGAATGTACGACCAAGAGGAATTTATTCCAATGCTAATCGTTCTTAATGGTTTACTTCCAATGGTATATTTGGTATCGACTTATTGCCAATATTATTTTTACATAATCTAAAATGAAACTATAACGCTGCATGAAAACTGTTTGCTACAATTGCGCTTTTATACGAACTTCATAAGTTCCAAAATGTCATATTATGATCAATTCAAACAATATGTAGAAAAATGTAATGCATCTAACTATTGCCTGATCCCGAAGAAAGAAAATGATTGAATTTTAAAATAAATGTGTTATAAAAAACATAAAAAAGTTCTTCCCAAATCCACGTTTTAAATAATTATATCTTACTACAATAAAGTAGTGATACCTGCAGTATATGAAAATGTGTACCCTTAATGTAGAATTAAAAATTAAATGAGTGGAGTAATTTAGAAATGTTCTTAAAACATGTTCCAAATGGATTTTAAATTGTAAGTACAAAACAGTAAATAATTATTAACTTACTAAAATAAAAGTATCGCATCAAAGTTCACATTACGTTTAATCTAAAATTATGTGTGATATACATAACCCAACATTCTTCTGAATTAACTTCAAAATGTATATAGAAAAGTTATCTTTGAGAATTTTGGAGATTTGGACAAATCCACTCTCGTCTTAATGGAATGTCGTCACATTGTAAGTCGTCATCGTCAGAGATACAAATAGATATATGTCAAAGACAAATAAAAGACGAATGTACGGGAACCGATTGTGTTCGAAATCTCCGTACTGAGGAACGAGTGACGTCGAAGGTATAAAATCAAGTAATAAAATGCGTTTCCGCAATGACGTTCGACCTGGAATTTAGAATCTTTAGATCAAGTTATGGCCCATAAAACGCCGGACCCATAAAACACCCGCAGATGGTCTCCACTATCTCGTATTAATCGGAATTAACAAACCGAATGCTGGATGTATGGTCTAAAAGAGGTACGTTCTGTCAGTGATTGAAATCAATAAACTGATCTAAGAATTTCGTGAACGTTATATATCTTACATCGATTTCATTACGTAGAACAGACAAGTTTGGAATTTTTCTTTTTCTCTATTAGGAACAATAATGATTTACTGAATGTAAAACCAATGAACACTTATGAACAAGTAAGATTATGTTGTGAGAAATAATAATTTATGTTTGAGAGACTTTGCGTAACTGGTAACAGATAAAATGATAAAATTAGATTATAAATTTGCAGTTTCATTATCAACTTATAAACATGATTTGCGAAAACGTGTTCAAATGTGTCATAGATATTCTAAATGGAAGTTTGGCTTTCTTTCCATTCTAATTTCTATAACGCAATATAGGTACGTCGACATTTCGGAATTGTAGAATTTATTAAAGACAATTCCAATAAATATTGAAAATTATAGCATCTGTAACTGACATTCATTATACAATGTTTTGGTCACATGCCTTTATATTATGAACATGACATTGGAACAATGAACGAAACGGTACGTGATAGTAACAATTAGGTGCAGCTTTGAAAACAACAATAAACTCGGCTCAAATATTGACTAGCCGTGGGACGCCAACTCCAGAAGACGGTCTGAGTTGAATAAGTTGTGTTTAAACAAACTCTCCGAAAGACGTCCAGACTTCCATGGTTTATTATCAACATTCTAGGCCAATTACAATGGACCAATAATTCACGTGAAGCTCATATTTATTCAGCAACATTTTCTCATTTTTAGCGTAACAATAATACTTTTACTCCCTGTAGTTCACATAATAAATATCAGAGTACGCAGCATTGGCCAGTAATTATCTTAGCGCAATTCTCGCATTGAGACGACACATTTGAGATGAAAACCATGCCTGATGTGTAGTAATGATTAAGGTGTCGCTTCCCATTTCTGATGACATGTTCAGTAACTTTGACACAACGTGTTAAAGACTGTGTCATTTACATACAATTGTATGGAATGAAAAGGCTAAGTGGTAGTAACTGCGGCGTCTGCTGCGTATCTAATCAGGAGGCCCTGTGGTTCGAGTCCCGACGGCGTCGGATCTTCGATAAATGCTACATATCTGGGTCAAGTCAACCACTCTGTGACGAGGAATTTTACTGCTAGCGGCCAGCTGTACTGATTGGTAGTTTTATGTGTTTTTTATGATCAATAACAAGCGGATGCCGGAACAGTGCCCTAATAAACATGCCATGCGCACGTCTTCCCTTCCTCATCTCTACCCTCTAACCATTACTTAAACACACACGCACGTGCAACTACATGCATTACCCTACCATACACATCAGTCGAGCAATAAGAACTTACCCCGACTAGGGCGGGGCCCGACTGAGAAGATACCTCGAGGAAGAAACCCCACAAGCCAAGTGAACGTCGGACCGGTAGCGGTAGCTCAGTGTATCAACTGATGTCACTGCAGCGCCTCTAACCGGGAGGTCCTAGGTTCGAGTCCTGACGGCGGCAAGATTTTCGACACTAGCTTTTCAGCTAGATCGAATTCAGCTGCTGTCTGGAGGAGAATTCTAGCGGCCGGCTGCTCTGATCGGTAGTTTTCCGTGGTTTCTCCGATCAACACCAGGCGAATGCCGGAGCAGTACCCTACCAAACGGGCCACGGACCGCTCGCGATCTGTCCTTCCTCTTCCTTGTCCTATCTTCTCCCCTTAAACACACACTTACACTAACATGCACTACACTACCACATACTCCGGGAGACCGGTCGGGAGCTTAGAGCTTGTCCCGGCTGGGGCGGTGCCCCGCTGGTGGGAGAGTCCTGGTTAGGGGGAATCCCCACTAGCCGACGGTCGGTTGGTGCCGGATCTCGCCATCCAGCGGGGAGAAGATCACCGCCATCTCCCGAGAAAAAACATGCACTACACTAACGGAACTAATGACCGAAGCAGTTGACGCGCCCGGAAACACGAAAAAATCAATCAATCAATCAAAGTGAACGTCGGCACCGGAACTCACTTTTCAGAGGAGGAACCCTGCCATCTTCCTAGATGCTCCTATCTGCTTAGAACATGAATTACACTTTCGGGACCAATTATCAAAGTATTTAATGCTCCAAGACACATGAAATCCCATTGTGGAACTAGAAGTGTATAGAGTACCACTGGTACTGCTATCTCGCATTATTTCTAATTTTTGCAATTTTTGAAAATTCATGGTTCAACAAAAATGAAACATGAGACATTTCTAAGCCGCATTTTCTCTATGTGTGGAATTTAAAGAAATTATTTGGAGAATTTTTGAGAAAATAATTGTTTAAAAATGGTATATATTTCACGCAAAATTTAGCGAAAACTATCCATATTTTCCAAAATTTGAATACGATCTTATTTCAACTCCTATCTTTGAGCAACAAATATTATTAAGGAAAATATGTCTATCTTTAATAATGTACTTGTAGTGGCATGTCGAAAAAATTAATTTTGAAAAATTTAAAAATTGAACCAAAATAGCTGAGCCATTTTAAGGGTCTCGAGTCTATACGAAGACTAATTTTAATCAACTAATTTGTGGCCATTTTCGAGGAAATTGTGAAAATGCTCACTCATCATGTAATGTACCCCCAGAAATCAAGGTATTCGTTTCAATCTTGGAGGCACACAAGTTCGTATAGATAGATGGGGAAATATCAATTTTAGAGAAAATCATCTGAAAGGAACCGGACGGACCGGTGTCTGTCCGGTAAGGCCGGATGGACGGATCAATGTTTTGCCGTTAATTGATTTTTCGGTATCAAGGACCGACAAAACATGGGCTCTGACTATACAACTTATTAGATGCAGTAATTTACTACATAGAAACAAAATTTATTCAGTTTTTTATTTCAAAGGAACCGATAAAACACGTTTTTCTGTCAAAAAATCGCCGAATTCTGCAGCAGCGTTACAACAGTTTCTCTTTACTACGTAAGTACGTAGAACGGCCAGGGAATAAAAGGATAATATATCGTATATGTAGGAATAGGGCGGAGGGTCAGGGGCGACGAGGACTGAGCTGTTGGGTCATGGTTGGATGCAGGGCTCTCTTTCACCAGGCTGCTTGAAGCCTGTTTCGGGCAGAACCCAGCTGTGCGCCACGACAACAGAACTAGCGGCCACTCGGCAAAATAAATATACATCGACAGACTGGGGACAGTCCAGACCATACCAACTCCCACTCGTTTCGAAAGGTGGCGCTCAGCTCCTTTAACTCTTGTGGATTGTTGCCCCTGCAACAGCAAGTACTTATTGTATTTTTTAAAAATTTGTTGCATCTACAACTTGACGCAACGCGTCTCCAAGCCACTTAAAGGGCGTTGAGCGCTTTGAGCTGGAGAGTAATCCTACATTACCTTACGCACTTGGGGAGTAATCCTCCATTAACTTTCTGTCATGTCACGTCACGTCGCAGTCAGTTGTCAAGAGGACCACCGGGTAGCATCTCCGCGAACGCCCCTCCTGCGTCACTACCCAGCGGCCAGAATTGGGAAGGATAGGGTGGGATTTAGGACACTTCAGAGAGATTGCACTAGCCCTTGTGAAGCTGCCAAACTCGTTTTGTTGGAACAGAAATTTCGACGGGAATCGAACCCGGACCTCAGTGGTGAAAGGCTAGCGACTTCGCTAAAAATTATCATAATATTAATATTAATATTAATATTTAATAACATAATCACTTAATAATATTTAATAATATAATAATAATATGAATATAATATTAATATTTGTAACGGCTACTTAATATTATTTTATGCGGTTACTCAATATACAATATCTCACACTTGTAAGTAAAACTATGTACGGACAAAGGAAAAAACTGATATTGCGATGTCATATACAGTCGTAATAATTCAATTCACTCGTGAAAAAATATCTTAAACAAAAGAGGAGTGAGATATTCAAACACTTTTGAGGTTTCATAAGAGGTATTATAAGTGTTTTAGAAAATATAATGTGAAGGATTTATTTCTACTTGCAAACAACATATCATTGAAACAAGTGGTGCTACGATAGCACACACGTCCTACCATTATTTCTTACGGCTACGCAATATTATAATTCTTCATGAATCAGAAAAAAATCTTTCCAACCAGCAAAAATATTTTCTTCGCGTCAATTCGAATTCAGGTTGGGGAGCGCCGACGTGTTGGTGGGCGTTGGCTGTCACAATCCAGCGGGGGAAGAACACCTCCCATGTTAAGAACATGCACTACACATATGGGATTAAAGACCATAGACGTTGACGCCCCCGAAAACAAAATATTCTCACCAATCGTGTGTGTGCAAGGAGGTTCGCGATGTAGCGGCGAAGAGCATTCAGGTAGCAGGTACGAGCTTTGAGGTTGACCGTGTGCGGTAGCTCAGTGCATCAACTGATGTCACTGCAGCGCCTCTGACCGAGAGGTCCTAGGTTCGAGTCCTGGCAGCGACAGGATTTTCGACACTAGTTTTCAGCTAGGTCGAAATCAGTCGCTGTCTGGAGGAGAATTCTAGCGGCCGGCTGCTCTGATCGGTAGTTTTCGGTGGTTTCTCCGATCAACACTACGCGAATGCCGGAACAGTACCCTAACAAACGGGCCACAGACCGTGCGCGATCTTTCCTTCCCCTGCCTTGTCCTATCCTCTCCCCTTACACACACACTTACACTAACATATTCAGGGAGTTTAGAGCTTGTCCCGGCTGGGGCGGTGCCCTGTTGATAGGAGAGACCTGGTTAGGGGGAAACCCCGCTAGCCGACGGTCGGTCGGCGCCGGATCTCGTTATCCAACGGGGGAAAATCACCGCCATCTTCCGAGAAAAGCATGCACTACACTAACGGGACTAATGACCAAAGCAGTTGACGCGCCCGAAAACACGAAAAAATCAATCAATCAATCAAAAAGCTTCGAGGTTGCCCGCTGGGGCTGGGCCTGGCGGTGGGAGATGCCTGGATGAGGATTCGGTAGAGTGGAGTCTTGGCGTCTGAGCATGATTGGCCCAAGGAGGTGAGAATCCGTCCGCTTCGGCGATCGGGTTCCGGTCTTTCGCTGACTTTTAACGCCAGCTTGTGCGTGCGGTATCCGTTCGCAAGTGGATGAATTAGTGAGAATCGCTGATACGCTGCGCTGGGGGGGGGGTCATCCTTAGGGGTGGTTTAAACAAGAAATTAGAGATGTAATGTATTCTAAAATAGTATCGGCTAGTGGCATGCAACAGTAAAAATGCTGCTGATGAAAAACACAAAATAATTTATCAAAAAGTACTACGCATATTGCCGATGAACTACAAATCAAATACTGTCTTACAACAATGCAACCAATTAAATATGTAATAAAATCAATCTTCATGAATACTGCAATGACAAAATATATTACATACGGATACTCAATTAAACAGTTATTTATATACCAAGAAACATTTTTATAAAATGTTGCTAATCAATGGAACACGTTTAATAGCTGGCAGTCTCTTCATTGGAATCTTGCTGTCTGATAAGGTCGACTGTGCCGTAGTCACAATTCTTGGCACTTGTATGGTCGAATTCCGTCGCTGTCTGGAGGAGAATTCTTGCGGTCGGCTGCTCTGATCATTAGTTTTCTGTGGTTTCTCCGATCAACACCAGGCGAATGCCGGAGCAGTACCCTAACTTTGAGGATAATAATTACAAAGGGAACACAGGACTTTTTTAATATATGAGTAACATGATGTAAAGTGAACAATTTTACTAAGTTTTTTAATCCATTAATTAGTTAATTGGTAAGTGCATTTGTTTTTTATTACGATACAAAACCATCATGTGGTACCTCTGAACTCTTTCCAATTTTATTTTTTCTTTCAAAAGTTGAAAATTAGTAATAAAATTAGTAAATTAGTAAGTTGATAATTAGTAATAATAAATAATATAAAGGAAATTAGTTCCATACTAGTTATATTTTATTATGTAAACATACATTGGGAAAGCATGAAATAAGTAACTTCTAATAAGTAGAATTAAAAAATACAATAGTCTCCCCAATAAATTCTTGCAAATTTTTGTTAAAGGGTCTGTATTGTAAATAATGTATTGTACTTGTTTACGTGTACTGTCAATATGCCGATTAATGTAAAGTGTGCGTGAACTCGAGCATTCGATGCTTCATTTGGTATACAGAAGGCCATGACCTACGGAACTCGTGTCCTTGCTTCATCCCACGCGTACGGATGCAAGATGTTTTTCGTTATCGTGCACGTTTCTTTGCATTCGTGCTGCTTTTTATGTTTTCTGAGAAGGCGAACCTTGAAATAGAAAATGAAGCTTGAGCGACCAAAACAAAACCATACACAGCTCAACCCACGCATGTATGCAAACATCGTGTAACCAGACCCCCTGCACGAAAGTCGTTTCAGGTCCCAACGGCATTGCGGGATAAATATGTCGTCCTTCAAATTCATTTCGTGCATTACCATATTGCAATTTCCTACAATCTCGAGTCTGCATTATTTGATGGTCCAACCAACCTCTTGTTACTTATAGGTTAACTAGTTATTCTTTGACGTTTTCAGTAAATGTTTTGTACGCACGCGGATGTAGTACTTGTGACAGAAAAAAATACTCTAAATGGAAGATACTTAAATACGTCGAAAGAGATAATTTCCTTTACCTATGCCAAAAACTGGCCGAGATTAAAAGGAAAACTAAGTTAAGCAATAGTGTATATTTATATTTGAGTTATATTAATTTTCTTTTTGAGTCGAGATGTTCGTTATTGAATAATTACCGCAATGCAAATGTAAATACTACCACTAAAATGAGAGCTCACGCTAAAGTTGAAGTTCGTAAATCACCACTGTTTGAGTTTGAGTTGTATCAGTTGTCGTATCGGATCAGAAATTGAGTTTTCTGTTCCAGTACGTCTCCTTATCGTCATATTTTTTCAACTCTCGCAGACTATACATGAGATCTCTTAATATTCTCTTTAGCTTCAATACTTTTGTCATTCTTCTTTCTACCATACGTTTTACGTGTTCATTCTAACTTGCTTTCTTCTGTTTCTCTCTTTTTTTCCAGTTGGAATGTTGTAGTTACGTAATTCAGAAGTGCAGTCGATAAGTCATTTTGCCTTGCAATGGTTGACGTAGAAGATTTTATTTTTTTATTCTGTTTATATTGTTATTAGTAAGAAAACCTTTAGTCTTCCACCCCGAAATACTTCCGGAAACATTTTGAGAGCAAAAAAACGAAAACCTTTTTGTGCATTTTTGGTTCTTGCGTAATAACTTTTTAATGGTTGATCTTAGCTTAAAAAATGTTATTTACAATTTTAAAGGTAAAAAATTATTTACAAATTTGCTTCATAAATTAGTTTTCTCAAGCAAATAGTAACAGAACTACAAGATTTTAAAATTTCACCAAATTTTCCTTTTTATTCTGAAGTTGCCCAAAATTACTAATATTCTCTATAATGTGGTATTTGTGAATTCGTAAGATCATTATCAATAAAAAGCGATTAAATACTTATGTTTTTAATTCTTACTGAGATTACACTCACGTTTGAAAGTTCAGGTAAAAGTGGCGGAAGATCTATACGTTCTGGCAACTAAAACTTGCAAGTAATATCAGATGCACTTCAATAGAGTGAAACGACATTTGTTTCTTGTTCTTCGTCTTCTGTTTATAATAATAACAATAATAATAATAATAATAATAATAATAATAATAATAATAATAATAATAATAATAATTATTATTATTATTATTATTATTATTATTATTATTATTATTATTATTATTCTCAATCACTAAGCTCGACCATTAAAAAGGTATTATGCAAAACCCCCCAAAAAATGCCCGATATTTGTTTTGTATTGTGGCTCTAAAATTTTTTTCAGAAGTATTTAGAGGTAGAAAATGTAGGGTTTTCGTACTAATAACAATATAAACAAAATAAAAAAATAAAATCTTGTACCTTACCTTTTTCAAGGTGGACCCCCTTTTGCCTCCCCAACGACTGCACTATATCGTCTCAGTTTTTCTTGCGTCTTTCTTAAGATAGATGTTACTGCTATAGAGCAAAGTACACATTGCCACTAATTTGGAGAATTTAATTAGTGTGTCCGTGTGGAGACTTAGCGAAATTAAAGTAGTTCAATTTATTTTATATGTTTTGCGGGTTATAGTTTAGCCTGAAATTAATATTAATTCAAATTTCTTAGTAAAGTAGAATATTTATGGACAGGAAGAAAATACTAGTATTTATTTGAAACACTCTACATAGCGTTACTCATGTTATCTAAAATAAAATACAGACATTTAATGAAATTTTACGTTTTGCAGATTTTGTACGTTAATTAAAAAAATTAAAAAGTGATAAAAATCTACGGCTACAGTTGCATGATTTTTTTATCTGTAAACTTTTGTACAAATGTACTTTTGTAGAATCAAGCCACAGAAGTAATAAAATAAACTTATGCATTAATTTCACATCTTAAACGTGCGTAATATTCTAGTTTCTATTTCAGGATCATGTATGCGTTTATTGGTGCGGTATTATTGGCATTACAAATATTAAAAAAAAAGATGTCATTACTAACATTTGTATTTATTATAACAGCTTTTGACGACATATCCATCATAGGGCCTGCCGTCTGAAAGCCCAACATTCGACTAAGTAGTCACCTTTTATTCAAATCTCTGGTTCGTGAATACGTAAAACGGCATTGTTACACATTCTCAATGCATCATTTTTAAAAGGAGAGGCGAAAGGTGCGGCGTCATGCACAACGAAGCCGTCCTCCATGCTGTGCGTTTTCGCCGACAGCTCTCTCGCGGAGCCGACGCAGCCCACGTCTTCTAACAATCCCTCTTACACGTGCGCCGGGCCGTGCCGCGCCGCGCCGCGCAGTCTCCCAGCCTTGGCGCGGGCGAGCGGCGAGGGCGGGACGGGGCCACCGGCTGTCTCGTACAATAGCCACATTTACACGCGGCTCCGATGCAAAGCAGCGCTGCCCGCCCCGCACCCCGCGGCGCTGCGTGATATATCTGCTAACCCGGCTAACCTCCGCGGCCGTTATTAGCACCTTCGGAGGCGCGGCGGCGGCGGTGGTGGTGGTGGTGGCGGAGATGGCGGCGGCGGTGGTGGAGGCGGTGGCGGCGGCGGTGGCAGAGATGGCGGCGGCGGAGGCAGCGGTGGACGTGGCGGCGGCGGTGGCGGCGGCGGTGGCGGTGGCGGCGGCGGTGGTGTTGCGGCGGCGGCCAGGCGGACGGCGGTGGCGGTGTCGGCGGCGGCGGCGGCGGTGGCGGCGGCGGCGGGTGGCGGTGGCCGGAACGCGGTGGAGGTGGCGGCGGCGGCGGCGGCGGCGCGGTGGCGGTGGCGGTGGCGGAGACGGCGGTGGTGGTGGCGGCGGCGGCGGCGGAGACGGCGGTGGCGGTGGCGGCGGCGGCGGCGGCGGTAGCGGTGGCGGTGGCGGTGGAGAAGACGGCGGTGACGGTGGCGGCGGCGGTGGCTTGGCGGCGGCGGCGGTGGCGGAGGCGCGGCGGCGGCGGTGGCGGCGGCGGCGGTGGTGGCAGCGGTAGCGGCGGTGGCGGTGGCGGCGGCAGAGCGGCGGTGGCGGTGGCGGAGGCGGCGGCGACTCTGCTAAGGAGCCCGTCGTAAAGCCGCGAGAGCGCGCGTTCTCACGCCTGCTTCAGTGCGCATGCGCGCGCGAGACACAGGCTCTCCCGACTGGCCACCAACGAGCCTTCGAGCCTCCTGTCTGTGGAGATTATGGGCTTTCTGAGAAAGTTGATCGCTGTTGATTACATTGCCGTTTTTATTCCGATTGCTTTGACTAAATTTATAGTCATCATTCATAATATGTTTGTTTCAATCGCGGTCTGGAGGAGAATTCTAGCGGCTGGTGCTCTCATCGGTAGTTTTCCATGGCTTCTCTGATCAGTAGCCGTCAAATGTCAAAGCAACACCCCCGACTGGCCATGAACGAGTCTTCGAGCCTCCCGCTAGTGTCCCCACTGAGCTTTCTGAGAAAGTGGTTCGTTGTTGGTTACATTGCCGTTTCTATTCTGATTGCTTTGACTAAATTTATAGCCATTATTCATAATATTTTCGTTTCAATCGCTGAGTGGAGAAGAATTCTAGTGGCTGGTGCTCTCATCGGTAGTTTTCCATGGTTTCTTCGATCAGTAGTAGACAGATGTCAAAGCAGTACCTTACAAGTCGGTCGACGAACCGCGCGCGATCTTTCCTTTTTCATTCTTGTCACCTTTTCTCTCCTCACAAATTCATAGTACATCATTTACACGCTCTACACCGCTACAGACGTGTCGGGTACCATAGACAGTCGGGAAGTTGGATGTCTCAGTTCGGGCAGGGCTGGAGGAGAATTCTAGCGGCCGGCTTCTCTGATCGGTAGTTTTCCATGGTTTCTCCGATCAACACGAGGTGAATCCCGGAGCAGTACCCTATCAAACGGGCCACGGACCGCGCGCGATCTTTCCTTCCTCTTCCTTTTCCTATTCTCTCCCCTTACAACACACACTTACACTAACATACACTACACTTCCACATATTCCGGGAGACCGGTCGGGAGCTTAGAGCTTGTCCCGGCTGGGGCGGTGCCCCGCTGGTGGGAGAGTCCTGCTTAGGGGAAAACCTCACTAGGCGACGGTAGGTCGGCGCCGGATTTCGCCATCCAGCGGGGGACGATCACCGCCATCTCCCGAGGGAAAAAATGCACTACACTTACGGGACTAATGGCCTAAGCTGTTGACGCGCCCGGAATCACTAACCAACCATCCAACCAACCACGGGCAATTTCTCACTAGGAGGAGGTAAATGAATGGGAGGGAGGGGTACAATCCGAGATGTAAGTCGGCGCTTGATCTCTCGTTCGAGCTACATGTTCTATGTTCCTGTGACAAATGACCTCAAAAATTCACGTACCCAGAGTCTATACACACACACTCACGTCATTTTTGCCGGTACTCTTAAAATCTTAATATTATTTCATCTCAGTGCCTGAAAATGTGTAGTTCTTTCCAGGCACTTTATTATTGGCATTTCTTGGTATCTTATAAACTACCTTCTCTTGCTTTTTCAGCGAATCTATTCAATTAATGACGTTCATTTTTCTCTTTCAGTCGTTTGTAGCCAGCTTTTGAAAAGAGATTCAGCCTTTCTGAAATAAATATATTTCAGAATCAGTGAACTCGATAATGTGGATACACCTTTATTTTTTTCGTAACTTTCATTCTTTAAACTTAATATTGTAATTTATATTATATTTATCTGTATTTATATCATATTATATCCTGTGAAGATCATTATCGAAGAGAATACATTTACATCATTATATTACATAAATTGAAATTACGTCTTGTGGGACCTGGTTATATATTTACTGCATTCTTATTGCTTGGTGCTTGAAACAATAACGAAAAAAAAATTATTTGAACAGAATAATAAAAATAACTACATCGTGTAAAAGTTTATTTTTTCCTTTCAATAGCATTTTGTGCACAAACAAAAAATATACAACTTTTCATTTACGGACTGAAGTATGAACTGTCTGAGTGTTTTCCAGCTAATTGAAATTTCCCCCGTCATTCGAGTACCTGTTGTTGAGAAACGAAATTTGAAATTTCTTATGTGTTTCTTCTTCTTCTTCTTGCTAATAAGCCCAATTGGGACTACGCAAAGTACTCAGATGTGTTTCTCTCTGCGAAGAATAGCCTTCCTTTGTGTCCATATTTCTTTCAACCTTGGCTGTGCGCCATTTTTCTCTCTTCAGTCCAAGCTTTTCCTGTTCTACATTTTGGTATTTCTTCCATATCAATCCGCCATGATTGCACTTTAGATCAAAATGTGTACCTGATTTCAATGTCTTCTTTTGTGATCCCTGATAATTTAAGGTCCTTTTCAATTTCGTTGATCCATTTTATCGTGTCAATTGATGCTTTACTTCTATTCTCATGAAATTAAACTATTTGTTTTATAAAACGTTTAGGATTCATTCGTTTGATGTGTTCATAAACATTTAGTCCAGGTTTTCTGATATCACTCTGAATATTCGTATATTGTCTGATATCTTTTTTGCCTCTGAGTTTGTACTTCTCGTCTGTGAATTTTGGACCAAGAATTTTCCTAATAATTTTGCATTCCCTTTTTTCCATATTTTCTACGTCTTTTTTCCTGTTCAAAATCTGAGCCATATAGACATTCTGATTTTATCCCTGTATTATAGTGTCTCAGTTTCGTCTCCTTTGACATGCACTGTTTGTTATAGATATTTTGGGTGAGACGATATGTTGTTTCCATTTTTATACATCTAGATTTATTGGCCATAGTTTGTTATTAAATTATTATTAAATTATTTATACTATTATTATTATATAATAATTGCATCGTTAATTAACTAAGTAATAATGCCATCTTCAATCATGTAATCTGCGTTCGAGGTGTTACATTACTGTGTTGTCATATCCGAACCAATAATAAACAGAATTCTGACGACAATATGTAGTCAAACACGAATAAAACGGATTGCAAATTTGAAAATCACCCACTCTTTTCTGTAATAACAGGCAAATTGAAAAAAAAAACAGTAAACTGATCAATTAAAGTTCGGGAAGTTTTAAATATCACACTGTTCTTATAGTCTTGATACAAAAATGAAGATGATAGAAGCAGAGCTGACAACATTATATTTCAGTATATTTACTCCAGACCCTAGGGTCATTCACGTACATCTCGCTTGCTTTCCGTGGCGCGATTTCGGGTTCGATTCCAGGCCAGAGGAAAAATAGAGCTATAGATTTTTAATACAATCGTTTCAGTTTCTATAGTTGTGTGACGAAACAAAAGCTCAGGTAGATCAAGTATACGATATATCGGGAAGGGAATACCTGATATTAGCGACATATCTCGCTTACCCCTAGGCCTAAATAAAAAATGAAACTAGGGCACAGGCCTGGGAATCCAGCCACAAAAATTCCAAATACATTCCATTTTTTCTAATGTTCTAATATAATATATATTATATGTAAACATTCTCGAAAATAAGTTACAATGGTACAATCATGTATCGAGAATGCCAACGATCCGACTTCCATTCATAGGTATGAACTATAGAACAGAAGAAAGAAGGAACATTGGCAGACCGAGAAGAAAAACGGGTGCCGGAACAGGTCACATGACCTAAATCCTGTCGGAAAGAAGAAGAAGCTCTACTAGACAAATGTGTTAGTAGACAATGTTCAGCAATATTGAGGATATCTTTATCTGACAGCCCTAACACCGAACGTAAATGAAGTGGTCACGTTAAAAATATGAAAATTTAGAAAAACGGCATTATCAAAATGGTTACTCTGAGACAGTCGGCCTATAATGTCGATTTTTAGCAGGCAACAGAACTTTGTGACGACATTCTCATAATTCAACATTTACTTTATAGATGACGAATGAATTGCACACTTCTGTCATCTTTGTTTTATAGAAATATCTATCAGTTGAAGAGAAAGAAGGGGTGGGGTGGTGAGATAAGATTGATTGATTAGTGATGCCGGGCGCGTCAACTGATAGTCATTAGCCCAGTAAGTGTAGTGCATGTTTTTATCTCAAGAGGTGGCGGTGAACCCGGACTGGACGGCGAGATCCGGCGCCGACCTACCCATCGCCTTGCGGATTTATATCAACCAGGTATCGGAATTCACCCTAGCTATGGAGCTAATGCCGCAAATCCTGCTAGCGTAGGGCCACTCGGTCCGGGGCACTGCAGCGGGGGAGTGATGAGCCTCTGCTACGCACGAGGCAATGGGCGAGGCGTGGCATGGAGGGGGCGGGGCGGGCTGAGGAGGAACGAGGCGGGGTGGGGCGCTGCTGTGGCCCATGCAGTGGGCGGGTACGTCAGTTTAGTGGGAGGAGCCGGGCGGGGAGGTGAGAGGAGTGGTGGATGAGTGGGGATGGAAAGTGTGGGGGTGGAGGGAAGGGGTGGGGGCAGGGTGATGAAGAACGGGGAAGTGTGTGGAATTGCTGCCTCCCACGCAGGAGGCGGGTCGTGCGAGGCGGGGCGAGAGGAGGCAGTGAGGGGAGGCTAGGTGGGCGGTGAGAGGAGTGGAGGGGTTGGATGCGGCGGGGAGGGGCGATTGGCGGGGCGAGGAGATGAGGGTCAGGTCGGCGTGTGATTTCCTGGCGCCCACAAGGGGAGATCGACCTGCAGAGCGGGGCGTGGCGGGGTAGGAAGGATTCGGGGCGGGTTGGTGAGTGGTGTTGTGGTCGGGGCGGGAAGAGGAGGGACGGGGCGGGGTTAGGCGCTGCTACGGTCCATGCGGTGGGAGGCCAGTGTGTGAAGCCGAGAGGGGGTGAGGGGAGTGGAGGATGAGTGGGGATGGAAAGTGTAGGGCGTAGAGGGAAGGGGTGGGGTAGGGTGATGAAGAAAGGGGCCTTGCTGCCTCCCACGCAGACGCGGGGCGTGGGAGGTGGGGTGTGGCCATGGAAGTGAGGGAGCCGTGGCGGAGTGGTCAGGGGAGTGGAGGGGTGGGATGCGGCGGGGAGGGGAATTGGCGGGGCGAGGAGATGAGGGTCAGGGCGGTGTGTGGCTTGCTGGCACCCACAAGGGGATATAGGCCTGCAGAGCGGGGCGAGGGCAGGCAGGGAGGGGGCGGGGCGGGCTGGGGATGGGAGTGGAAGTGGCGGGGCGAGGAGATGAGAGTCGGGGCGGTGAGTGGCGCTGCTGCCGCCCACGCTGGGCGAGGCGGGGTGGGACGGAGCGGGGAGGGGCGGGGCGGGAACGGGCGACGACGGCCGCCTCGCTCACCTTGGGGCCCGGGTTCGTAACTCAGCCGCGGGCGAGGGGGCGCCACCAGTCATAACACACGCGCCCGCCGCCGCCGCCGTCCTCGCCAGCGCAGCTCTCCGCCGGCCTCTGAAGTGGCCCCTCAGGGAGTTGCTGCGCGGGACACCGCGCTCTTGCATCCGTGGGAACTCTCGCAATTTAAATGTGCGACAACATTGGCCAAGACATCAATTCAACGAGAAGTTTCCATGTAAGATACAGGGTCATGGGTGGTCAGTGTGGTTTTACGCCAGGAACGAAGTATTTTTACTTTCGATCATCAATGAAAATACTATTCACTGAATTCTTGCACGAAATATATATTTTTATTTAAATTTAATGTACTCTCGTTCATTAAACTAAACAAATTATTTTTAATATTTAACAAAGAACTATTGATTTCTCCGAATATAATAATATCTGTTTTTTTAACCGATTAAATCATGTTGTACGAAACAAATCCTATGTTACTGTTACTGCAACATACTCTGCAGTATACTGTAGTGCATATACTGCAGTATACTCTGACTCCTGAGTTATGCCGTGGAGGAAGTGGTAACGTAGTGAATGCCCAGAACGCCCTTGGCCAATTGTCTTCTTAAAATAGAAATCTCATTTTATATCTTTGTCTTTCTCTTGTTCTTTAAGATTCAACGTTTAAATTAAAATCTTCAGTATTCATCTTTTTAATGAAGTATTTTATTAAATTAAGTAAATGTCCTTTTTATCTGTTTTTTTTTTCGGAGTTTGTGTTGCTTCATATTATTTTCGAGGAGTTCACTATTGTTTATTTAACCTCTACGGATGTCTGTAGAATAATTTTAAAATGTGCTATTTCGTATCTGCCATATCTTAAAAGTAATATGCCCAAACTTAACCTATTTCAATTTTTATACCTTGCATTTTATGAAGTATCTTATTGGTCACATACGAATCCCATTCATTTCCCCAGAGAACGAATCGCATTCTACCAACCAAATCAACTGTGAACACATATAAATTGCAATGTAATTGAACGAACGTTTTATGTATTAAGAAATAATTTTACATGTATTTAGAAATATATTACAATCATTTTCTGCAATTCTGTTAAAAATATTTTCGGTTTTTGGGAGAATGGCCAGGGCATTCCTGTTTTGAAATTTTCTGGCACGTTTACAGTTTTTTTAAGAACTATCCTACATTCATGTTCGTTATAATGCACAACTGTTATCTTCATCAACAGACACTAAAATAAGATTGCAACGTGTTTAAGGACAGGTCTGTCTGTAGAAGATTTTCCACGAAGCAATTGAGCATAGATTCGTTTTCGAAATGTTTTGTAAACATCTTTGAAGCGTTGGAAGACGAAACTATCACTAAGCCTTAAGAAAGGTTTGAACAAAGAAACTGTAAATCTTTTTCTAAACAAAGATAGAGGGAAAAATTACGTGGGGTTCCGTCGTTGAACTCTCTCATTGATATGCGACTGTTATTATTCTCCTCAATATTTTAAAAATATCGCATAATTGAATTGAATTGAATTGAAATGAATTGATGCCTTATTTTACGTGGCGAGACTCAGGCCATGAGGCCTGCTCTTTTGACCAAGCAAATTTCGCTATTGTGCACTCACTAATATTACAAGTTTAAATTGGAGAGAGATATTTCTGAAGTTAATATAATTGAAATCCTTAGTATTGCATTTGGAGAAGAATATAATACAAAAGTTTACATTTTTAGTTTTTTGACATTTAATACTGATATGCAAAACATTTGACAAGACATTTGATTCTGCAATGCTAACAATTCCTATACAGTACTGGATTGATTGATTTTCGTGTTTCCGAGCGCGTCAACGGCTTCGGTCATTAGTCCCGTTAGTGTAGTGCATGTTTCTTTCTCGGGAGATGGCGGCGATCTTCCCCCGATGGATGGCGAGATCCGGCGCCGACCTACCGTCGGCTAGTGGGGTTTCCCCCTAACCAGGGGCACCGCCCCACTCGGGACAAGCTCTAAGCTGCCGACCGGTCTCCCGGAATATGTGGTAGTGTAGTGCATGTTAGTGTAAGTGTGTGTGTACGGGGAGAGGATAGGACAAGGAAGAGGAAGGACAGATCGCGCGCGGTCCGTGGTCCGTTTGGTAGGGTACTGCTCCGGCATTCGCCTGGTGTTGATCGGAGAAACCACGGAAAACTACCGATCAGGAACCCAGCCGCTAGAATTCTCCTCCAGACAGCGACTGAATTCGACCTAGCTGAAGAGCTAGTGTCGAAAATCCTGCCGCCGTCAGGACTCGAACCTAGGACCTCCCGGTTAGACACGCTGCAGTGACATCAGTTGATGCACTGAGCAACCGCTACCGGTTACAGTACTGGAGTAACTCCTGACTGCGGATGTGAGGCTCCGTCACTCATGGCTGGACCACTTCGCATGCACCAATCGAGACATATGAGGTGCCATTCGACGCGTCTCGGCCTTCTGATGGGGAACTGATAATTTGTTTTCAGATTCGGCCAGAAGACTCGAAGAAATTTCCAAAATCGTGTTTTTGCGTGTTTTGGCGCTGCGTTCTTAGTGAGAATGCCGAGAATTAAACCAACGCCACCTAAGTAGATATATGTAGGTGGCGTTGATGAAACCCAAGTACCCAAAGACATTTTTCGCTTATTACGCCATAATATTCTTTCAGGACGTGGCAACACTGATATTGACATCTTTAAGAGAACAAGTGTAGTTAATTTGAACAAGTGATTCATACGGCATATTTCATTTTAATTCATTCTGTAGGGCTATTACCATATTTTCAAAAAGAAATGTACAAACACCCATGAACAGTATGGCTTTGAACTTATTAATTTTGAAGAATTTCAAGTGAGTACGAAGAAAACAAATCTGTGAGTAATTTTAGAGAATGAATGAACGGTTTTACGTTCGACGTCTCACTTTTACGTTCTTAAGTGTACAAATACCAATTTTCAAATGAATGTGACCCAGAATGTATTCTTATTCATCTTAACTAACACCTTATTCACATAAACATACAAAACAGTCGTATTTTAATGTTTTATTAGATTTGCATACGAAATGTTTAATAGATCAATTGCAGAAGTGGATTGAAACCAAATTAGACTGAATTTCTGGAGTTTTAATATCTTCAAAAATTAGGAGGGAAAAATATGGAAGCGTTAAGCAAATCCGGGGAAGAATCAAATGTAATTGTAGAAGATTTTGCGACAGAATGTTCGGAACTAATTGAGAATGATCTTATATTAGGATTAGAGAATAATCCGCAAGAATTGTTTGCAGGTGATCTTTGTGCATTATTGTGCATATTAGCAAAACTCGTAAACATGTAGCTCTACTAAACTCTATCTGCAGTAAACCTTCGTTAGTACGAACTCACTTAATACGAATTTCGCCGTAACTCGAACAAAACTTGGGTCCCTGCAAGGGATTACAGTAATACTGAAATTTATAATAATCGGATAACACGAAATTTCATAAAACGAACTCCTATTATTTCGATCCCTTGGAATTCGCGTTAATGAGGGTTTACTGTATTCGTATCAATGTCTTTCAAGTACTTTTACGGCGATTATAATTTTAAAATTGTAATTATAATTTTGTAATGAAAATGTAAATTATAATTTTAATGAGGGTTTACTGTATTCGTATCAATGTCTTTCAAGTACTTTTACGGCGATTATAATTTTAAAATTACAATATTACCAGTTTATATCCCGTATGGAGGTAACATCGAAGTCCATTGGAAGTTGGGAATTTTTGAAGGGGAGTATAACATTAGCAGCTACTACAATTCATTTATAAGTCCAATTCCAGATACTGTTAGAACATATTTGAGCAAAGCAACGCATGAAAGAATTGAAGTATGAAAGAAATTTTCAAAACATGAAAATACCTTTAAAACAGTTTACAGCGTCGGCGACATTTAACTAGTGATAATTAATCTGATAATCCCGACATTGAGTGAATTTCACATTCTTGGAATTGAGTATGTCTTCGAGAATTTCATTTCTATTATCTGAATAATAAATGATATATAGTTACGTAAAAGCGTAGTAAGTGAATTATGGGTTTAGCTTCAGAACATTTATCATTAAATATTTTATTTAAATTATGAGATTAAACTAATCCTTGAGGTTTGATTTTCTTGACGGGTTCGCAATTGAGGAATTGCCTTTAGTGTTTTTGGGCTCACAATTCTGGAATGAAGGGTAATAGATTATATTGTCATTGTACTGTTGTCACCCTTTGCTATTTTGCTATTATTATCAAAATTCTGCTGTAGTCCACGATATGTAAAACCAAGACTTTCATTATATTGGATCCACGATTTTTCATGATTGCACAAAACGTATTAAACATAACGCCAAGACTTAAATGCTTGCACAGTTCAATTGCCACTTAAACACACAAGACACTTTCTTTTCACTTTGATATTGTCGTATAAAATATGATGGGAAATTATACTGATACTTTATAATCATTCAATCCAAGCAATAGGTGATTCAGCCATCAAGTTTTCTTCAAACCAATTTAGACACCGAGTTTCAACTGATTTATGTATAATTTAAAGCGAACAAGATAGATTTGCAATTAGTCTTCTACGTGGTTCTGTTTCGTCTTTTTTTCATACCAGCACCAACTCTATTTTCATACTTATTACGTACATCCATCATATGTCAACGAGCAAAGCAACACCACGGAGACACGATGATATCCGCAATGCGATTGTTCAGGGTACGGAACCAAGGCCAATGCTCCGTGAATCTCCATTTCAAATCATGCGATAAATTTATTAAAAAAATTAAAGCAATAACCATCATATTGTAACCGCTTGTCGCCGGTCACATTTATAACCAACGGAAAATGGAAGCTATAATACCCGACATTAGGCCCTACACGTAGTTTCTACAGTGGCGAAGAGATGGCGTAAGCCAGAGAAGGATTTCTGAACGCACTCAGACCGTAGCCAATCAGGAAATTTTCGTGGAAATACGGACGTGGCGTGAACTTGCGTCAAAAAAGAGCTCGCTCTTTCTGGTTCGAGACGGCAAGGAGAACGGTTGTCTACGAGTATGCCACATGGTCGACGAGGGACACGCGAAGATTGCGGAACACAAAAGCTTTAATAAAAGGTAATTGACTGAGTACTTTTCATGGCTTTACGTACTGTGAATATCGTGAGATTACATGGAATTAGTAAATGAATATTAAACAAGAATGCAATGAACGAAAGAACGACGGCGGTAATAGATCGAAATGAATCTGTAAAACCACGTTGCTGCATTCTTGTTGCTAGAAAAGAGGACTATTGTAACATAGGACATGTTTCTTCTTTGTTACAGCTTTAATATATTTCATATTTTTAATATATTTCATACTTTTCATATATTTCATACTTTTCATATATTCTTTATTCTTATTTTGGGGAATTTCACTTTGGAAATCCTATGATGGAATTTTGAAAGTTATGAGAAAGACGGATTATTCAACATCTAGTTTGACTTTTGCCATTACGAAGTCATAACTTGGAGTTTCGGACTCGCATTCTGATGCGACCATCGCCTCTGCGAAAGCTGTGGTGAATTTTCGTCGAACGACGGGGAGACGGTGTTCGGAGTACTTCAGTTTCGGTGCGACAGGCAACGCAGGGACCTTGCAGAAGAACGACGACCTTGAGGCGCGAGGGTCGCGCGACGGGCCAGCTACACAGCGCGGGACCAACTTGCGGAGTTCGCCGGTCGTGAGTCATATTAAAGCAGAAAGAACACTCACTTAATTTCAGTCTGGAAAAAAACTTCTGAGATAGGAGTATAATTATACTAGCCAAAACGTTGTAATGTGAGCTTCCCTCAATAACAGACGTTGATCGGGCAAGTTTCTTAGAACATTGGTCTTGCTAGCCAGTGATTTTATTTCTTTTCGACAGTCGTAAGAGGAATCAGATTAGAATAATCCTTATGTTTATGATAGAAGTTGTTTTGTACATAATTATTTATTTAGAGTCATATGTAATTGATTCAAATCATTTAAGAGACGTTATGAAACAAAATTTTGTGTTGAAAGGCTATGTAGAAGCCGAAGGTCAAATGTGACTATTAAGTGTAAGGTAATTAGTGATTTAAAAGGTAGTAGTGAATTTCGAGTATTGTGTGTATGTATTTTTTTGCAGGATGAATATTTGTACTATGATTTGTGTGTCTCATGTGTGATATTCTTTGTGAAGTGTAAATATGTATCCATTGCTTGTTTTCTTGTAAACAGGGATCTGAATTATTATTATTCTAGTGAAAAACTGCAGTTTAGGTAGGGAATTAGCTACTATAATTTTACGAAAAGTGAAAACATAGTAGGATCTGTGAATTTCATTTGTACAGAGATTTGGCATTCAATAGAATACATGTAATTACATTGATGTAAACGAAAAATGTAAAATTTGTTACATTTTGGCGCTCTATAATATATGTTATTTGTCATTTAAAACTGAAAAATTGTGTTGGTCTATTAATTGATCAGTAGCTTAACAAAGACGAACCCACTACCAATAGGGAAGTTTATCCGTAAACTGAGATATTCCCTGGGATGCGTGACGGTGTAATCACACGTCGCGAAGTAGGCAAATGACAGATCTACTTTTGTAATCGGTGAGGCTCAAAGGGGAGTACGGTTACAATATATTCAATTACTGTTATCAATGAACTGACTGCGCGACAAAGACGATCCCCCGCAATATCAGGCCACACGAAATCGTATATATTAACTGCTATTAATTCGATAAGAGAAATGTGCCAAGTCCGTTATTTGTGGCATCGACCGTATGTCGTTGGATAATTTTCTTCATACAACTTTCTCGTCAGAAAATAATGATAAAAATTATATTCTTTGAAAACGAGTGCTCATTCTCAAAACTTAGCTTGTAAATTGTAGCTCAATCTTCAGCTTCAACTTATTAATTTCGTGTACTCTTAACGGCGGGCAATGAAATTCCTTAACTAAGATCGACTTTTCGCTCCCCTATTAAGTTACATTGCATCAATGTAACAGTACAGTATTACGAAAAATAATTAAAAACGAGTTTGATACAACAACCAACATCACCGCACTGTGAGTGTCAGTTCGAAGATTCTCATATCGTGAGGCTTCGCAGGGAGAGGGAATCGTTGCCCCCAGCCATCGATCACGGCTGCGGCCACGAGGCGCGAGTCTTTAGCGCCTTTCTATCCGCTTTCAGTCAAACCCCTTCAGACGGCCTTTCTCCGGCTTTAAATCACTGTTTGAAAGAAGACTTCTTTCAGACTTTGTATCCACTCAGTTATGCACTTGTCGAGCGCGGAGGTCAGTAGGAGCGTGTGTGCCTGCGAGCGGGACCCGGTGTTTGTGTGCGTGTGGAGGGGGCGGGGCCGGGGAGCGGTCCACGGCAGCCGGTGAGCCCGCGAGCAAACACTGTTAAGATATTCAGGAGGCCGCGGCGGCGGCTGCGGCCTGGCGGCTGGTAGCGGACATTTGTTCAGGCTGCGAGTGGCGGCGGCGGAGGGGGGGGGGGCCATAGAAGGACTGGTGATGATGATGGCGGTGATAGAGAAGCTGGAAGTGGCGGCGAGAGAGTGTCTGCTGACATGCTGAATATGTCATACTTTTTGCGTGGGAGTGGAAGTTGTAAAACATACTTGGTTGTCACGTTCGAGTCCTAGGCACAGTTGTGAACGTTTCGTCCGTCACACTGAGATTTTCCTCAGAGCGAAATGACATGGAATTTGTGTTGGCGATGATCGTGATGGAGGTTGGTGGTGGGAGTGGCAAAAGTAATGGCAGTGTCGGAGAGAGAGAGAGGGGGAGAGAGGGAGAGAGAGGGAGGGAGAGACGGAGAGAGGGAGAGAGAGAGGGAAAGAGAGGGAGAGAGGGGGGAGGGAGAGAGAGGGGGAGAGGGAGAGAGGGGCACAGAGAGGAGAGAGAGACAAAGAGAGATAGAGAGGGAGAGGGACAGAGGGAGAGGGAGAGGGAGAGAGGGAGGGAGAGAGGGAGGGAGAGAGGGAGAGAGAGGGGGAGAGAGGGAGAGAGAGAGGGAGAGAGAGGGAGAGAGAGAGGGAGAGAGAGGGAGAGAGGGAGGGAGAGGAGAGAGAGGGAAAGAGAGGGAGGGAGAGGGAGAGAGGGAGAGAGGGAGAGGGAGAGAGGGAGAGGAGAGAGGGAGAGGGAGAGGGAGAGAGGGAGAGAGGGAGAGGGAGAGGGAGAGGGAGAGAGGGAAAGGGACAGAGGGAGAGAGACAGAGTGAGAGGGACAGAGGGAGAGGGAGAGAGAGAGGGAGAGAGAGGGAGAGAGAGAATCGTATTCGATAATTATTGTTGCATTTGCATTGACTTAGGGTTTGATGTCCAGAATCCTTACATCCCAGCTGCAATTTTGGAGATAGAAATCCCATTCGCTCTTTATGGAATGTGTGATTGTTACAATGCACCGCGGTAGGTTTTATCCCTTAACTAAAGTTTTTTCCACTCCCTCATTCCGACGTTACACTATATTGCATTTCATCTTTATTGTTACCATTATTAATCATATCACAGACCGTCCCTACTCTAAGAAAAAGCTCGGTCACTAGAAATCATTATGAACAATATTGCTCTTCGTAGTGGTTGCATACGGAAGTCAAATTTATCAGCATTGTCGGTAATTGGATCAACGGAATTCACAGAAGCATATCCGGTCGTCAAGGAATAGATGGCAGGCAGTGGCTCCGGAAGACGTAACGGCTGCGTGGGCGCTGGTGGCGATGGCGACGGCGGCGGCAGCGGAGGTGGTCAGCCGACCGCCTGCACCACCACTGTTTTATTTTCTAACCCCTTTGTAAACCGAGAGCAGAGAGGCGAGAGGCTTTGTGTACAAAAAGACAACAGGCATTTCCCTCCCGATTATCACCTGTTGTTGACGTGCGCCGCTTTAAGATCGTTAATTCGTCCGCCGCGCCGCGTGGGCGAGCGCCTAACGAGGGCCCTCCACCCCCTTCCCTTCCTCCCCCCACCCCCACCCCCCTCCGCGGCGGGGCGCTAACCGGCGACGCGTCTCTCCACTCGCGCGCACGGAAACCGGCTAGCCCCCCCCTATTCGTTTCCACACGAAGCATTAACGGGAGCATTAATAGGGAGTTTTGTTGAGATATCTGCATTTATGTATTTCTCTAAAATTAGACGTGGTTTTATTTTGATATTTTAATCAATATTATACCTCTTTAAAGGTTCCCACAGACCGACGCGGAAGATCCGCAGCCTACGCGAATTGGCCGCAGCGGAAGTTTCGCGTCACGTGTTGCCTTATGAGCACGTTCAGACCTGCGCGGCAGGCGGGAGTCGCGGCAACGGATTGACAGCGTTTAATCGAGGGCGAAATTTGTAACGCAGTCAGACGCGTTTCTTCCGCTGCAGCTCGAGTTTCGTGGAAGTCCGCCCGTGTTCGGGAGTCGTCGCTCCCCTCTAAGTCGAGCGACCTTGCCAACCGTCACCAACCACTCACTCATAATTGACGCTCCGGTGTGAACGGTTCCGCGAATTCCGCGGCCGCGTCTAGCTCGGAACTTTCCGCGCCGCACCCGCTGCGGATCTACCGCGCCGGTGTGTGGGTGCCTTACAGCTTTATTTCCCACTATCATCCTGCTCTTCTTCGGTAATTCCATTCTTCGTCATCTACCTGCTAAATAACTCCATCTAACCCCTAAACCTTCACATTCGTAGGATTGCAGTTGGATTACACTGCGCTATTGTATTGTAACACTTACCGTTGAAAGTCAAAACTCGCACAGTGCATGGAAGCCAAAGGGAGGAAAGTGAACATTAAAAAATATTAAGTTGGAACGAGCCGACCTGGATGGCCGAGGTGGCTAAGAGGGAGTCCCGCCTTGCGCATGGTTGTTTGTTCCTTGACTTTGTGTGTGTGTGTGTGTGTGTGTGTGTGTGTTGTCGCGGAGGGTACCGCGTTCTGCTGACCCCAGATCAGAGAAGCCCGCAAGTGTGTTGGTGTCTAGTGTACGGTCGAATATGCGTCCCATGGGCACGTAAAGGGTAATTAGCTGTTGGCTGGATAAAAGCCCTAGAAAGGAAAAAAAAAGTTGAAACGAACATTCGATGATGTTCATTGCAGGCGCTAAACTTACGGCACGAGGGAATTATGTTCCCTGGTGCGCAAATAAGTCTTAATTCATCGAAATGAGGGTGGCAATTACCTCCAACAGATCAAAATGCTTGTCTCAGCGGCAATAAATTGCTGTACAAAGCACACGCCAAACAAACCTTCCTTCCAGCTCAATAACAATATTTTTTACAGTAATTATTCATTTGCAAGTGTTAATAATATATTTTTCAGCATGAAGTTTAAAAATAACGCAATTTGTTGCAAAAAACAACCAAGTTGAGTGAAGATGGGGCTGGCTCAGTGACAGCAATGGCGTTACCTCTACAGCACCGCCGACGGAAGGACGTTAGGTTCAAGACCGAGTATGGCGGATTTCCAACACTGGCTATGTATATAGCTACATATCGTAATGGATGTAATTATCAAAATAACCACTGATCGTTTCTCTATAAGAGAATATCTATTATTAGATTTTATAAATACTATTCTAATAACTAAATAATTTTTAATATATCAAGCTCATTCTTCTATAATACTTAAGGTATTCCAACATTTGTTACACACTTTCATCAAATTTCATGCGCATTCATGCTTCGAGCATGCATGAAGTGCTCCTCTATACCAGCACCTGGTCACCGTTCTAAACGCAAGTCTCTTGAGCTACGCAAGTGTTTGTCCAATTGAAGTTCGATGTGTGCGTTAAAATCCAGAAAGAGTAAACTTCGAATGGTGAGAGACAAGCTGTTACTTGCTTGCATTGAGCTGATGTTGTTTGGTTAATGTGTTGGCTGCTTTAACAGCAACGGTTCGTTCTTTTCATACAAAGAACACACTAATTGTACTCTCGGATGTTCGTGTGGATTCTTGGAGTAAGCATTACACTTGGCATTTTGGAACATGATATGTCTTTTTCAAACTTGTAAGAACTGAACTAGCATAGGGCGACTCAAAATTAGTGTGAAATTTAGTAATGTGGAGCAGATAATGGGCGTGGTCCTGATCGTTGATTTGTACATGATTGCAGTTTTCTGAGGAAGAACTTCACTGTATCCTTTCATTAATTTAAAGTTAAAAGAAAATAATACAGTCTGTAAGACACCCATTTTTACTTTCTCGTATACGTACGTATGTTCGGAGTAATATACGTAGTATAGAGAATGCCGCGCAAAAAATAGGTGGATTTTCGACAGAAAAAAATTCATTGCCGGGCCCTGACCACGAAAATGTGGTTACATCCAGTTGCTAAATTAAGAAAAAATCCTCTAGCACGTGATGTAGCCAGAATTTCTGTTTTGTGGGTCCTTGATGCCGAAAAATCAATTGAACGCAAAACATCTGTCCGTCCGTCTGCCCGTCGGTCTGTCTGTCTGTCCGTCCGTCTGTGAACACTACTAGCGCCTAAACCGTGCGTAGGATTTTTTCTAAATTGCAGAAACCCCTGCCTATCTGGTTCTAGTTGAAGCTTTGAAATTTTGAAAAGCATTCTCTAAAATTGGGCGGTATTTTACATGAAGAACCCCAGATATTTTCAAAATTTTCTCAAAAATGGCTCCAAATTTTTCTTTAAATTTTTTTGTAAGAATAGAGTACACAAAAGTTTGAATTTTTCGTTTGACGAGATTTTTTTAGTCTTCTTTATTATTCTTAAAATAATATTTCGGTTATAATATTTGGAAACCGAAAACTTGAGAAAAAGAAGACTTTGGGCGGCAATAGATGGCAGAAGGCAAGAAGGAGGGGCAAGGCTGTACACTACCAGTCCGCACCAAGGAAATTAGAAAACTCTACTACGAGAAAGTCTGTACCATTTTGTAGCATCTCTGGTTATAATCTGCAAAGAACCACAGTACGAATACAAAGGCATGCGACGCTCTTCAGAAAAATTGTATTAGTGGGAAAATTCATAATATATCTCTGGATTATTTAAGATTTAACAACTGAGGATATCTAACAACGAACTCCGTTAAACGTTATATTGCATTTCCAACTTTGTAAAATATTGTTACTCAAGCATACATTAGGGATAAGCACTACCCCAATTGCGCTATTTTATTAAATAATGTATGAAAACAACGTGCATTTTAAGGCATTGCATTACAAAATTGTTTTGCTTCTGGACATAAATGTAACTTCATTTTCTGTGCACGTCTTCTAGAATTCAGTGGGAAATACAATTATTCAAATTATCGTTTCCATGTTGTCGCGGCAGGAAGTAATAAGAGCCAAAATTTATTGCTTATTTATCCTTGAAAATAGATTTTATTACATGGGAGTTTTTTGTTTGTTTTTTTCTCCCTTTCAAAATTGAAAATTTATTGTTTTTCCTTGAAAATAGATTTTATTACATGGGAGATTTTTGTTTTTTTTTTTCTCCCTTTGAAAATTCAAAATTTAAGTAGTATATGACTTAGTGTAGGGATCACAGAATTTTGAAAATGTGCACACAATTCACTTTTCCCCATAGCACGTCATACGCAGTTTTTAACTGTTTTTTTTTTGACGTAAAATAAATAAATAAATCAACGGATCTTCATCTCACCTACTCAACTAATAATGAATAGTACTCTGGGAGACTAGATTACGATTTACTTCACAAGAAGCATTAAGTTTTCAGCAGATTATGAGTAGTGAAAGTTCAAAGCTGCATTTCTGTAGATTTTTACAAAACAGAAAGAGAATGCTAGATAGATTGCTTGATCTTCTTATGAAGAAAGGGAAAGAACTTCCAAGAATGGGAAAGGGAGGACGAAAAGGACAGAAAAAGAGAGTGGCGGAGAACCACGTAAACAAAGGGGACGCGATGAAGTGCCAGAGAACGACAGAGTAGAAAGTAAAGAGAGTTTAGAACTAGAAGTGTGGGGAGATTTATAACGATTGAAAAGAGAGAGTTGAAGGAAGAACTGGGCATCTTTCTGCATCTTTAGTGAAAAAAGTAATAGGACAGAAAGCTTAAGAAGACAGATGACCATGGAAAGAGGTAGAGAGAAAGAGCCAGATGCCTGTGGACAATAAAGAACAAAAGTGAATGGTCCAGGCTGACACAGGATGTGTATCTGTGTACTACAGTGAGAGACGTCGCTGCGACCGTAAGAGATAGTAAAACGAAATCGATGAGACTTGCAGGATATGCGGAGAGCAGTGGAGTGCGAGGAGAGTGGAGAATGTGACAGCGAAGCTGCGGGTGGTGAAGGCGGGGACGGAGTACGATGGAAAGACGAGAATGGGGGGTGACATAAGGGGATGGAAGGTGAAGGGTGTCGGAGAGCGTCGGAGGGATCCAATGCTATCCGAGGATCAGAGGGACTCGGAGTCGGAGGGAGTCGGAGGGAGTCGGAGGGAGTCGGAGGGAGTCGGAGGGAGTCGGAGGGAGTCGGAGGGCGTCGGAGGGCGTCGGAGGGCGTCGGAGGGCGTCGGAGGGCATCGGAGGGCGTCGGAGGGCCATGAGAATAGAAGCGGCCGAACTGCAAAGAAGGACGTAGGAAGGCGGAGCGTTATGCGGCGTCCGGCGAGTGGCGGGTGGGCGAGGGGGGCAGGGGGGCAGGCGGCCTCCGCGCATTCCGTGCCTCGCCGCTCTCACGCCCCCGCGGGGCTTAGAAAGCTGAAAGGCCGCAATATCGGCGCCGCGAGGCGGGAAAGCGGGGATTAGGGGATCGAGGGAAATTTAATTCGGGCCGGAGTTAATTGCGGCGCGGACGGGCGGCGCGCGCCGGGAAGCGCTGGCCGGCGGCGCGGGCGGCGTGGGCGGCGCTGCGGGCGGGCGGGCGAGCCGCGCGCGCGTGAAGAGGGCCTCCAGAGGCTCGGCCGCCATTGTGCTCGGCGGAATGGCTTCCCGCGCGAGCGAGGCGGGCTTAAGCCACCGACATGACCCCCTGATACAGTTTGTGCCGCTGCGACGCAGCTCCAGGTTTAAATAAGAGTTACTCGTGTAATTTATCATGGTTTAGACAAGCCTGGGTCGATATTGGTGACATGTTATTAATGAAATATTACTGTTACTTATTCGTATAGTTACATATTCTAAATAGATAAGAAAAGTGAATTTTCTAACGTAAAATTCTACAAGGAATATTAAAACAAATACTTAAATGTGCCAACAGGTAACATGCGGAATAAAGTTAAACTAACAAATATACTTTTGCAAACACACTGGAAATGTATTTAGAACATGTTACTTAGAATATAATGTTCTGTGACAAGTACTGATATATTAACCTTTTAATGTGCAAACACCTCTTCTGATAAGCAAACTCTTGTCTCTTTGACTGTGATGTGGAAAAGTAATGGAAAGCCAATGTCTGAAAAGTTTTCCTGTGTGAAAAAAATCGAAATCTCACCTCGTCTCAACAGTCAATTTATCTGTGGGGAGGAGTTGTCATCATTTGTCACTGTTTTTTACTGAAATTTGTTCAAAAAATTGGCGT
>BLKR01001964.1:100000-117472 GCA_011170035.1 Teleogryllus occipitalis
AACCGATTCATTAATCAATTAATCAATCTAGTCTAGACGGTGGCTGTTCTGAGCGTACGCTGAAAAAGGTAAAGTAAATTCGGATCGTGATTCAGATATTCAGAAAAAAAAATATTTTTCGATCTTTATTATCGTTGTTTTCTCTGAAGTATAGAGCAAAAGGGTGGAGAGTAGCTTAATCATTAATTGAGGGCACTCTCTGAATTGTATTTTCATGTACGAAAGAATAATTTGAAAAAATGAAACAATACACACTCGTCAATGATAATTCCTGGCAACAGAAGGGATGAAGGGTGAAGGAATCAGAAGATGGTAGATGACTGATCAGAAGAATGAGAAGGCAAACTAACTCGAGTTCTTTATTATGTATTATACGATATATTACGACGAGCATGCCATACGAGAATCAGTTGTGCTTACCGCCTGAGGTGGCTCAGGGCATCAACTGATGTAACTGCGGTGCCTCCGAACCGGAGATTCTCGCATTCGAGTCCCGACGTTGCGATGACAGGACTTGCGGCACTAGAGGGCTACGTCGAATTCAGTCGCTGCCTCGATGTGAATTCTAGCGTCCGGCTGCATTGGTAGGTAACTTTCGGTGGTTTCCCTGATCAACACCAAACAAATGTAGGAGCAGTACTCTAACTCTCGGACAATGGACAGCGCGCGATCTTTCCTTCCTCTTCCTTGTCCTATCATCACCCCCGACTTAAACACACTCTTACATATACTATCTAACACACTTGTCGGGACACTAGTCGAGAGCTTAGAGTTGGTACCTTCTGGGGCGGTGGCCCACTGGTAGGAGATACCTGGATGAGAGAAAACATGCGAGCGAACGTGTAGATAGGCGCTGAATCTCGCCATCCAGCAGAGCAAGGACACAGCCACCTCCCGAGATAAAACATACACTACACCTACGGGAATATTGACAGTAGCAGTTGACACGCCCGGAAACAGGAAGGAATCAATGAATATAAATCCTCTTTCTTAGAGGTTAAGAGTTGAACCTCATGTTCAGGGATTTCGAGCTTTTGATATCAAAATAATTGAAGAAAGAAATCAATTTGAAGATATACGTATATGTCCACAACTTTATCAATGTCCATTTAAGCTTGTAATAAGAGGCCGTAAATCTAATGTTACAATAATTTTTCTTTGCTCCGGTCAAGTACAGAAATTGTGACTTGTGACTGTTGATATCTGAGGTACAGGATTGACGAACCCAGAAGCGATGTGTAAATTTATCTGACAATCTCCAGAGCAAGAGGCATTTACTAAGAGTATTTTACTAATGAAATCAATAAAGTAGGTAATTAAAATAAGATTGAATATTTAATATCACTGCACGTCAATAAATGTTGATTACGAACTCTAATATGTTGTTAACGTACCGAAATCATGCGGGTGGCTAAGGTACAACAAGAGAAGACAACATACGTAACAAAATAGTTTGTTGCGTATGATAAGAAAAAGTTAACAAAACGTATGTTAATGAAACATTAACTTGAACACACAGTTACTGAACACACAATCTTGGAAACTGTAAGGGTATGAAACATCTTAATTAGAGAATTTATATCTCTTGAGGTTGATAATGATTTCGGACAATGTCCAGAAGTATGTAATGTTAACGAATAATTTTTTTTGTAAATATGGTTTCAGAGAGGAAGCATCGACAAATTCTGTATTAGTTATCACTTCTTGGTGACTCACCTTGAATCATTCACATTACAGCTATGGTTAATTAAGAATTAATATTTTGTTTTTCCATTTTGCATGTACTAAATATTCAATGAATGAAAACACAGTGCTCAAAATCATACAAAACGAAAAAAAGGTCTACGAATTCACTCCATCGAAATTCCGTGAACCTAGCAAGTTAGGAGTAAATACAGAAGTGATAATCTCCTTTTCTTGATGAATGTCAGTTCCGATTATTTGCTTCCTGACGAATTTTGAAGCACCACTATACGTATAGTACATGAATGGAACAGTTAAATTAAACATGGTATAATAATGGTATCGTGCATGCCATGACATGCCACAATTTATGTTTGTCCAACGCTTTAGTGTAGTATTCTAAAATGATATTATACTATTACTTTTAAATTTCGAATGAATAATACAAGTAGATGTAATCCAAGTCTCATAGAAACGCAATGAAGAAGTGTAAACAGACAATTATTTATTGTATTAAACCACCTTTGAATTCACAATTATTAGTCTTCTGTATTTTTTGAAAGTCTGACTCCACTCTTGAGGTGTGATATCGACATTTTTGAATATGTTAAATAGATAGATATTTATTATTTCTGCAGGTAGGTTTATACAACCTGATGGATGAACAATGTTGTAGTTAAAAAATTGGGATGAGGAATCACATTCCGAGTGGTACCTACGATAGTTAATGCTCCTAAGTGAATATTCCTCGTAGCTTCGACCGTAACCTATTGAAATATATTGGTGTAATATCCGCTTATTTTCTGTAGTTGTTTAGTCTCAGTGAGATTTTTGTATCTCAGTCACAATGCCACTGTTGGTTTCTATTTTGCGGCCGCTAATGATGGAAGGTTAATATCCAACACCCCCTTACTTGAGATAGGATTTCACCAGGAAGAAATAGAAAATAGATGCTGGCCGTAGGACGCAGATACTTGATATGGTTCCCATCCCTCAATATTCAATAAATTACTTTTACAATTTAGAAATTAAAACATTTTTAATTCCTCCACCGGAAAATTGTACAATGCATTTAAAAATTCATGCCACTTTGATATGATAAACAAACATACAAATATATAAATAACTCGATGAAGAAAGATTTTCACTTTTAATTCGTGGTTGGTTACAATTTAAGGCTCTTATTCTCATAATATCCGGGAAAATTCCTAGAAAACTTACAGTTTCACGAAATTGGATTTCAATACCACTTATTCTCATCATTTTATTAACTTATAGTCAGCAGAATTAAAGCAACTGTATTACCTGGGGTTTAATTTTGGTGAACAGTGTACAGAATGACTGGTAAAAGCCAAACTTATGGGATATTATGTAGAAACTCTGAAATATTTAACAATGGAAACGAAAATATCTAACGTATCTTAAAGGAGCATAAAATTCTTTTTCTTTATCACAAATATCATGGTCTTTATATCAATTATCTCATGGAAGATTGGAACAAACCATTTGATATCGGAAATTTACCTACACTCCCTTTATAGTCGTCTAGTATACCAATAATGTAAAAATTAATAATAAAATCGACAGAGTTGAAACAATCATAATAATTTGTAAGATTTTTCAGTAAAATGAGGGCGGATTGTAACATCCTCTTACATTGGCATTAGATTGAGGATTCAAAGCAAATTTTTCTGAAAAATTATGAAACAAAAATATACTAAGAAAATTATTTTTGTTACTTGTCACATTACTTTGTAGATATCGGCATTCAGATTGTAAAAACATAGTCCGCGATGTAAAATTATTATTCTTGTCTCCTTGAATGAAATCTCTATTTTCATTAACAGTCGTAACTGTTATTTTGTTTGGAAAGCAGTAACCGTGGTTGAAACTTATATCTATATTTATTTTTCTTTCAATTTCAGCTAACTTCAAAAGAACTACATCTGTATTCGATGCGTTTATTTCTTCTCATGAGTTTATGCGTATTTTTGTTAGGAATCGTTGATTCTGGTAGAGTGTTTCGTATTTCGAATAATGTTCTCTAGCATTTTACGTTCACGTACGATAAAGTAAAATATCGTTAATCAAAGGGGGAAACATAGGTCTACAAGAACAGTAAAATAATAAATAACAATGACTGAGTAATTCAGATATTTCCAACTATTCTTAAAAAGTGAATTTATTTTATGAGAAGTGCTGTTTTATTGGGAGCTGAATTTCGTGACTTCAATGAGCAAAATAAATGAAACTGTAGAAAAAATAGATATTCTGAGAAGCGAACAGAATATTATTATTTTCAAAAGAGTCAAATTTCAATGTAACCTTGAAAGTTATGCGTTTGAAATTAATAAATTATATATATATATATATATATATATATATATATATATATATATATATATATATATATATATAAAGACAGAAGTGCGTTGTCTTCCAGCGCGGTAATCTCTGAATCTACTGAACCAAGGCTGATGAAACTTTTGTGTTAGCATCCTTTAAAGGCCTGGAGTACTATAGGCTATAATTTACAAACATAAACAGTAATATATTTTCAAAATAATTACTTTTCTGGACATTTTTTGCCTAGCTTTACATCACAGATTCAAGAGTGCATCAATGCCAATAGTTTAGCTGCGCGCCACTAGAGGATGACGTCTGAGATCTACTACTGATTTCATCAATGTCCAGAATTATTACGAAATTCATTTGAGTTTAAATAAGGTTATGTAATGTCCCTGTGTAAACATTTGAAAGAAAGCCGTAACTGAAGTGGTAAAGAATGTCAATGTTCATGCATTGCTCTTTGCCGTGTTAAATACAAAGTGGCAAAGAATCATTCTTAGTTTGAAAGTGTTTAATAATTGAGGTAGGTTGAGAGAAATAAAAGTACAATAATATACAGTACAGAATATACAGTAATGTACAATGTACAATATACACACATCGTATACAATCTAAACAATGTCTTCTTTTACAGAAATTTGTGAGAACCGAATTGTTTGACGAAACGAGTGTCACAATTGTCAAAACAGATTACAAATGCCAAGAGATAGGCAGTCTACTAAAATTTTGAATCGGCTACTCAGAGTGAAGATCGACTTGCTGAAGTACTCACTGGGGGCTGTTCATTAGGACTCTCAATTTGACTATTTACACAGTTCTTAGGTTCAAAATGATAAAATGGAAATTGTGTATATGTTTTCACTCCATCCAGTAAATATTTTTCTTCAATATTTGAACAGTGGTGTATAATTTAGGAATGATCATTTACATATTAAGGTTAATCTGTAAAGTTGTTTTTCATATTAATTACAGTTGCACGTTTTTCTTCTGTTTCTGAAGAAGTTTAGTGCAGTGCTTGGTAATTAAGCAAGGATCATTACAATATTAAAACTAATCTGTGCAGTTGTTTTGCATGTCACTTGCTCCTAATAAATGAATTCATATATATTTTTCAATAAATAATTTGGAAAAAATTAATTTATCTAAAAATATTTTGTCTAAGCAAATAAAAAATATCTGGGACTCCTTTGTTTCTGTTATTCAGCTCTCCTCTACAAATTGGAAAAATGGAAAGTAATTTATGTTTTTGTAAACCCAGTAAAATTTTTTCTGCAATATGTCATGGATTTCTGTGCAGTGGTATGTAATTAAGGAATGATCATTTACATATTAAGTCTAATCTGTGAAGTTCTTTTGCATATCAATTGCTCCCAATGAATGAGTTCATTCATATTTTTTAAAACAAAAATAAGCAAAAATTAATTTGTCTAAAAATATTTTTGTCTAAGCTAATAATATCTGGGAGTCCTTGGTTTCTATTATTCATATTTTAGGATCCATAACCTCTATTACTTGAGATAAAATAATGATGCTAATATTGTTTTGTTATGTGACTCTGTACATTGTCATTTTATTACTTACACATAATGTAATGTTGGTGGATCATTAGTTTTCTAATTTATCAGTCGCATGATGAATTGATTTACCTGAACAAATATGTTTTATACTACATGTTACTAGCACATAGGGAATTAAACATATATATTTTTGTCGTCTTCAGAATAATAAAATCTGGTAATTATGTTTCAGAATAGATAAAATTATTTTCATTTATTTTTACGATTAAGATTCATCAATTACGTTATGACATCTATAACTATTACTCCGGATCTACCAACTGCCGTACCCGTGCATGAACTTCTGCATGTTATACTCAGTTTAAAACAGTATCTCTGCATGTTATACTCAGTAAAACAGCTCAAGGTCATGAGTTGATAGATCAATTTCAAAAGTTTCCTTATGAATACAATAGAAGAAAAATATAAAAATATAAGTTTTACGTGACAATTTATTCATAGTGATGGAATATCATATAAAATTTCACAAAAATTATATATGTAAGTTTACAAGTATTTTATTTTGTAGTTTAGATTTGTTCATTGATTTTAGTTATAAAGTGAATATTTAGAAGCTAGAACTTCAAATAAGAAATAGGTAATTATTTGTGGAAAAGTGAACGAGGTAATCCGGAAATTTCCAAATGGCTATCGTTGGCAACACAGCCTTCGACGCGACGTCACCCGGACAGCCAAGATCATTCGGTATACTCTATTTGGCTCACGGAATTTTGGATGTTTTGTTGTAAGTCGAATTGACTGAGAATAAAAAAAAACTTTTGTTATTGTTATCCTGTTATTTTCAGTACATAACAATTATGAGATCTTTTTCATTTTCTGCGGGTTGTGCAACCGTGCAACCTAAGCACGAGCCGCTGGTGGGTGCCCCGAGGCAGAGTTGATGGTGTGTGTGTGTGGTTGGGCAGGTGGGCGCGCGTCGGCGCTGGCGTCGCTGCCGGTGGCCGGGGCGACGCGCGGCGGGTGGACGGCGCTGGACGTGACGGCCGTGCTGCGCGAGCTGCTGCTGCTGGCCGGGCGCGCGCCGCCCCTGTTGGCCGTGCGCTTCGAGGCGCCCCGCGGGCGAGCGGTCGCCCCGCAGCTCTTCCTCAAGGGCGCGGCCGCCGCCCCCGCAGGCGCGGACGCGGGCCCCGACGCGGCGCCCGCCTTCCTCGTCGTCTTCTCGGAGGACTCGCCTGACAACGGTAAGGCGCCCTCACCCCGCTACCGCTTCACCTTCACACGTCTTCACCCACACTCTCACAGCTCTTCACCTTCGGCCTCACACCACTTCACTCATACCCTCACATCACTAACGCTTCATCCTCACACGTCTTAACCAACGCACTCGCAACTCTTCACTTTGGGCCTCACACCTCTTCTACTACGCCCTCACATCACTAGCACTTCACCTTCACACTTCACCCACACTCTCACAGCTCTTCACCTTTGGCCTCACACCACTTCACTCAAACCCTCACAACACTACCGTTTCACATTCACACGTCTCCACCCACACTCTCACAGCTCTTCACCTTTAGCCTCACATCTCTTCAACTACACTCTCACATCACTAGCACTTCACCCTCACATCACAATATTTCGCCCTCGCACTTCACCAACACTCTCGCAGCTCTTCACCTTCAGCCTGACACCACTTCACTCTTACCCTCACATGACTACCACTTCACCCTCATATCACACCATTTCGCATTCATACATCTTCACCCACACTCTCAGAGCTCTTAACCTTTAGCCTCTCATCCCTTCAACTACACTCTCACATCACTACCACTTGCCCCTCACATCACAATATTTCGCCCTCACACTTCACTCACACTCTCACAGCTCTTCACCTTCAGCCTCACACCACTTCACACATACCCTCACATGACTACCACTTCACCCTCATATCACACCATTTCGCATTCACACGTCTTCACCCACACTCTCAGAGCTCTTAACCTTTAGCCTCTCATCCCTTCAACTACACTCTCACATCACTACCACTTGCCCCTCATATCACAATATTTCGCCCTCACACTTCACTCACACTCTCACAGCTCTTCACCTTCAGCCTCACACCACTTCACACATACCCTCACATCACTACCACTCCCCCCTCATATCACCTTGAGACGTCTTCACCCACACTCTCATTTCTCTTCACCTTCAGTCTCACACCACTTCACTCATACCCTCACATCATTAACATTTCACCCTCATATGACACCATTTCGCCCTCACACGTCTTCACCCACACTCTCACAGCTCTTCACCTTTAGCCTCACACCTTTTCAACTACACCCTCACATTACTATCACTTCACTCTCATATCCCAACATTTCGCCTTCATTTATCATCCCCCTGATACTGAACGGTGGCGACGCAGGCATCTCCGAGGACGAGTCCGAGTGGCGCACGGCGCCGCCGCCTCCGCCGCCGCCGCACACGCACGACATCGCCGGGATGCTGCACTCGGCGGGGGCGGCGCGGCTGGCTGGCGCCCCGGAGGGCGACTCGCCCCCGCCCTCGCCCGCGCCCTCGCCAACGCCCGCGCCCGCGCCCTCGCCCGCGCCGCCCGCCGCCGACGAGGACGACGCCAACGAGGTGGCGCTGGGCGCTGGCGAGGAGGACTTCTACCTGGAGCCAGCCGCCGACCCTGAGAGCAACAACCTCGTCGAGGTGGACGACGTACCCGCCAGGAAGTACAGGTGTGCACTACACATTACACAGAACGTTTCAGAATAAATGTAACAAATTTCTAAGGCAATTCAGTAACATAGTGCATGAACTTCACCCTATACAGTGTGTTTCAGAATAAATGTTACGACCTTCTAAGGCAATTCAGTAACAGAGTGCATGAACTTTACTGCATACAATGTGTTTCAGAATAAATGTTACGAACTTCTAAGGCATTTACGTCAACATTTCAGTAACAGAGTGCATGAATTTCTCAGTTTACCGACCGTTTCAGAGTAAACGCAACAAACGTCTAGAGTATGAAGGGAGGTCAACAGTTACTTTATGCCAACGCATATTTTCTGTGAAATTTCTTATAATGAAGTTACGATTTTTGTCCCTGAATGGTAGGCAACTCATCGTTCACTTGTGTTTGGCCGGTACACTTGCATCATTGCAGGACTAGTTGTCTACCAATCAGGATCAAAGTTCACCTATAAGTTTGTTTTAAGACTTTTCCATCACTAGTATATTGACGGAAAGTGACCATCTCCGATCTCATAGAAGTTAACATTTATTTTGGAGCAAACTACGCAGCGAAATTCATGCAATTTGCTACTAAAACGTTGCACTAAATGTGAATAACATGCAATTTTGTCCAATTTAAGACTTTGCTTATTAGGATATGTGTCGTAGAGTAGAGACTGCGCAAGTTGTCAAAAAAGTCAGATTTGAAACGTATCTTTCATTTCTATTCAATATATTTAAAATTATTGGCGCGTATTATTTATTGTACAATTCATACATTATTTCAAAAACTAAAATATTTCTTCAATTATCAGAACATATATTTAAGAATGGTTTTATGGTTTCCTTGATGGAGCAAAAGGTTTCTCAGTTTCACTCTTTCACAAGTTCGCTTTCAATGAAAGAGTATGAGGTGGAACTTATTAATTCACCGAAAAGAAATAGCTACTCCAGCGATCAGCCTGTTGGAATCAGATGTCGATGTACTTGTCTGAAATGTTCATTATTACTGAGTAATTGGAGCGTGAAAAACGTAAAACGTTCTTAAAAATTGGGAACTTCGCTGTTCTTAAACACATTGAGAAATCTGTCTCATAACCCTTTTTAAAACATGTCAATACAGCACTTCTGACATTTAACCTATTTCGCTACATCACTGGAAAACTTCACGACACATAGTTGAATAAACTTAGATTTCGGATGCCAGTTAAATGTGTTAGCTACCACACCACCACATAATTTGAGCAAATTGTATTTAATATTATTTAATAGGATAATATAATATTTAATGATTTTTGTGTGTACGTTTTGTCAATTTTTACCTTTCTCATTATAACTATTCAGACAAGAATTCTGCAGTGTAAGATTCATTAACAATTGTATTGAGGGGCATGTACAAACTGCATGAAATATGTTTTTCATTAAAAAGACCTTCGGATCATTTGCGAAAAGTTGCCACTATATCTGAGAGGTACATTGCGGGCACTGGCGTCAGTCTACCTCTTGAGGGCACTCTCGGGATAAAGAATAAAGAGTACCCCCAAATAAGATGGCAAAACGTTCCCCTAAACCAAATGGCCCATGAGTGTTTAAATTATAATTCAAACATTAAAATAATATTTCTGAAAGATTTCTTAGTCTCCTCTCACCACCGCCGAACACATATACAGCCAAAAACGTTTTTTATTTTAATTTGTTTCGGCAACTTAACATTATTTTATCTGACTGAAAAATATGATAAATAAGAATACAATTTATACTATCAGAAAATAGTTTTTGATATTTTCTCAGACAAAAATTCAAACACAACAATATTTTTGAAAAAAATAACAAAAAATCATTTTCATTGTGTCTTAGAATCATGAATTTGGCTTGATAAAAATCTCAAACGTTCATCTTAAAACACAAATTGTTGTGAATTTTTTAAATATTTTTAGAGGAGTTGTCAAACATGACATTGCGATTATCTGGGCTGTCCGGGTGACGCCGCGTCGAAGACTGAGGTGCCAACGTTTCGACCGACATATCGCGGTCCTCTTCAGGGCTGTACTGTCTTACTACTGACGTATTGAAGAGGACTGCGTAATGTCGGTCGAAACGTCGGCACCTCAGCCTTCGAAGCGGCGTCACCCGGACAGCCCAGGGTTCCTATTCTTAACATCATTCGTGATATCTCACATTCGTGATGTCTCGAACGGTCCAATTGCGTAGACCACGAGGAAACCGTATTCATACCACCCTTCGCGATGCTATTCGCACATCATGAGCGGTAACGACCACTCGAGACGAGTCGAGCGTTTAAGAAAACAGAAACTCGCATGTCATTCGTGATGATTAGACATCGGATGTTTAGGGAAATGTCTATTTTTTTCTAGAGAACTTATTTAAAGGCTGATAATATATGTCCAAGAATCATGACAAATTATGACATATGACGAAGTTTTATAATGCTTAGTTTTGCTTATTTTAGCATAAATGCCTATTTTTTGCATAAATACCTTTTTTAGGACTTTTTTGCCTTTTATATATTATATTTATATACAATGCTAAGACATCGGAAAATCGGCGATGGTCCAACGTGACCATTCATTACGAAACCTTCAATTCACGTCTTGAAATTTAAAATTACGAGAGAATTCCTGAAAGTATACCAACTGATTTTTCTCCATTTCCCTATTTCATGATTCAGCCATGATCTGAGAAAATGGACGATTGACCAAAGGAACCGAAATTTTAAGCGGAAATAAATATAAATTTCCAGAATGTTTCAGTGTTGCTAGTGTTGGACTGCTAATATGTCAGTCACATGGTTCAGATATCCTTCTCCGCATTCAAACTGATTTTGTCTCTTAGTCGTCGCAAATTTGAAATTGTGATCCTTGAAAAGTTACTGGTAATATGTAAATATTACTGGTTAAAGCAAACTATTAAGAATAAAATGTAGAAGAGTTGTAAATATGTAAATCTAGTTTTACATTTAAATGTACGAACTGATTTTGTGCATTTAAGTTTACAAAATAATATAGACAAAAATTACAATTTTTTATTTTATTGTGTATGTAACTTATGATAGTGCCTTTTTTCTCCTTATTCTTGACTTTTGTGGTGCCTTTTTAGGCGCCTAAAAGACGATTTTTTAGTGCCTAAACATCCGATGTCTAGTGATGATCAATCACGAACGTTCGAGACGATCACGAACGGTTAAGAATAGGAGCCCAGATCATGACTCTGGCCGCGGAAGCCTACAATATCATATGACATTGAGATGTGTATGACATGGATTCATGTGTGTGTGCGCAGCGAGGCCCGCCGTCGCCTGGCGCTGCCGCCGCAGCCGGAGGAGGAGGAGGACGCGCTGCTGAGGAGCAACTCGCTGGACGCGCTGCCGCCCGTGGAGGTGGGCGGGCCACCCGCGCCCGCCGCCCCGCGCCCCCGCGCGCGCCCCGCCCACCCGCGCCCGCGCCCGCGCGCCCGCCCGCGCCCCCACGCGCGCGCGCGCCGCTCCGTGCTCGACAACGAGCTGCCCGGCGTGGACGCGCCCCCGGCCCCGCCCCCGCCCAAGTGAGTCAGCCTTCCCTCGTGGCGCGTGAGCATGGCGTGTAAAATAGAAACATACATAGGTCAAGAAGTTATGCGAGGAAAAAATGGTTACTTTATTTTCAGATTACATACAAAATCATACTAACTGGCAGAATTATTATGAGATCTGGATTGGGAACCTCAGGAGTGGCAAATGGCTTTGATGTACCATCTACACTCCCCCTCCACTCTGCCAAACTAGCCTCGCCATGTAAATGAGTAAAATATAACGTGTTTAGTGACTAAGGAAAGCAAGGAATACTGATCAAAATAAATCAGTATTACAGCAGTCTTTGGCAAATTAAAATACCTTTCAAAATATTCACAGTGTTAGAGTCCCCAGTTAGCTCCAGCACTTTCTCTTACACTTCTTCAAAACTCCACTCCTGGACTGGGGTCAAACTAAATTGGAAAAACCAAAGAATGAGTTATTAGTTTGCTGGCATGCCCGGCTCTGCTGTGGTGTAATCGAGAGCATTTTGGACTTTTTACAACTTTCATAAACGAAATTATCCATTGCACGTCAGATATTTCACACTGTAGCACCAAACAGTTACATTAAAACTCTTAAGTTATAAGAAGTTTCCAAGTTAATAACAAAAACAAATACGTGATATTAACGTGTTCATAACCTATTTCTTAGTATGGCTAAATGTTCACCATAAAATAAAACGTCTCACAGTTATCAACAAGAGTCACAGAAAAGCGAAAACTACTTACCTAACGCAATTAAAACAATCTTCAGACACAGGTCAGTTTTCTCGCAGGAAACCTCTATTCCACTGGCTCCGCCGTGGTATTTTGCTTACATACACAACAGAGTACGTGAATGACTGGACCAGTCGGTATGGTGGCGCGACACTATACCACTGACAACCAGTGAAATGCTGGCGGTCATTATGAAAAGGTTCACATATTCACTGATTGTCAGCGAAACTACACATTTCGACTGAAGATATCAGTGACTTTGCTATCACTGATTGAATCAGCGACGATTTCACTGATTCAGATTCAGAGAGTACCCCGTAGAATATTAGGCACACGCAGGGGAATGTCGGTTTAGGCAATTGCCGTATGCGGAGAATTCTGAACATCAATTTGTCCTTTTTTATAAAATGTTGGCTCTGAAGGGTGCTTCTAAAACAGGACTTTTAGTCATTTCGGCATCTTAAATAGGTTACATATTTATTTAATCTCGATTCATTTTTTAAAATAATGCAGCGAGTATATTTACATTCACGAAACTGGCTGCTATAAACGTAACAATTTAGTCGTTTTACTAATAAGAAGCACATACTATTCTCATGATTTTCTAGTAACGTTCTAAATGTCTTCGTCTTTTGTTTATAAGAATCGTTTTCGAGGGCACAAAAGTGATTGTATATTGTCATTGAGATAATCAAATTAACTCTTATCCGAAACGTTAACTTACAATAAGTGAATTATTGTTGATGACCAGGTGAGAAATATCCATCCATCTTCGATGCACATTTTTTTGAAATACGGACATTTAAAAAATACGGACTACAATTCTGTTTTTTTCATAGAAAATACATTAATTAGTTTTCTGAATAAAGCATAAAAATAGGCATCGGCTATCTTTTACTTTTTTGTACGATAAAATACTTTCAATTAATGTGTTAATCGTATCCCTGTAAAGTGAATTGGCGGTATGTTATCATGGTCTTTGATAAAGAAAGTGTTTATTATTGAGAAACGAAAAATAACACTTTTTTCGGGAGTCTGTGTTTCAAAAGGCAAATTGGGAGAGAGTATCGACGAGTGATTTCCATTTTTTGTGAGTAGATTCGTTATGAGGAAGATGTCTGTGAAGTGAAATGGGGGATATGTTACGGAATTGCGAGGTTGCTGGTTGGTGTTCGGTGACATCTCAAGGGGAAATGCACATGAAAAGACTTCAGAAATGAATCAGATGAGGTGACAGATTGAAAAGCAAGACAAACAGAAGTACCCGGTATGTTTGCCTGTAAAAGTATCAGAAGATGAACCCATCTCCTGTTGTATTTTAAGAGAATTTGAGAGACACGAGACACAATTACCACAAATACTAATCCCAAACCTCACCTGCCAAAAGGTGTATGTATCTCTGCAATATTCACAAAAGAGGGACATAATGTGTAAAAAGGAATGAGTAATAATTTCCTCCAAAAATTTCAAGGAAGTAACTGCATTTTGTTTTCTTAAGATTCATCAACCAACTTCAGCAGTTCGAGGGATCCGTTTGTTTCCATGCCGACCGGCCCTAGCATCATTACTTTCAATGTGGCTAAATTGTGTCTACCACTATTCATACAAATTGTGTCCTTTCAGAAGTCGCATAATCCTGAGCATTCGTAGGGGAGGCCTTGCAGCGCGTGCCTTTGTCCCCAGGACGTCCCCGGAGACGGTGCTGGCCGCCCGCCGGCCCGCGGCGCCCACCGCCGCCCCGTCCCCCGCCACCGCCGCCGCCACCATCCCCCGGCCGCACGGCGGGGGCGGGGGCGGGGGCGGTGGGCGGCGGCTGCGGGGCCCCGGGCGGCGCCGCGGGCGCGGGCGTGGGCGCAGGCGCGGCCAGGGCGGCGGAGGAGGCGCCGGGGGCGACCACAAGAAGCGAGCGCACCACCGCCTCGACAGCTCCGAGCACAGGGTGAGTGTGTGCCCACGCTCGTATTCACAGACGTAGACACAGCTTACAGCAATTAAATCTTTTATTATTTTTCCACTTTTTTAACCATTAAAATCATACTTCACAACAGTGAAAATTGACTGACACACACACAAATATTATTCTTCTGGAAAGAAAAATGTACTTTTAACTTTTTTTTGTTGAAAATTCAAAATCTAACCAGTTTTTCATTCACTGACGTAGTGTTTTCTTGGTAATTCAAATAATTTTGAAGATTTTTAGAAATTTCTTCTTTTAATTTGTTGCCAATATTTAGAAGTATAAAACCATGCTCTTACATTTAGATCTCTGAATAAGTAATATTTTGAATTTGGAATTAATATATTGATTATTAACAGTTTTTTCAGTTTTATAATATTTTATCACAAAAAAATCGATCTAAAGGGTATGATATAGCATGGTTTTGTACATAATACTTGGTTAAATGCATTCTAAACATTTAATAGCTTTAAAATGATTAGTTTTTGAGTTATGAGGGAAACGGATCTTAAAAACGGTAATTCTCAAAAAAAAAGGGACACATTTAGATTCATGAGTTTTGCCTACCTTACTACTCTAATTGATGGATGATGCAGCGACATACCTTTTAAATGATAACTTGAAAACTATTGCAGATATCGTAATATTTTTCACCAAAATATTCCTGAATAATTAATGCATAGGAAAAAACGTTTTCAAAAACAGAATTTTTCAAGTTTTTAAGGTGTATCTTCCTTTAAGGCGGATACACACATTCGGCGTTCGCCAAGCAGCGAGCTAGTTCTCGCCCAATCCCGAGCAGCTGACGTGTTCGGTGAATGTTCGCTCCCTTTGAAGTGTCCAAAACACCGACACGCAGTGGGTAGGGCGAATACCGAATGTTCGTTACTCGGCAAATAGCTAGCAACTCATCCACACTACTTGGGATCCGGTGAGCGGTTGCTCGCTGCTCGCCGAATAACGAATGTGTGGAGCCGCCTTAAGACGAGCACCGAATGTTCGTCACTCGGCAAATAGCGAGCAACTCGTCCACACTACTCGGGATACGGTGAGTGGTTGCTCGCTGCTCGCCGAATAACGAATGTGTGGAGCCGCCTTAAGACGAGCACCGAATGTTCCTCACTCGGCAAATAGCGAGCAACTCATCCACACCACTTGGGATCCGGTGAGCGGTTGCTCGCTGCTCGCCGAATAACTAATGTGTGGAGCCGCCTTAAGACGAGCACCGAATGTTCGTCACTCGGCAAATAGCGAGCAACTCATCCACACCACTTGGGATCCGGTGAGCGGTTGCTCGCTGCTCGCCGAATAACGAATGTGTGGAGCCTCCTTAAGACGAGCACCGAATGTTCCTCACTCGGCAAATAGCGAGCAACTCATCCACACCACTTGGGATCCGGTGAGCGGTTGCTCGCTGCTCGCCGAATAACTAATGTGTGGAGCCGCCTTAAGACGAGCACCGAATGTTCGTCACTCGGCAAATAGCGAGCAACTCATCCACACCACTTGGGACCCCGGTGAGCGATTGCTTTCCCGCTACTCGCCGAATAACGAATGTGTGGAATTTTGCCTTAAGACGAGCACCGAATGTTCGTCACTCCCACACCACTTGGGATCCGGTGAGCGGTTGCTCGCTGCTCACCGAATAACGAATATTGGAGCTGCCTTGAACGAGCACCGAATGTTCGTCCCACTCTGCAAATAGCGAGCAACTCATCCACACCACTTGGGATCCGGTGAGCGGTTGCTCGCTGCTCGCCGAATAACGAATGTGTGGAGCCGCCTTAAGACGAGCACCGAATGTTCGTTACTCGGCAAATAGCGAGCAACTCATCCACACCACTTGGGACCCGGTGAGCGGTTGCTCGCTACTCGCCGAATAACGAATGTGTGGAGCTGCCTTAAGACGAGCACCGAATGTTCGTCACTCCCACACCACTTGGGATCCGGTGAGCGGTTGCTCGCTGCTCGCCGAATAACGAATGTGTGGAGCTGCCTTAAGACGAGCACCGAATGTTCGTCACTCTGCAAATAGCGAGCAACTCATCCACACCACTTGAGATCCGGTGAGCGGTTGCTCGCTGCTCGCCGAATAACGAATGTGTGGAGCCTCCTTAAGACGAGCACCGAATGTTCGTTACTCGGCAAATAGCGAGCAACTCATCCACACCACTTGGGATCTGGTGAGCGGTTGCTCGCTGCTCGCCGAATAACGGATATGTGGAGCCGCCTTAAGACGAGCACCGAATGTTCTTTACTCGGCAAATAGCGAGCAACTCATCCACACCACTTGGGATCCGGTGAGCGGTTGCTCGCTGCTCGCCGAATAACGAATGTGTGGAGCCGCCTTAAGACGAGCACCGAATGTTCGTCACTCGGCAAATAGCGAGCAACTCGTCCACACTACTCGGGATACGGTGAGTGGTTGCTCGCTGCTCGCCGAATAACGAATGTGTGGAGCCGCCTTAAGACGAGCACCGAATGTTCCTCACTCAGAAAATAGCGAGCAACTCATCCACACCACTTGGGGATCCGGTGAGCGGTTGCTCGCTGCTCGCCGAATAACGGATATGTGGAGCCGCCTTAAGACGAGCACCGAATGTTCTTTACTCGGCAAATAGCGAGCAACTCATCCACACCACTTGGGACCCGGTGAGCGGTTGCTCGCTGCTCGCCGAATAACGAATGTGTGGAGCCGCCTTAAGACGAGCACCGAATGTTCTTTACTCGGCAAATAGCGAGCAACTCATCCACACCACTTGGGATCCGGTGAGCGGTTGCTCGCTGCTCGCCGAATAACGAATGTGTGGAGCCGCCTTAAGACGAGCACCGAATGTTCGTTACTCGGCAAATAGCGAGCAACTCATCCACACCACTTGGGATCCGGTGAGCGGTTGCTCGCTGCTCGCCGAATAACGAATGTGTGGAGCCGCC